>JAPPVO010000029.1:95076708-95420401 GCA_030407325.1 Camellia japonica
GTGTCATTATTGTGTAGTTTATTTCTGGTAGTTTAGGTGGGTTGGCCTTAAAACCCAACATACATTGCATACATATTCATCTTCATACATATAAATTTGAAGCAGATGTGATTAGAATAGAAGATGTACGTATGTATAAGTAATTTTCTCAATTTTCTTGTCATTGAAAAAATTAATTTTCAAAATTTTTGACAAATACTTCGAGAAAATGATGACTTTTAAAAGTAAACCTAAAAATTTGAAAGTCTGCTAGTTGTGACAAATAATACTTCAACGACAAAAATCTTCTTGTGATTTTTCATTCAAGTACTTGGAAAAAATGAAGATGAAGACTTTCTTAAACACATGAATAGATTTATGAATTTGAATCCCGCACCTCAAATGAAGACGACCATTGCAAGTTGAGCAATACTTTCAAGGAAAACTCTTCTTTTCATTTCATTCAAAGCATATTAAAAAAAAAAATTATATATAATAAGATTTTTTTTTATATAGATATAATTGATTTTTGTATATTATGATTATTTTTTATGTACCTAACAAGTAAATATTAGATATAACGTGATACACGTAATCATATCAATCTCATTTTGTGATGAAAAGCACAACATATTTAGATAAGTGGGAGACAAGACTGGTCCACTTAATCCGTATTTATGATATTTTTTTGCATGGAAACAAATATTTTTTGTTCACCCCTCCTTACCTATGGGATTTAAACATATCAAGGCACATTTTTGGTGAAAATAACATTCCAATGTATAATTAATCTTCTATTAAATAGATTTTTTTCTGTCAATTTTGTATAAAGCGAGTTCGACACTAATTTAAATCATTTATTATTTGTGTTGACGTGACCTGCCATAGTCAAATTTGAATTAAAACAAATGATCCATTATAATTTGCTAATGCTTCAAGTTAGCATACTCTAAAAATAAGCCACATGTCAAACTATCCTTTTCTTCATTTTTAAAGAGTTTTTATAATGTGTTATGGTTTTTCTTATATTAAAAACTCCTACAACTCTCATTTTTCTTATACTAGTTGGTCCCCCACGTGCGAAGCACGTAGGGGTCGCATTATAGTTTGGATGTAAATATTTTTAAAATTATAGGTGAAATGTAGTTATGTTTTATACACATTTCGCTCTTTTTTCTTCTTTTTTTTTCCTTTACAAATCTCTTTTCAAGTTTGTAATGTAGTTATGATGTTTGCTTCTTCTTCTTTTTTTTTTTTGGTTTGCAGATAATATGGGTGAATATAATATTTGTGGAAATAATTTAAAAGACATGATCTATCTGGATCTAAATGATCAAATGATCAATTCCAACAAATATTGGACTTAAAATAACAATCTAAATTTATTTATTTTGGAATGTTTTAATATTTTGAAGTAGAAGGTATATTTCGTAAAATGAGTGAAATTGTTTGAAGAGAAATTTAATGAATTTGATCAAGTCATCTTTGTATGGTATCACATAAGTTGTATAGGATCTTTATATTGAAATTCATAGTAATCAAATTTTTTTAGCAATTGAAAAGAACTAAATTCATACATTATGGTAGATATGTGTAGCGGGGATTTGTTTACAAAAGGTAAGAAGAAGAAGAGGTACTCTATCTTTGAGTGATTATGTACAATGTGTATAGATACATCCTTGTCTTTCTTGCTATACAATATTTTTAATTTTGCGTGGTAAAGTTTTGTCATCGTATTTGAAGTTGCCATATTTTCCTTTGATGTGATTGCACAATGCGTCTGCTGCAGAGTTGCTTTCTCTACGAATGAAGGTGATTTTGCAATTTTTGAAATTTTGTCTTCTTCATTAGATGTTGCCTATGAGTTTCCATATGGTGCTGCAATAATCTCTTTGTGTATTGTGAAGAATTGTTTCGATTAAGAATTTTGCATCACCTTTTGCCCATATCTTTGGCCGTTCATTTTTTGCTGCAATTTGTAATCCACGACATAAAGCTGATGCTTCAACATATTCTACAGATTTCATTGGTATTGTGTTTGCGAAAGCATAAATGCAAATTCCTTCGTGATTTCGAAATATTCCTGAGCGAATAGCATCTACTTCTTGACGAAGAGGCAATCGCGAATGCAAGCAAGGTTTATATATAAAATATAATATATATATATATACATAACTAACCTTTTGATGAAGAGGCAATCGTGAATGCAAGCAGGTTTAGTCCAACAAGCCACCTTTGAAATGTAAGATTCCTGTAAGATTATTTAGATAACACAAAAGCTTTGTTAACTATGTGGGATAAGCATTTTGGAAAACTAGAGAAGCAATCAAAAAGTAGAAGAAAGAGAAATATTTAGTTGCAAAGAGTATTAATGCCTAGGAATGAAGCACAATTTTGAATTACCACTAAACAAAAGGATAAATTTTTTGGATCACCATTTTAAGGATTTATTCATGAAGAGAAAAAAATATATACATCTATATCATGTGTGTGTATGTAAAGATATCGTAAAAAAACACAAACACATCTATATATGTTTTTTAATATGTATAAATGTTTGGTTTCTCCTTGTTTTTAAGGATTTTTTTTATATATTTTTTTTCCCACTTTAAAACAGTTATTTTTCTCTACTATTTCTTTCCTACAATTTTTCTTTTTCTTTTCTATGAAACAATATACGTCTACTATGGAAGATTATATCTCAAATATGAAAAAATGTGTTACAACTTTGCAATCTAAAAAGGTAAATTTCTTGGAATTGACCAAACCCTTTCTGTACAACTAGTTCAATGGCTAGTGTTTTGCTTGAATTTAATATTTTCTTTGCGGTTTAATTTGATTTTCTTTTGACTAGTATTTTTTTTTTTTTTTGTGTGCTGGAACTCAGTTTTTGGCTTGTAGTTTTTTGAACTTTTCTTTCTAAATAGCTTTTGAAGGCCTTTTTTCTTATCTTGCTTCTTTAGATTACTTGGTTTCTTATTATTTCTCCTCTGTTGATATTTTGGCACTTTCTAATCATGAATCATTGTAAAATTTATGTCCTTTGAATATAGGTTGTCTGTCTTTTTGGAAATTGCTATGTGGTTACGTATTTTTTTTTTTTTTTTTTTTTTTTGATTTTTGAACTTGATAATTCAGGTCATTATTAAAGATTAAAGTGTATTATCTAAAATATTATACATTATTCCTAATCCAAAACCAATTCAGTGAATTGAAGAATGATGTGAATTAAACTAGTCTAGTTTAGTAATTGTTCAGCAGGTCAGCCTAAACTTTTGTTTCCAATTCTTGATTCAGTCAGTCAACTCCTAGGTAAGGTTCATTTACTTGTTCGAAAAATCCAAGCTTCTGTCTCCATGCTTGATGTCTATGTATTTATGGATGTGTTGATAAATGATTTATTCTTTATGCTTTGATTTTAATTTTGATATATTCATTCTGTTTTAAAATTTTGGTTAATTATAAATTTAAGATTTAGGAATGCAACAAAAGTATGTTGAATTGGAGTGAAACAAAATTTGGGTGAAAGTATATATCTGCCAAGTTTTCATTGGGTAGTTATTTGAATAAAGGAAAAGGCTCTTCCTATTTAACTTGCATTTTTTGAAACTCTGTTAACTACAAGGAAGTTTTTTTTTTTTTTTTTTTCTTCTTTTCAATCTCAAAGTAACAGCTTGACAAACATATATTTGGAAAAATATCATTTTTCCCTAGAAGAATATTGTTCTTTTTTAATTGCTTTACTTTTCATATGATGTAAATTGTTATTATTTTCTCTTTTGTGTTTTTTTTATTTGGTTTTCTTGTCCTATATTGTTTCAAATGGTTAAGATGTGAAATAAATTTCTCTTGTTTTCTTCAGTGCATTTGAGGAGTTCATTATTTTCATTGGTGAGATCATATTCATGTTCATCTTTGTGTCATTCTTCATTATTTTGTGACTCAGAAATTATTTGGGATTGAAATGTTTAGGGATTAGGAATTATATTTCAATCAATATGAAAATAGCAGTAGCAAGAATTCTTAGGACTAACTCAGGAATGCACCAGATATAGCGATTCCGGTTTTGACCCCGACCTTTTCTTATGTTCCGGACTCGGGTTTCATGGTTCAATGTGTTGTTCATCTTGTATTCCCCTTGTTGTTCCTTGGAATGGTCATTTGGATTGTAGTTGTGTGTTTGGAATAGGTTTGTTGCTTGTTTTTCCAAACCTTTATTGCTTAGATTTTTGCTCCTCCGCTTGGGTGGCCATTCTTGCAATTTTTCTCCTCCGCTCGAGCGGCCATTCTTACGCTCGAGCGGGATTTGAAAACTCTCAGTATTTTTGCAGACTTGCAAATACAGGAAGAGTGCATTCTACGCTCAAGTGGCGTTTCCTACTCTCGAGCGAGTGGAAGCTCGAGCGATGTCCTTCGTCTGCAAAACTTCTGGAAATGTGCATTCTACACTCGAGCGTCACTTCTTGTGCTCGAGCGGAACATTGTATTTGATGCTCAAGCGTCACTTTTTATGCTTGAGCGGACTGCGTATATAACAGATCGCGAGGATGACCTTTTTTCATCACTTTTTCATTCCTCTCTCTCTCCCTCTCTAAAACTTTCCAAAAACCTAGATCTTGAGTTTCTCTCTCTAAAACTCATATTCTCTCTACTATTTCGCCTAGATCTATTGGGATCTACACCCTAATGCCTTTGAGAAAAAGGTAGAGCACCTCAAGAGCTCCATTTTGATCCTAGTAGAAGTTGGTTTCGGCGTCCTTGAAGTTGCTCCTTTGTTGCTTTGGTTTTCTAAACCTTGAGGTAAGGATTTTCTATACTTCTATATGACTTTTAACTTAGTTATTTGTTTTGTATAAACATCGTTGTGATTTTGGGAGGATTAAAACAAACATAGGGTGTTAGGTTTTATTTCTTGGCAATCCCGTTTGACAAAACTCCTTTGAGTTGTAATTTTATTCGCATTTTTATTTCAGTGAGGCTATGAGTTTATTAGATGCGAATCCAACCCGAATCGAGCCTTGCAGAGAAGTTTGTGATGTTAATGCTTTCAAGATTGCCACTTCGCTGATTATGACGGGGGTCGAGCTGACCGGTCAGCTCGCGGGCCGAAGCAAAATGCAAAATTGCATTCAAAATTGTAACAGTTTTTAGTTCCAAATTTTCCAGTTTTGGTCTTCCCGCTCGAGCGGGGAAAGTGACGCTCGAGCGGGGTTTGCGAGCTCACAGTATCTCTGCTATGCCTGAAAAAATACTGGATGATGTGATTCGACGCTCGAGCGTGGAAACTGACGCTCAAGCGTGGAGCCTATATGAAATCACGAAATATGAAGTCTCCGCTCGAGCGGGAAGTCCCACGCTCGAGCGGACCGCGCGAACACAGTTTTCTGGATTTCAATAAGGATTGGGTTTTCTTCCAAATCTTGGATTACTTTTGGTTTTCTATAAGTAGTTGGTTTTCTCCCAAAACTAGACTACTCCTAAATTCCTCCAGATCTTCTTTTGGTTCTTAAGGTTTATATCTGGGGATATTTTGTTACTTTTCTTTGATGTTTTTATTGAGTATTCAACTCATGGTTTAAAAGAGAGTACATCAAAGGTTTTGTTTTTTATGCAAAAGAGAGAGTTGTTCTTCGGTGGATTCTGAAGAATTCGAGCCTGAAGCTTCGGTGGATTCTGGAGTGGCTCATCAGAAAGACAATTCCGTGGCGAAGATAGGGTTGGAAGAGGCACATAAAGGTTGGTTCAATTAGGCGTTGTGGATTCGCTAGATAATTGAGAGTATACCTGTGTAATTCCTTTAAATCTTCTTAGTGGATTGTTCTTGTGGCTGTTGCCTGTGGTTTTTTTTTATCACAATTGGAGGTGTCCAATTGTGGTTTTTCAACGTAAAATCGATGTGTCTCTTTGTCTTGATTGTTTGATTGGGATTGTTATATTCTGCTTAAAATTGATACATAATCACAAATCAACATCTAGGAGGTTTCTAGATTTTTCATAGGGTTTTGGATTAAATTCAAAAGAGGGGTTTTTAAATGGGAGTATCGAAAATGGTTATGGAAGTGGTTATGAGGTCATATGGGAACAAAATGATTGATTTTGATACTTGGGTTGAATTTTGGAAAAAGGGAAAGTTTGCCCTAAAATGTTTTAAATATTTATTTTGTATAAATAAATGAAATTGGTATTGTAAATGTGAAATTGGATGAATGTTGATATAAATAGTGGAATTAGATATGTATTATCTCACATCCATGGAAATTTGGATAATTTATCTGTCTTGAGATTGTATATCTGTTTAGAAATATCTATTTTGGGCTATCGGTGAAGGATAGCTATGATTGTTGTAGAAATTGCATGAGGATTAGATAAATTGAAACTGATTTCTCATCCATTGTCATTGAATATGACTATCTTTTAAATACATTGTATATGTATGACATTTGAGAGGAGATAGGGGGTGTACTTCATGTATGATTATGTCTTTAATTATATTGTATATGTATGATGTTTGGAAGGAGATAGGGGATGTACTCCATGTTTGGGAGGAGATAGAGGATGGACTCCAATGAATTAAGTTAGCCGGAGTGTCCAGGGTGAAAGTCTCAAAAATCACGAGTACACATGGGTGCCGATTCTTGCGGACAAAATGTCTGTAAAATGGCAAATAGAAGTGATTGTATGATAAATTTTCTGGTTAAAGACTTATTGAGTTGTAGTCTTAGTTTGGTCGTCTGAATAAAATGGACTATTGTCATGAAGTGTAATAATACTGTTGGTGCTACATGTTTTGCAAAGAAATTATGAAACGGTTTATCAATGACATTGTAATTGAATATTACCCTTATATCTTTGTTAAGTTTCATATGTTGTATTGGATTATTTCTACTGGGCTTTGTCTCACCCTATATGGAAAAACCATTTTCAGGTGTTGGTGATATGCCTCCGCCAAGGCAGTAGCTTGGAGGAATTTGGAGCACGAGCTTCTATTTTGTTGTATCTATTTTATATAGCCTAGGGCTTTATTTGTATTACGCTTATGACTCACCTTTGTTGTACCCAAGCAGTGGCTTGAAAAGATGTAAGCCATCCAGGCATATGACTATCTGTGTAACTTCCATTTTGTTATGAAGAATGTATATTAAACTCTGATTAATGAAAGCGTGTCGTTTCAATTATACTACTATTTATGGGATGGATTTATTGTATTTATTTCGGAGCGTTATATCAGAAGTTAGAACTATTTGTTTCTCCATTATATTTGTGAGTTTATCTTAATTTTTTGAGCATACACCATCAAGTCGAACAAATGATTGATAGGATCTCAATTTTCTGGGCATTCTACTCATTATACTTGATAGAGCTAAATCTCAGAGCCATTTTCCTATCAAGTATGGTATTGATGGATTGGATGGGGGTTCAATTACACTGTAGTTTTTTGACACAAAATTTCAAGCTTCTTTCTTCTTCTCTTTGGGAAAATAAATAAATGTTCATATGAGATTCAAATTCCTCTATGCTTTTTCATTTTTGTGTTTAATTTTTGGTGTGTTGGTGGTAGAGTAAGTTTTCTCATGTTGCACATAATATTTAAAAGTCAAGTGTTTTTTTAATATGTATAAATCTTTGGTTTCTCCTTTTTTTAAATTTTTTTTTCCACTCTAAAATAGTTTTTCTTCTCTGCTATTTGTTTCTTATGAATTTTATTTTTATTTTTCTTTTCTATGAACCGGTATACGTCTACTATGGATGATTCTATGTCAAATATGAAAAAAAGTGTTACAACTTTGCAATCTAAGAAGGTAAATTTCTTGGAATTGACCAAACCCTTTCGGTACAAATGGTTCAATGGGTAGTGTTTTGCTTGAATCTAATATTTTCTTTGCGGTTTAATTTGATTTTCTTTTGGCTAGTGCTTTTTTTTTTTTTTTGGGTCTAAACTCATATTTTTTGGCTTGTAGTTTTTTGAATTTTTCTTTCTAAGCAGATTTTGAAGGCCTTTTTTCTTATCTTGCTTCTATAGATTACTTGGTTTCCTATTATTTCTCCTCGTTTGATATTTTGGCACTTTCTAATCATAAATGATTGTAAAATTTCTATCTTTTGAATATAGGTTGTTTGTATTTTTGGAAATTGCTATGTGGTTAAGTATTATTTTTTTGGATTTGTGAACTTCATAATTCAAGTCATTATTAAAGATTAAAGTGTATTGTCTAAAATATCATACATTATTCGTAATCCAACACCAATTCACTAAATTGAGATTCATATTTCGCAGGAAAACTTTCCTGAATAATAATACTAAAGTGACAACACAAGCGACACTTGCTGATAATAATACTAAAGTTGTGGAACTTAAGGGGAATCTAATCTAATTTAAATATTTATGCGTCTGACTTGAAATCTTAAAATCAAATTCAAATTCAAATCTGAAAATTTTCAACTGCTCAAATCAATCTTAAAAAATTCAACTATTCAAATCAAATTCATATCAATCTTGAAATCACATGTAAACTAAATCTAAATTTTAACTATTATGATTTCTGAACTTCACTATGGTTTGGCTCGAAGATTCAACGACAAATGAATTGAAAAATGATACGAAGGAGGTGATGTACACAATTTTTGTTCTTTTTTTTTCTTTTTCTTTTCCTAGAAACATTAAAACTTCATCTAGGTAAACTAAATCAGGTTTAGATAAATGTTCCTCCTGTTCATAAGTACAAAGTTGGTGGCTCCCAAAGGTTAGTTATCAAGTACTAAAAGTTTGGGTTTCTGCCTAAGCAAAATAAGTGGAAAATTTTAATTGGTGGATCTCAATTGATATTGTTTACAATAAGGATATGTCTTGGATGGAAAACAAATATTGTGGAGTGTAGAGCAATGTAGGTGAAGGCAATATGTGCAAGCACATCGCTTCGAAATTTGTACATATTTTGTCATAATTCAATGGGAAAACAGTGGCAGTGGGATACTCATGGCTGCTGCAATAGAAATATGACTCATGTTTGTTGTCTTGTGTTGAAAGACTATTCTTTGTGCCTACATCTCTCAGGTTGTGAGAGGCTTTCCTATCTTGGTTAAGTTCTAAGGATGTCAACTTGTATTTTTGGAAATAAAGGAAATGGCTCTTCCCACTTAACTTGCATTTTTGGAAACTCTATTAGTTACAGGGAATTTTTTTTTTTTTTTTTCTTCTTTTCAATGTCGAAGTAACAGCCTAACAAACATGTAGTTGGGAAAATATCATTTTAAGTTGAAAGACATTTCAGATTCTTAGTTGTGATTTTTTATTTGTCATGGTTATGAGCTTGGCAGTGAAATTAACAACTTTGATGGCCTTTTTGGATCACTAACTGTTTTGCTAAATTACTTGTGATGCATTCTTGAGTTACTCCTAAGAATTCTTGCCACTACTATGTTCATATACTTCAAACCATGAGTCCTAATCCCTAAAAATTTAAATCACCAATTAATTTATGGGTCACAAAAGAATATTTGTAATATACATTTCAGATTCTTAGTTTCTTGGTTTATCCCTAATCCCTAAACTTAGTTTCCTAGTCTAGTGTTTTTTTTTTTTTTTTTTTTTCAACATCAAGGTGGATTTTAAGTGGATTTTTTAGCCACTTTAGATTGTAAGTATAGAAGTTTTTTTTCAAGTTGTTTTTCGCCAAATACGATTATGAGCTTGCCAATGAAATTAACAACTTTCACTGCCAGCAGCTTTTTTATTTTTTTCTTAGGATTTTAGCAAATCAATTTTGTTCTCTCTTGACTTTGTGTTTCATTTTTTTTTTTTTTTGGTAATTCAATTTTGTTCTCTTCTGATTTTGTAATTCATTATTAAACACATGGTGAACAATGTATGAAAGCCAAAACATCTCAATCTCTTAGTCAAACATATTTGCAAACACATAATGGACAAATCATCTCATAAAAAAACAACACAACATCAATAAAATAAGCCCATGAATGTATAATAACATTAAATAGAAGTAGGCATAAGACATGAACACAAACAGAGAGAGAGACAGAGAAGATAAGCATACCAGTTATTTTGTTTGCTACAGATGCAGATAGTACCAACATCAATAGCAGAAGGTACATATATAATCCTACACACTTGACTAGCTAATGCAAACCACATGTAAGACAATCGGTGATTTGCAGATTGGAAAATTGGAACCACATAATTTCTGAATACCAATTTATTACTCAAAATGACTCACTTACTTGATTCTGCATCTTGGGAAAGCAAGAGACAACAAAAACAAACCGACTATGAACTGATAAGGAAAAACATCAAGGCCCAAAACCAGTAGGACAAACATATATGGGAGGAAAAAAACAAACCAAACCGATTCATAAAAACATCCACAATCAAGGCAGGGCAAATGAGGCAACCTGCTAGCTTTTATTCTTTTATATATAGGTTATAGATTAAAAACTCCTACAACTCTCATCCCTTTTTATTTGTACATTTATTTCATGTGAGAGTGAGACAGATTATAATAAAAATATATTATTACTAAGATGGGGAGATAACATATAGTATTTTGCTTCAATATATTTTCTTAAAAATTAATCCTCTTATATGACATTTCTTCTGATTTTTTCTATTTCCATTTTTATTGTGATTAATTTGATTTTGACTTATTGTGGTAGCCATCATTATTTTTTAGGCCATAGCTTCTCTTCAGTCCAAATCGGATTAGAGGATGTTGTTGGGTCTCCATGGGCCTACCACAGGCCCGCATCGATGATCCGAACCGTTCAATGTGTAAGTCTCATTGAGTATCCCTGCAAAAAATAATGTTAATCGGATATCATAGTCACTTAATCAGATCACATTTATGTTAACAGTAAGTATGATTTTTAAAATAAATTATTTATACAAATATGATTTAATTAAGTGGCTATCGATATTTGACAAACATGATTTTTACAGGGATGAAATATTTGACGAGTCCTACATATTAAACGATTCAGATTATCGATGTTGGCTCCGTGGTGGGCTCACAAAGGCCCAACAACACCCTCCAGATACCCAACTAGAGAGGAGCCTCTCCCTATTTTTTTTATTGTTGGAGAAACTTTATCATCAAATGTGTTTGTTATTTGTTGAAAGGGAGGTGGGGTTTGAATTTGTAATTTTTGATAAGTTTTGCACATGAATTAAAATTCTGTTATTTTCTATGGATAATTAATACGCACATGATTTGACAACCCCATAAAAAGCGTATATGTTGCCATTTGTTGCTCTATGGCATTGTATAGATTAGGTATAGGACATAAGTATGTTTCATATGACGCTATGCCCACAAAAGTTAATTTATATGCTTGCATATTTTTAGATACAGTTAATTAATATAGATATACGTGCATATTTTTAGATACAGATATAGGGAAAATTATAGGATATGTCTGGAGTATCACATATCTGTATTTTCTAATCAGTTATTATTCATCATGTCATCTCATATTTCTCAATCACTCAACACAATATCTCACCTGTGCGAACATATCACCCAACACAATATCTCACATGTGAGAACATATTTTTAAGATTGTCCACGTGACTAAGTTGGTTAGCTGAGATGCCACGTAGATGAACCAAGTCGCCGAGATATAATGCGATCTAATCGAAATCCGAGATGTTCGGATAAGGGACAAGAGTCCTAGATGGTTTTAGGCTTTTTGTTTGGATAGAGAGGAGATTCCGAGAGTTCATTCTAATATGAACTAGAGGAGTCCAAAATAGGTGTTATTCTTGCCAGAGATAAAATTCTATGAAGTGAGACTTCTAGGGAATAAGAGCACTACTTGCTATAAAAGTAAGGGACTCTGTGGATCTATAAGATGCTTTGATTGAGAATTGTTTACTTGTGCCGATATCTTTGAGAGCTAAATTGACTGATTTGATAGTTCCCAGGTGGAGGAGCCATCGTGATTTGTTGTCTTCTTGTGGACAGTTAAGTTCCTTGGATCTTAGCTAGAAAATCTAGTTTGGTTGTGAGATTAAAAATCAACACTCACACCACCTACCCACATTCTTCACGAATCATAATATTATAGAGTATCACGTATCCATATTCCGGAACTTCTAATATAGATGCATCTTATATATTTACATATATTAGTTGAATTCAGTCTAGAACATTAGCTACATACATACATTAGCATGACAAATTAATCTAAAAAAATGTTTGTATTCAAATGGAAAAGAGATAAATGAATTAAACATAATTGAATTTTTTTGCATGCGCTAATTTAGATTTGGCCTAAGAAGAAAATATCAAAAACTCTATGCAATTCCACTGCTCAATCTTTCTTCACTCAACTACTTGTTAAAAGATATTTTATAGAATACATCTCAAACATTTTACACACATGTAGAACATAAGCCATTCATATATTTAGACAATTTTACACTGTTTGATCTAGAATCTTAAAGTGACTTTAACATAGTTTGCTAAGTTTTGTACTATAAATTTGTCCAATAAATAGATTTCTTGAAGAGAAAATAACAGTTAACTTATTTTACTATTTATATAAATAAAAAAAATCCATAAAATACATAATATTTTTATAACAAATTAATGTATAGTAAATAAATCATATTTATTTAAAAATTCGAATACAATCCGTGCATAGCATAGGTGGAAAATTAGCTGAAGGTATACTTTTCATAGTATTTATATGCCGCGTGGAAAATTGCAATCTTTATAATGAAGTTTGACGATTCACGTATGTTTGTGGAAAATTGCAATCTTTATAATAAAGTTCGACGATTGACTTGCATGTTTGTGGTATGTGTATTTGTGTTGTGTGGTTACTTTTTCTGTTGTAATTGATAATTCCTTTGGAAAATTTCAACTTTTTAAGGAGGCCTAATCATTATATTTTAAATTTAACTTTTATTAAATAATAAAATTTTAAAAATCTCTTTCTATTCTCATTTTAAAATATATTTATAATTACTTTATAAGGAATAATTTTGAAAACTATTAAATTTATAGTTTTGATTTTTCAAAGTGGACATATATTTTGAAATAACAAAAAATAAAATAATAGACCAATAAAATGGGACAGATGGAGTATGTATTTATGACTTTGTGATATTTTTCATTCTAAAATTGTGGAGGACATTTATTACATTGGGACACTATTTGGCATGAATTAAATAAGTATCCTTATTTATATAAGTATATTTATTTATGTTACATCATTTTTTTATTTTTTTGTATATATTTTCATAAAAAATTAAAAAAATATACTTATTTAAATTATTCCAAAACTTGTAAATATTATCCCTGAATATTATTCAAGGATTTCATTTTCATTCTCATGCAAGCATAATATTAAAAAATAGAAAGAGTCACTACAAGAAAAAACACTTTCAGTGACCAACATTTTGGTCGCGAAAAGTACCATTTTTGGTCGCTTAAAGCCTCGTCACAAATAGTTTTCTGCGATCAAAAAAGCCTTTGGTCGCTAAAAGTGACCATTCGCGACCAACTTTTTTGGTCACGGAAAGTCCAATTCATATTAGCCAAAAGTAAACTTTTAGCGACCAAAGAAAAGTTGGTCGCCGAAAGTCAGCGCCTTAACCCAAAAAAAATAATTCTTTTGTGCTGCCAAGGACTTGAACTCCTGACCAAGGAGTCACCAAGCACCCAATCCACTCTGCCAATAACATGCTTCCTATTCATATTTGGCAAAAAATATATATAACCCATAAAAATTGGGTTATATATTATTTTATAAAACTTTTAATGCCTAAACAGAAAAATAGCATGTAATTACAGCGGTATCATTCTTTTAAAAATTTATCCCGCCATAACTTTCCAAGACCAACTTTTTTTTTTGGTCGCCAAAGGGTAATCTTCCGAGACCAAAAAAGCCTTTGGTCGCCAATTGTATACTTTCCGTGACCAACTTTTTTTTTTGGTTGCCAAAAGGTGATCTTCTGCGACCAAAAAAGCCTTTGGTCGCCAATGGTATACTTTCCGCGACCAACTTTTTTTTTTGGTTGCCAAAGGTTAATCTTCCGCGACCAAAAAAGCCTTTAGTCGCCAATAGTATACTTTCTGCGACCAACTTTTTTTTTTGGTCGCCAAAGGGTATACTTTCTGTGACCAACTTTTTTTTTGGTCACCAAAAGGTGATCTTCCGCGACCAAAAAAGCCTTTGGTCGCCAATAGGTATACTTTTCGCTACCAACTTTTTTTTTGGTGGCCAAAAGGTGATTTTCCACGACCAAAAAATTGTGGTCGCCAAAAGTTAAATTTTAGTCGCAGAAAGTGGACTATTTGCGACCAAAAAAAATAGGTGGTCGCCAAAAGTGTTTTTTCTTGTAGTGAGTCAAACATAGTAGAGAGTTGCGGTCAATTATGACAATTACTTTTTTTTTTTAGGTCTAAACCACCGGTATTCGAAAGTTCATAGGATCCTGACTAATCCGGTTCGAGCTGGGTAGGACCACAAGGGCGGCAAAGCTCTCCTAACAAGTTTTTAACATAGCTACGTTCCCAAGTCTCGAACCCGAGATCTTGGTTAAGCTAGCATAGCCCCTTACCAGCTAAGCTACGTGCTTGTTGGTAATTATGACAACTACGAATCTCAAAACTTCTTCTACGTCAACATTTTACATAGGGAGAGGGAAATGTTTATAAATATAAGAAGAGAAAAGTTAGGGATCATGAAAATTTTTTCATGAAAATGATTATGAAAGATTTATGATCATTGGATTACCTTGATTAGTGTATGGTGCTTTATTCTGAGTGTAATCCAAGGGTCACAAAACTTTCATGATTATTATCATGAAAGGTTTTTCATGATACCTAGCATTGCTGAACTGAAGTAAGAAATATGTATAAAACTTAGAAACTACAGAGTAAAAAAAAAATGGCTTTGCAGAAAAGCTCCTCCTCCTCCTCCATCCTCCCCCTCTGCCTCCTCCTGGCGCTGCAGTTGCTTCTATGGCTGACAAAAACATCGGCGCAATCTTATGCGAAGCCTGGTTGTCAAGAATACTGCGGAGATGTTAGAATTCCATATCCTTTTGGAATAGGTCCCAACTGTTACTTAGATGAATGGTTCTCCATAGAGTGCAAGAACTCAATCAGCAGCTACTTAGTGAATCTCGATCTTGAGGTGCTGGAAATTTCATTGAATGGAAACTACCTTCGAGTCAACAATCCAGTAATATCTCCCAACTGCCACATTAACAACAACCTCAACAACGCAAACTCAAATTTAAGCATTGACTTGAGAACTAGCCCTTTTCTCTTCTCAGAAATAAACAACATATTCATGGCCACCGGGGTGAATTGCAACCAGAGAGCCATGTTAAATGATCTGGCGGGCAAGCTTATTGGCAGTTGCATGTCTACTTGCGATTCTGCTAATAATAGTGCTTGCGTGGACGGAATCTCAAGTGCGCAGCATCTGCAAGGCTACATGGTGGATTTTCCAAACCAAACATCATGTATGTATGCGTTCGTGGTAGATAAGAATAAGAATTCCACCGACTACTCCTCCGCTGTGCAAACTCATGTCCCTGCTGTTCTCAATTGGATTGTACACAATATCACACAGCTTGGATTGGCTCCCGACAACAGCTATAAAAATAGCTACTCCTGCTTTCAGAGGTCGTTGGCTAATTCTTCTATCATCTCGGAGTCTTTTTCTACTTTCTTGCTCCACAATTGTGGTGTTGTTCAAAACCTCCAGTGCGTTTGCAATTTTCCATTCTCTGGAAATCCTTACCTTTCCAATGGATGTCGAGGTACGTCTTATGCTCTCAACCCATCTAAGTAACCAACCAACCAACTAATTGGGATATTTCTATTCCTTTATTTATTTATTGAGGAGGCAATTAATCAAATCAAATCAAATGAAATGGTTAATTTTTTTGACAAGGGGTAGGTTTGAAGTTGTTCAATAGTGATAGTGGTGGTGGTGGTGGTGGTGGTGATGTTGCTGGTGGTTGGGGAAGGGATGGATGAGTGATTGAATATGACCCATATCATATTTAAAATTAATTTCAACTACACAATACAATTTTTTGTGCATATTGGGTATGTTTGATTATAAGGATTATAATATAGGATTGAGATTCTTAGTACCTAAACTCACAATCTCATGTTTGATTGAGGATTGATTGAGGATCATAATTTCAAATATGGAAGAAAAAAATAACAAATTTAATACATAATAAATGATTATTCCACTAATTTAATTAAATAACTAATCCTATACTAATGTTTGAGACTATGAATCTGTTCACTATTAATCCTATTAATCAAACAAGGCTATTATTAGAATAATTATTGTCCAGTAATTTGTAAAATTTGTTTTTTGGTTGATAACTGCTATAAATTTCTGATATTGCAATTGTATGCAGCTACATTCATTAAACCTTTAAAGTCAAATGCGGGTATTTTCATTGGTAAGCTCATTTTTCTTCCAAGTATTTAAAAGCATAGAAATGGAGGGATTGTTTGGTGTAATTTATGAAGCTGTTTATAAATTATTTTATTTTATTTTTAAAATTTTATGATGGAGTATTTGGTATAGTTTTCGTGTATAATCTATGAAATAAAAGTAATTTAAGTAAATTAAAAAAAAAAAATTGATTACAAAGAAACGAGAGCATAAATATTTAGAAGTAAATTCCCTCCGGTCATAATCTGGATTGTAGGATGTTGTTCAGGTCCGTGGAGCTCATCACAAGTTTGGTTTCAATAATCCAAACCGTTCATTGTGTCGTGTACTTTGTGTATTTCATCCATAATTTTTTTTTAAGTGAATCAGATAAGAGCATCTCCAACGGTGAACCAAATTTGAGTTAAAAAAAGCCAATTTTCTCAATTTGATATGGCTTGCTCCAACGGTGAACATCAAAAGGGGGAGGGTCGACCGGCCGGTCGACCAGTAAGGCCATTATTTTATTTTTTTTTGGTTTCCCTCCCTTTCTGTTCCCAATCATCTCTGTTTTGATGGCCTCAATCTCTTCTTTGACATGCTCAAGATTTAATGAGAGATCCTTCTTTATCTTCATTCGATACATAAACTTGTTCAAGAAAGTGTTGAATTTAAATGAGCGATCCTTCTTTATCTCTTACACCGTACTAGCTTCCTTCATCTTCTTCATCTTAATATTCTTTGTCAATAAAATGTTAACTAGGAAAGAGTCGATCGTATTTTCTGCCTCGTACGCCAAATCTCTAATTCGTGCCTCCACATTTTTCACTTGTTCGTGCTCAAAAAACTTCACCTGCAAATCATTCAGATTTGTTCTCAGCAATTGTAGATCCTCATAAAGGGTTTGAATTTGATCCTTCTCTTCCAAACTCAAATCGATCTTGGAGCTCAGTAAGTCCTTCAAAATCTTCGCTAGTAAAATGGCTGCAATTTTAGCCATCTCTCTCTCCCTATATATATATATATGGATGGGTGACGGAAAAGGGAACTTAAAACTCCAGATCAAGCAAGAGCTCTTTGTTCTGTTCTTGCTTTTTGTTTAGTTTATAGTTGAGGCTTGACTCGAATTCAAAAAACAACTAATAAATTAAATAAAATCAATGATTTGACTGCGAGATTGAGTGGTGATAATTTAATGTTGACTTTGGTAACTCCAATTCACACCATAATCTTCATAGACACCCACACTGAAAAGTTGCAGCAATGGAGCGACTTTGTCCAAGCGTTATTGAGGCCATCAATCTCAATTTCCAAAGTTGCACATAATTGATGAATCGGTTGACCGGTTGGTCAACCGGCCGGTCAACCGGTTGGTTGACCGGTTGGTCTCCTCCAACGGTCACGCACAGTAAAGAAGTGAAATATGTATCCTGTTCTCAGTTTGATGATTTTTTTGTTCAATTCTCATTTTGATACCAATTTGGTGAAACCGTTGGAGCTCCAAAAAGTGCCTTTTTCACCAAATTTTAAATCTGATGCCAGGTTTGTTGAACCGTTGGAGATGGTCTAATCATTTCCTATTTAATTTATCATGTTTGTTACCAAAAAAATAGACTACAATTATGTTTTTAAAAATAGACCCCTTTTTTTTTTGGTGTACAAATGCAATAAATTGAATAGGTTATAATTATCGGACCAATCTATTTTTCTATGTGGATGATATACACAAATTACCCAACAAAATAAATAGTTCAGATCATTAGAATGAGAACCGTGGTGACCCCCACGGCCCAAACGACACCCTCCAACAAAAACTCCAAATTCAATTTTTTTTTTTATTAGTCTACACTCTTTTACTCATTTCTTCCTTCACATTTTGAATCTTGATGTGAGGCTATAACCATTAGAAAATTTAGATCCAGAGCTTCAATTTAGACACAAAATTGATCAAATTTCGACTTCGGAAGAAGGAGACACACTTGTTTGGCTTTTTGATTTTCAATTTTCAACTTTCGAAAAATTGCTTCAAATAAGCCCATTATCCTCTAGTCCTATTACAGTATTTTTTCTGGATAACCCAGTATCCGACCTGATGGACCAACTAATTCGGGGATCAATTCCACTGTTCGCTAACGGAGAGCTCAATTAAAATAAGAACAAAGCCCCGTATGGAACCGCCCAATAATTCTATTACAATATTACTCTGCCTTTTCCTTTATGCTTTTAAGTCATTATTGATTTAAAAACTTGATGAAAATTTATGTTTAAAAAAAAATACTCTTATCAATATTTATCATTCATTTTCAATAATTTTTTTAAATTAGAAATATTGATTGGAGTACTGATTTAAAACTTGATTAAAATTTATGTTAAAAAATTACTCTTATCAATATTTATCATTCATTTTTAATTTAAAATTTTTAAATCATAAACAAATAAATAATTCTAATAAATTAATGTTATTGTTTCAAAAAAATAAATATTATATACAACTGCTTTTGACAAACATAATCTTAATAGAGTTTAAAATTAGCTCTCTTTTTTTTTTCTTTCTTTCAAATTTTGTGTCCAAATAATTCAACATAAGTTCTGTTTACGAAAAAATGTCCAGTTTTATTGTTATTTTTTATGTAAGGATAGATTTTTAGTAAATTTGTTAGCACTCAGAAAAATAAACTGTATAGAGTTGATGCATTTTGAGTATGTCCACACAACATCAACTTTAAGTATATTATATACCATCCATTTCATTTTATGAATTACACATGACTATAAAATTAAAAAACAATTAAAATTTTTGCTAGACCTGACATTCAAATATTAATTTTTTAATTTTGGTTCTATATATATTGATTCAAAGGAGTTAGAGAAAGCCACCGATCATTACCATGAAGATCGTATTCTCAGCCAAGGAGGGCAAGGTACATTTTTGTTATCCTTTCATTATCTAAAGCTTACAATTAATTTCTTATTTTGCATTGATTTCTTACCAAACATCTTGAGACCTTTTATACATGGATGCTTCTTTGGGTTGGATAAGGGTCAAGAATATGAAGGCACTACAAAAGTTTTACGCCAAAAGTTAGCACAACACGCATATAATATATATACATATACATACAGACACGTGTATAGGACTTGCACTTGTATATATTGTGGTGAGCGCATATATGAACCAATATTTGTCATAATATTTTTATTGAAAAATCAAATACAATCTTTCCTAATTAATTTAACCATAATTAAGTAGTTATGCTATTTCATAAATCCAGGATTTGATTTGCAGCAAAATTTATGATTTTTTTTTTCTCTCTAATTTCAATAAGATTTCTTTATTATTTATTTTTCTAAATTTTTTAATCCATCACTTACTTTCAATTAATTTTCCAACAGGTACTGTTTATGAAGGCATGTTGTCAGATGGAAGAATCATAGCTGTTAAAAAGTCTAAGTTTGTCGACGAGGGACAAGTTGAGCAATTCATCAATGAAGTCGTCATTCTTTCACAAATTGTCCATAGGAATATAGCCAAGCTCCTAGGTTGTTGTTTAGAGACAGACGTTCCTATGCTAATATACAAGTTCATACCAAATGGAACACTGTCTCAACATATTCATGATCCAAATGAGGAGTTCCCATTACCATAGGAGATGCGCTTTCGAATTGCCACAGAAGTTGCCGGAGCTCTTTCCTACTTGCACCAAGCAGCTTCCATACCCATCTATCATCGAGACATGAAGTCAACCAACATACTCCTGGATAATAAATACAAGGCAAAAGTTTCTGATTTTGGAACTTCAACATCAATTGATGTTGATAATACTCATTTGACCACACGAGTACAAGGAACCTTTGGGTACTTGGATCCAGAGTACTTTCAATCTAGCCAATTTACTGATAAAAGTGATGTCTACAGCTTTGGAGTTGTTATTGTTGAGCTTTTAACTGGGCAAAAACCAATCTCTTCTAATAGATCTCAAGAAAGTAGGAGTTTAGTCACGTATTTTATGGAATCAATGCAGGAAAATTGTCTACTTGAGATTCTTGATCCCCGAATTCTCAAAGAGGGTCGGAGAGAAAAGATTATTGATGTTGCTCACCTCGCAAGAAGATGCCTAAACTTGAATGGAAAGAAGAGGCCTATAATGAAAGATGTTGCTGTTGAGTTGGAAGGAATTAGAATATCACAAAGAAGTTCGACAATTCACTAACACTATGGAGAGGTTGAATACAATGCAACTGACCTTATTGAGGCTTGAGATGTTGCTTCAACCTCCACTGGAACTTTTTTAGATAGCAGTACTAGGGGTGGGTACGGATCGGTTGCGGTTATGGAATCTCCAATTCGCTATCCGTCTGCCAGATTGGCAGATTGGAGGAAATCAATCCGTATCCGTTCGTCAATTTGGCGGATGTGGATTGAGTGAATTGGCAGATGGATGCGAATCAATTTGGTGATTTAAAATTTTATAAATTTTCAATATAATTCAATTTGTGCATTTCTTCAAAAAAAAAAAAAAATAAAAAATAATAAAAGTATTACAGTTAATGACTTAAAAAAGTATTACAATCACTGAATGCCTCATCTAAAAAAAGAAAATTTGAAATTTTAGAATATTACAATCACTGCATGCCTTATCCACATATTACAATCACAGCATGCTTCATCCATGTAAAGTACTACAATCTGTGATTCTTAAAATATAAAAATAATTCAAACTACCAAAATCATGAACAAAGTAGTAGTAGAGATTGTGTGTCTCTGTATTGTTAGATCTATATCTGTTTTTGAAAACAAAAACCAACTAGCATATATCATCTTTTTTATTTATTATTTCTAGAATTAGATTTAAAAATCAAAAAATATAGATAAATAATACATTTATTTTTTTTCAATTCAAAAAATATATTCTAGTTGAAAACTCTTTTTCAACAGAATATTTAAACTCTTTTTCAATTGAAAATACAAACAGAACATCTAAACAAATTGAAAATACAAAGCTTACGATTAAGGGTGAGCAGCGGATATATCGATCAGTCAAAAACAATCAAATCGAACTGATCCACCGCATTTTGGACGGATGCGTGATGACGAGCGGACAGTTGTAGATTGATTTTTTTTTTTTTCCAATCCGTTTAGTTTTGGACAAATGGCGGATTTGAGTTTTATTTGGCCGCAACCGAATTGCCAAACGGCGAGCACCTCTGGCTTCAACATTTGAAGTGCAATCACCATTGCATAACAAGCCGTGAAGTATACAGATACAAACACATAATACGTATATATAATGCGAATAATGCTATATGTATCAATTAATGTACACATTGCTATACTAACAGATGATGTGGCATCATTTGTATGGTTTTGGGTATTTGTAATTTGTATAATAAATATTGTCAATAATAATATCATAACACTAGTTGGTACATTAGTGTGTACACTAATTTGTGCATGTAACACCACCGATATAATGCTTGTCCATCTTAGATTTTTTGCTTGTGAATAAACCAGTAAGTTACCACAAAGATTTGTTATTGAGGGTTGGCTTTTTGGCTATTTTAGCCTGGGCTAAAAAGTCTGATTTGGTAAGGGCTTTTTGGCTTTTTGATTTTTTTGTGAGAGAAGAGTATAATGATTATGGGTTGAATGGGATGTTTTGTTTTTTGTGGCTAAAATAACATATTTTGTCTTTTGTGGCTAAAATAGCTAAATTAGCCCTTCCCAAACGGACAATACAAATTTTTTTAATAATTTCTTGTTGACTAGCTTTTTTGTGGTTGACTAGCTTAAGAGATGCGGTCTCCTTAGGTTTGTTTTCAGAGGTACAATGTAGGGGATTTATAGTTTGGGGATTTGAGGAAATTGTTAGTGAAAAGATTAAGTAAAATTGTGTTTATTTTGATGATAGTTGTTAGTATAGAATTGTTAAATTATTTTTATATAAAATAATAAAACAAATAAAAAAAATATAAAAATTAAACATTAATGTTTAAAAAAATTCCCAATGTGCAAAAAATAAAAAAATTTCTAATCCCCTCACTATTTTTCTAATACCACCTCCACATCCTCATCTCAATCCCCCTTCCAACCTCCATCTTAATCCCCTCCTTTATCCTAGTCTTTTCCTCAACTCTACAAACAAACATAACACTAAATAACCCACTTCCATCCTAATCCCCTCCCATCCATTACACCCAAAACAAACGGGGCTATATGTCTAATTCCTTTGTCTCTTGGCATCTTCAAATCTTTTTTATATCTTCATTCCATCATCTAATTCTTGCCATTGTTGTAGTTCATTGTTCTCGACAATTAATGCATCTTTAAGATGTTTTAGCAAAGTCGGAGTTTCTTTTGCTTATCAACTAGTATCCAAGTATCCAAGAAAATTTTGGATCATCATTAATTGAGGTAATTACTGACTCTTAATGATTTATATTTATACTTAAAATTTTGTTAATATATATTCTTAGAATACATGTTAAAAATTTTAAAAAATTATATATTTTGTAAAAAAATACATGTAACAAATAATGTATAATATTTGTAAGTTTTCTAAACATATTCAATAAGACTATCATTTGAATTGTGAATTGGAGTATAAATTTAATATATATATATATATATATGAAAAAATATAACTTAAACAAAAATTCATAATTCAAACGTACCGGATAAAAAGGCACAATAATCAACCGGTAACAAAAATTTATTAATTTGTATGACATTTTTCATTATGTATTTATTCAATTTTTTTATAAAAAAATAATAAAAATAAAATAATTTGGTAAAAAAATGAAAAATAAAAAACAAATTAAACCGGGTGAATTACACATCATAACTTAACCACTCTCTCTCGCAAAATGATGAAATTGAGGCAAAAAACAGAGCACCAAATTGAGGCATTTCCACAAAGTACACAGGAGGAGAGGGCTGGAATTAGAGCTGAGAACGCCGACAAGAAACGTTAGCGTTTTTGGGCAAAAATTGATTTGGGATTGTTATTATAATCAACTACGTGAAATTACGATACTGCCCTCATTGTTGTTTAGGGTTACATATTGCCCAAAAACCAGAAAGACAGAGGGCGCCGCTTGGTTACTGCTCCGCTGCCCCCTTCCTGTGATTGCTTCGCCTCGCCAAACCAACGTCTCACCCGTCGGCCCTCCGCAACGCCTCCGACGGCACTCTTCCACGTCGGCTTCGTCGTCGGTGTTTGCGCAGAATCAGGTAAGCCTCCACCTCCACCTGCAAATCTGAAATCCCTTGGAGTTTTTACCCAGATTTCTTGTTATCCTGTGGATTTTCACCCAAATATGGCTTGTTTGTGGAGAGTGAACCCTGATTTGCTTGAATCTTGCATGCTTCTCTTTGATTACTCCACCATGTTTGTGTTTCATGTTTGGGGATTTCACCAACACTCACGGCTGCCTCCCTGTTTTTCTGTGACTCGGTTTCAATTAGCTAACACTTTAGAGAACTCATTTTTTTTCTTGGTTAGTATTTTATTTGATTTTTCTCATGAAATATAGTTACAAAGGAGATTATTTCTTTTTTTTTTTTTATGCTGAAATCATGTGTGAGACTTGGGTAAGAACATGGGAACGAAACTGAAAGAAACTTTGCAATTTTAAAATTAACAATTAGCTAAAAATTTAGATCGCTATTCCAGTTTTACAAACTGAAAGTGTTTCAGTAAGATAATGCATAAAACATTGCATCTTGTGCCTTTTGACAAATTTTGGCTGAAGATTTGGGATACCATTGGAAGGCATTTTTTATTATAACTAAATGGCTTTGATTTAAGGATTTGACAAACCATTAGAGTTTACTCTAACCAAATAATCTCATTTGATAATATAGTCCAAGAGGGTTCTTGTCTTTTGGGTTTAGTGGCTGGTGTTCTAGGGATTTCTTTGTTTATGTTGTTGTGCTCTGTTTAAGGCCCGAAAACAGGGGACCAACTTTGTGTGCTGGTGCTATTTAAGTTTTTTTAATTTTTTTTTTTTTGGGATATATATATTGAATTTAATGATTATATTTTTATTTCTATATAATTTTCAATAGATGTAATTATGACATTACAGTTTGATCCGATTATCCCAACAATTGAATTAGTGAATCGTGAATTGTAAAGTAATCAAAGTGAAGCTCAGCAGATATTTGTATGTATCAGCAGGTTGTGTCTGAGGATTCTAAAGAAGTTGAATTTTTTTATTCAGAGTCATGTTACTGTTGTTTGTTAAAATGCAAGAACCTTTGGCAAGGATGATAAGAGACTTTACGCTGGTGATTTCTTATATGGAGAGAGATAATGTTTGTGCGAGAGGCCAATTATTCAGGTTCTATTTTGGAAAATGGAAAGCTTATGTGTTTGCCAGGAAAATGGAACAAATATTGTGTTCTAGAAGAAATAATGCTGGTTGGGAAGAGAAAATAATATAGTAAAACTTAATTTTGGCAATATGAAAGCATAATTGAGGAGTATTAGGTCTGCAAACTAAAACTTCCATATTTTGCTTGTAGAAATGATGGAGAGAGAAAAGATGACAAAGTTCTTCCAATTTTTCATTATCTTCTTCATTAAAACATGCCATGGAATGTGACATACTTTTTATATTTAACCAAATTTGGGAAAAGAAGGGGAAAAAAATAAAAATTAGGAAAAGGAAACATTGAACCCTAATATGATACTTTGATTTAACATTGCTAATGTGGAAAAAAAGTCATAATTTTGGAAAACGATAATTTGTATGAGACCATTGAGAAGCCTTTGTTAACAATATCCAGTTATAATTTTCTTTCTTTTAGACAACAGAGCTGCTTTAAACTTCACATCTACATCCTGTAATTATTTTTTTGTTTTTTTTTTTCCCCCTATCCTGTAAATTATGAGTTGCTGCTGCTATGCAGTTTTGAGAAAAGAAGATGATGGAGAATGAGGCAAACCCTTGTATCAGCAAGACGACTCATTTGCCGCGGAAACGTTTTTATCGGGCACGAGCTCACAGCAATCCATTGAGTGATTCCCACTTCCCTGTGCCTATCTCCCCTTGCCATGTTGACTATTCCCTTCATTTCCCTCAACTGTTTCCATCATCCGATCAATTTGACAATTCCAAGAAGATCCAATTTGCAGATATTGGTTGTGGTTTTGGAGGACTCCTAATAAGTCTTTCAATCCTATTCCCTGACACCCTGATGATCGGGATGGAGCTGAGGGACAAAGTGACGGAGTATGTCAAGGAACGGGTTTTAGCTTTGAGGGTAGCACATCCTGGTCAGTACCAGAATGTATCAGTGATTAGAACTAATTCCATGAAATACATTCCGAATTACTTTGAGAAGGGACAGTTATCGAAGATGTTTTTCCTGTTCCCTGATCCTCACTTTAAAGAGAAGAATCATCGGCGTCGTGTGATCAACCCACACTTGCTAGATGAATATGCTTATGTTCTTGGAGTTGGCGGGATTATATATACGATTACGGATGTGGAAGAACTTGGGGAGTGGATGAAGGCTTGTTTGGAGGGGCACCCTATGTTTGAAGCTCTTCCAGATGAAGAACTTGAAGCTGATCCAGTTGTGAAGCTCTTGAGTAGTGCCACTGAGGAAGGACAGAAGGTTGCGCGGAATGGGGGACAAACTTTCCAAGCAGTTTTTAGACGCATCGTGCTGTCTGTTTGATCTGAGTAGCACCATACAAACAAAATAAAAACATACAGAATCTTCGTCTAGAATGATGTAGCAGCTTTAGGTTCTCTCATTTTAAAATCGAAAAAGCATATCAGATTAACTTCTATTTCTAAGAATGCCCTTCCACAGCATTTTTTAGATTAATTTTGTATAACAATTTTGTTTGTAGATCATTTTCCCTTTGATTTTGATAGATAAAAGTTGGGAACTATTATGTACATGCTCTTCAATTTTGACAGTTCAAGCCAATTTTGTAGTATGGTATGGTCTAAATCAAATTTCATGTTGATCTTCTAGTCCTTTGAAACTTTAATTTGCAATGCTATTTTTTATGCAACCTTCTTTTAAAATTTAAACTAACTTTTTGGTAAAGTAATCTTGATGTTGGACAAGATTTTAAGAATATTTATATTTTTAGTTTTAATATTTTCGATATATTATTTTTTAATTTTATTATTTTAGAATTAGATTTTAACTAGGATTTTAAATAGTTTAGAATTTTATTTTCCTATTCTCTTAGATTTCCTAATTTGTGTTGTTTTAAATTTCTTAGTTTATTTTAGAAATATTTTTCCTACAAGTATTAGGTTTAATTTATTATAAATAAGCTTACAAACATATGTAATGGAGGGTATTCAATCAATAATATTTTATAGAGTTTTTTTTTTTTTTTTTTTTTTTCTTTTCTTTTTTTTTTCTTCTCTTATTTGTGGATTTAAGGTTTTATTTTTCTTGTAGATTCAAGAATCCTTTCGTCTATTAGAACGATATTTAGTCTCTGTGTATTCCGCTGTGTCAATAACATTCACATGCATTTTTGAATTGCATACATATTCATCTTCATAAATATATATTTGAAGTAGATGTGATTAGAATAGAAGATATACATGTAATTTTTTCAATTTTCTTGTTATCAAAAAATTAATTTTCAAAATTTTTAACAAATACTTCATGGAAATGATGACTTTTAAAAGTAAACCTAAAAATCTGAAAATCTGCAAGCTGTGACAAATAATACTTTAACGAAAAAATCTTCTTTTGATTTTTCATTCAAGTACTTGGTGAAAATGAAGATGAAGACTAACATAAAAACTTGAATAGATTTGCAAATTTAAAACTTGCACCTCTAATGAAAATGACCATTGCAAGTAGAGCAGCATTTCCAAGGAAAATTCTTCTTTTCATTTTCATTGATGGCATGATATTAAAAAGGAAAAAAAAAAAATATATATATATATATATATAATCTAATGTGAATAGACTTGCGAATTTGAAAGCTGCACCTCAAATGAAGATGACCATTGAAAGAAGAGTAGTACTTCCAAGGAAAATTTTTCTTTTCATTTTCATTGATGGCATGATATTAAAAAGGAAAATTTATATATATATATATATATATAATCTAACGTGAATAGACTTGTGAATTTGAAACCTGCACCTCAAATGAAGATGACCATTGCAAGTAGAGCAATACTTCTAAGGAAAATTCTTCTTTTCATTTTCATTGATGGCATGACATTAAAAAGGAAAATATATATATATATATATATATAAGTATATATGATCTATATAAAGGAATAAGATTTTTTTTTATGGATATAATTGATTTTTGTATTATGTGTCTAACCCTATAATTAGTTTTTATAAATGCAACAAGTAAATATTAGATATAACGTGATATCACGTGATCATATCAATCTCATTTTGTGATAAAAAAAAAACACAACATATTTGGATAAGTAGGGAGACAGACAAGACCGATCCACTTAATCCCCATTTATGATATTTTTTGCATGGAAATTTTTTTTTTTTTTAATTCAACCCCTCCTTACTTATGGGATTTAAACATGTCCAAGGCACATTTTTTTGTGAACATAACATTACAATGTATAATTAATCTTCTATTAAATAGTTTATTTGTGTCAACTTGATATTAAGCAGGTTCGACGCTAATCTAAATTATTTATTATTTGTGTTGACATGACACGCCATAATTAAATTTAAATTAAAAAAAAATGATCCATTATAATTTGCTAATTCAAAGTATACTTTTTATAGTATTAATATGCCGTGTGGAAATTTGCAATCTTTGTAATGAAGTTGGACAATTGACATGCATGTGTGGCATGTATTTATCAAGATTGTGATATTTTTTTATTCTAAAATTGTAATGAAAGATATCTCTTACAGTGTTCAATGATTTCATTTATATTATTGAAAGATTTCGATATGTTTGGTTTGGTTTTGGAAGATAAATTTTTAAAAAAATCTTCAGGAAAGAGTTTAGAATTTTTTGTTTGTTTGTTTGGTTATATATTCTGAAAATAGTTTTGAAGTATGGGAGTTTAGAATGATTTGATATTTTGTTGTAGTTGAGTAGATATTTGTGAGAAAAAAAGTGATTGAGAAGGAGAGAGGAGAGAGAAAAAGTGATTGATTGATGTGTAGGAGATAGAAAGTGATTTTAGAAATTTTTTTCCAAAATTACTAAACCAAACAAAATTTTAAAAAAATTTCTTCAAAATTTGTTTGTTTTTTTTTTTGATACAGCGGAAATGAAAATTTGTTTTTCAAAAATAAACCAAACAGGACCTTCATTTTTATGCAGGCATTAAAAAATAAAAAAAATCAAACATGTTAGGTTTTTGTACGACTCACCTAATATACAGAACACCTCTGTTTTCCTTCTATTACTAGAGGGTCAAGTCAATAAACCATTTGATCTCAGGATTGGTACTGACCGAGTGTATACTAATATGCTTTAGCTGTAACGCCCTCAAAATAAACCCATAATATCATACGTTCAAGATACAGGAAAGAGATATTATATTACAATCATCGGAGTATTCTTACAAAGTGTATTACATATAGACAATAAAAGTAATCGCCCTATGGGCTTATAACTTCCCAAGACAGCACTTGGTTGCAAAAGAGAGTGCAAACTCTATACAAAGAAAGCCCTGGCTTGATATATATGTAATACACAAAAAAAATAAATAACAACAAATAAAGAGTCTTCAACTCCCAGAACCTCCCAAGCTATGTCCTTGGAGGTGGCATGACACCTAAACCTGAAAATGATGTCCCATATAGGGTGAGCCACAGCCCAGTAGAAATATACTAAACCAACTATATGTAATGACTAAAACAACAGCATTTGATAGATGGTTAACACTTATACCCCAAATTATATCACAATACAGTTCCATGACAGTCTTGCCCATGTTACAAATCATTTTCCATTTCTTAGTCGACTCTAAGTTTGAAAACAAGACTCAGAACTTGGCCAAACAATTTAATGAGATTATGACTCATCACTAAAACACTTTCGAAATTCATGATGGATACACATTTTGGTGCGGTATCAATAACACATAAAATCACTTCCATACTTCACAAATGATACACATTTTGGTGCTATATCAATATATCGTAGAAACACTTCTATACTTCACAAATGATACACATTTTGGTGCTGTATCAATATCAAACAAAAATCCGGTTTAGAGGTCCATCCCCCATCTTCCAATAAACCGTGGAGTACATCCCCCATCTCCTCCCACACACAAAACAATGTATATAAGCAATTATCATATACAAGTTCAATCAATCAATACAAAATTTGATGTATTATACTAACCGCTATATTCGATAGCATACTCAATTGATCAGTTCTAGTTTGCCTAATCATCATGCATTGTCTACAACAATCAAGACTATCCTCCACCGATAGCCCAAAGCAGTTATTTCTAAACAGAAAATAAATGCACCAAATGGATAAAATATCAACATTTTGTCTAGGTAAGCGATAAATTAATCCAACTACTCCCTTTAATCCCATAATTTCCCAATTTCAATATTCTCAATTCAATTTCTCATATCTCAAAATTAATTATACAAATTAATTTTTACCAAACTAATTAGGGCATTACCCCATAATTCACATAACAACCCTAAGGTTCCATTTCCATCAATGATCCAACATATAATTCCATTTTCCCAACACATTACATACATAAGGGTTTTAAACTTGAAAACCCCTCTTTTGAAAATTACACAAGGACCCCAAACTTTTTCAAAATTACCCGACAACCCCCAACATATCAAAATGCCAAAATTTAAAGACAAAACTCATAAGATGGAGTAGGATATCCCTACCTCGAAGTTAGATCTCAAACGGAGATGAAGACCAAAACCCAACGTGCTCCAAATCCAAAAATTTTCAGATTAAAACGAAGCTCTCAACCCACTCTATCTTTTATACAAAGAACTTAAGATAGAAACTCACTACAGGTAGATCAATCCCTAGAGAGAAGACAAGTGTAGAGAGAGAGAGAGCCGGATCTAGGGTTTGCAAAAGAAAGAAGATGAAAAAGTGAAGTTTTTCCCGCTGCTACCTACTGATATACAACAGGCTCGCTCGAGCGAAGGATTGGTCGCTCGAGCGACCAGACACAAAGAACCCTTGCTCGAGCCAACAATACGAAGCTTCAGGTCTGCAACCCAGAAGCACGCTCGGGTGACAGAATGCTCGCTCGAGCGAAGAAACTCAAAACATACACCTCGCTCGCTCGAGCCAAGAAACACAGCTCTCAGGTCAAAAAGAGACGCAGACGCATGCTCGAGCGCAAGACTTCTTGCTCGAGCCACCAGACACAAAAACTCAACTCTCGCTCGAGCGAATAAACCCTGGGTCGAGCGAAGGATCTAAAACACAGAGCTCGCTCGAGCGACAAAAGTCTCGCTCGAGCGAAGAACTAAAATTCTGGGCAGCAACCATTTGCTCCCAATCACACCCAACCTGAAACAAACCTGCCCAACACATCCTATAATTCAAATACAAGGTATTGAAGGACAGAAACAAGATATAAATAACATCAACTCTACGGAACCTAAGTCCGGAATACAATAATCAAAGGAGGAACAACCGGGATCGCTATATTAGCTTTACTGAGAAAGGGGAATTGACACAATTAGATATCTTTCCTTCAATTAGTAAATCAGTTATGCAGTCCAGCTCTTGGATTGTTCATTAGCCTTGTTGTGAATGTACACATAATTACAAGCAGCAATAAGTTACTTTTTTTTCTTTTTTCGTTTGACTTCTCTTAAATTGCTCATCTTAACTTAAGAGAGCATTTAGGTTTAGTAAGTTTATTTTGAGATCAATTTCAATGATTTAAACCATTCATTTTTTAAAACTCATTGAGTAGAATATTCATACAAAAAAATCAAGATGATCAGATATCGGTAAGTATATGTTGGAATCAAAATTGTATTATAAAAAATATATGACTATTTTTTAAATTACATTTGTCATCCATTTGTGTAAAACAAATATGATTCAAATATATAGCTACCGATATCCAATCATTTTAATTTTTTACATAAATATTCTACTGAACGAATCCTAAAAAGTGAATGGTTCGGATCACTAAAATCAATATTCGACATGGGTCTATCAAGTCCAAACGCTTTCTTAAGTTGAGGTGACAACTTGAGAGAAGCCAAACATCTTTTTTTTGATAACTGGGTGTTCGGATTAGCTTACGTGCATCTCGACTAATTTCGAGAGATCAATCCCACCATCCACTTGCGAGGCCCCATTTAAAGTCAGGTCGAATGTCGTGTATGGACATGACCCCAAGTTACTGATTGCTACTAGTGAATATTAAATTTAAAACCTAATAAGAATATGCTCTTAGATTTAAAATTTTACCCACTAAACCATTCTGTTGAGATTAGAGCAAAAACTTACTTAAGAGCAACTCTAATATAGTAAAAGTCAAAGTCACTTTAACAAAGTATTTTTTTAGGCATAATACAGTACAAAAAGGTCACATTTTTTGTAACACTATACCATTAAAGAGAAATGTTTGAGAGCTTTGGGGAGAGAGTTCTAATAGTTTTAATTTATGTGTGAATCCATCTAATGTAATATGATGCTTTGATTTTATTTATTTATTTATTTTTAATTTTTCACATCACTAAAACTCAATTAGAATTCTAATTTTAGGGATGAATCACTGCTGTACCACTAAAATGGTTTCCGTGTGGTCATGATTGTTGTGGAATATTTGACAAAGTCAAATCTCGTGTATTTTGACAAATTTTGGCTGAAGATTTGGGACACTGTTGAAAGGAATTTATTTATTTATGAAGGCATAATTAAAAATGACTTTAATTTAAGAATTTAACACACTATTTGAGTTTTGAACAAACCTAAATAATCTCATCTATCTATATATTATATAAGGAAAATGTTATTTTTAATGAAGAGCCTTGTGAGAGTTTCAATATCTCATACTAATTTTCTTGATTTTCTTAATTTTAAATAATTAAGAAAATCTCAATTAGTTAACTTTTATTTGATAATCCTACATTAGGAAAAAAAGAAAAAAAAAATGAGTTGTTTTACTCATATAAAAAAAATCTTATACTCTCATCTCATTTAGTGAGGAGTCTTGTGAGAGTTTTAATATCTCATATTAATTTTCTTGATTTTTTTAATTTTAAACAATTAAGAAAATCTCTATTGGCTAGTTTTTATTTGAAAATCCCATATCAGGAAAAGAAGAAAAAAGATGAGTTATTTTACTCATATAAGTGAATTTTATACTCCCATCCCATTTAATATTGTAATGTTGTCCATGTTTCAATTCAATATAATTTAAATTTTAAAAGTTTTAATTAATTAATTATGACTTAGTCGATTAGGCTAAATTATTTTTGGTTTTATTGATTTGATGGTTTAACCGCGATTTTAGCGGTTTTATCAAAATATATTGATTAAATTTGTTTGAATTGAAATAAACTAATGATTGATTTGATTAAAGATTGAAAAACTGAGATTGCTTGATTAGAAACAAACTTTCCGTCCAAATAATTGTTAACTTTTATTTTATAATCTCACATCGAAAAAAAAGAAAAAAAAAATGAATTGTTTCACTTATATAAGGTGAATCTTAATAGTGTAGTATTGTGTATAAATCAATTTAAGACAGTTTAAATTTTAAAATTAAAATAACATTTAAAAGTTTTAATTAATGAATTTTCGTATAAGTTAGTTGGTCATTTGACCTAACTGATTAGGTTGAATTATTTTGGGTTTGACTGATTCTCCGATTTAATCGCGATTTCTCATATTTATTTTATTAATTTTAAACAATTAAAAAAAAATTCATTCACTAACTTCTATTTAACCATATAAAAATAAAACTCTAATTAATTTATGATTTATTTTATAATCCCACGTTAGGAGAAGAAGAAAAAGCAAAGTTTGTTTCACTATCTATCTATCTATCTATCTATCTATCTATCTAAGGAAAATGGACTTTTTAGTAAGAAATTTTCTAGGAGCTCCAAATCCTCATTCTAATTTTCTTGATTTTCTTAATTTTAAATAATCACTTTTATTTGATAATTCCACATAAGGAAAAGAAGGAAAAAAAATGAGTTGTTTTACTCATATAAAGAGAATCTTATACTTCCATCCAATTTAGTGAGAAGTCTTGTGAGAGTTTCAATATCTCATACTAATTTTTTTGATTTTATTAATTTTAAACAATTAAGAAAATCTCTATTGGCTAACTTTTATTTGATAATCCCACATCGGAAAAGAAGAAAAAAGTGAATTGTTTGGATTGAGATAGTTTAGGTTAGAAGCTTTTATTATAGTTTAGGTTGATGATTTATCAAACTGTACGGTTAATAGGAGGTCAACTTATATAATTTAAAGGCTTTTTTTTAATAATTAATGTTATTATTATTATTATTATAATAAAAGGGTTTCAAAATTTAGAAGCTGGCATCCATCTCTCCGAATTGGATCCATCTTGCTTGCATGACTACAATTAATTATATTTTTAAAACAATATTTTGCTCCAAATGCAATGATGCAAGTTAATTCCACAATTATGACCACATGGATGATAATTTAACAAGACACATGTTAGAGAGGAGAAGAGATCAATTGATTGATTTTTAATTATTTTTAGTTTTTATTAGCAACATTCTGAACAAATTAAAATTCTATTTACTTTCTGCGAGACTATCATTTATAATCACGTAATTTCATTATATTTAATTTTTATAAATAAATAATATATATAATTTTATACATAGATCATATATTTGTATTAAAGATAAATACATTGAAATCACCTGAACATGACTTTAGAATGAATTTGATTTTTTTTTTTTAATATGCATGAGTTTACAAAATGATCGAGTATGATAAATTCACCAACCTAAACTATGCCTCTCTAATTCCTGTTGGCTAGCTTCCATTTACCTTTTATTTTACAATCTCACATCGAAAAAAGAAGAAAAAGTGAATTGTTTCACTTACATAAAGTGAATCTTATGCTCAATTTATATAAGTAAAAGAAGATTTTTAGTGAAAAGCCATATGATCAATATCTCATACTCATTTTTTTGATTTTCTTAATTTTAAACAATTAAGAAAATCCCCATTGGCTAACTTCTATTTAACTTTTATTTTACAATCCCACATACAGGTTTTTATTTTAAAAATAATTTTGTATAAGATTTTGAAACTCTCATGATATTTAACTTTAAAATAATTACAATCTTACATCGAGAAAAAAAGAAAATGTGAGTTGTTTCACTTATATAAAGTGTTACAATCCCATATCGGGAAAAGAAAGAAAAAATGAGTTGTTTCACTTATATAAAATGAATATTATAAAAGGAGTTTTAAGAGAGAAGCCTTCTAGAAGGTCCAAATCTTCATTTTAAAATTATTGAATTTTCTTAATTTTAAACAATTAAGAAAATTTTCATTGGCTTGCTTCCATTTACCTTTTATTTTACAATCTTAAATCGGGAAAAAAAAGAAGAAAAAAGTGAATTGTTTCATTTACATAAGTGAATCTTATACTCCAATTTATATAAATCATTGAAGTTTCTTAATTTTAAATAATTAAAAAAATCTCCATTGGTTAGCTTCTATTTAACTTTTATTTTATAATCCCACATCGGGAAAAGAAGGAAAAAGTGAATTATTTCACTTATATAAATTGAATCTTATACTTCCATTTATATAAGCACGAGAAGATTTTTAGTGAGAAGTCCTATAATCAATACCAATTTTTTTTGTTTATGTTTTTAAGAACACATGTACAATACTTCTAGCATATCACCCATGCTATGTGAAAGTTCAATGTGAAGGTGCTTTTACAAACACAATTTCAATCTGCAATCCAATATGCATATCCATTTAACTTTTATTTTACAATCCCACATCGGGAAAAGAAGGAAAAAGTGAATTGTTTCACTTATATAAAGTGAATCTTATATTCCCATTTATATAAGCAAAATAAGATTTTTAGTGAGAAGTCCTATAATCAATACCAATTTTTGTTTTGATTTTCTTAATTTTAAACAATTAAGAAAATCTCCATTGGTTAGCTTCCATTTAACTTTTATTGTACAATCCCATATAGACGTTTTGATTTTAAAAAAAATTTTGTATGAGATTTTGAAACTCTCATAATATTTAACTTTAAAATAATTACAATCATACATCGGAAAAGAAATAAAAGTGAGTTGTTTCACTTATATAAAGTGAATCTTTTACTCTCATTTAATATTATAGTATTACGTATGTTTCAATTCAAGATGGTTTAAATTTTAAAACAAAATTTAAAGGTTCTAATTAATTAATTTTTGTATAAGTTGGTTGGTCCTTTGACCTAGCCGATAGGGTGAACCATTTTCGGTTTGACTTATTCGCTGATTTAACTACGATTTTAGCAGTTTTATTAAAATATATTGATTAAATTTATTTGATTCGAAATAAATTAAATTGACCTAATTAAAGATTAAATGGCTAAGATTGCTTGGTTCCAAATAAATTTCACGCCCAAACAATTGTTAACTTTTAAATAATTAATTTTTTTTTTCCATTGACTAGCTTTTATTTAACTTTTATTTTATAATCTCACATCGAGAAAAGAAGGAAAAAGTGAATTGTTTCACTTACATAAAGTGAATCTTATACTCCCATTTATATAAGCAAAATAAGATTTTTAGTGAGAAGTCTTATGATCAATATCTCATACTAATTTTTATTTTTTATTTTTTATTTTAAACAATTAAGAAAATTCAGATTGGCTAGCTTCCATTTAATTTTTATTTTACATAATATAAAAAATTAATATAATTATAATATTTTTATTAAATAGTATATTATTTTATCTCATGCATAGCACGGGTAATATGCTAGTATATTATATAAGGAAAATAGTGTTTTTAGTGAGGAGCCTTGTGAGAGATTCAATCTCATACAAATTTTCTTAATTTTAAATAATTAAGAAAATCTCCGTTGGCTAACTTTTATTTGATAATCCCAAATCAGGAAAAGAAATAAAAAACGAGTTGTTTTACTCATATAAATAAAATCTTATACTCTCATCCCATTTAGTGAGGAGAGTTTCAATATATCATACTAATTTTCTTGATTTTCTTAATTTTAAACAATTAAGAAAATATCCATTTGCTAGCTTTTATTTGATAATCCCACATCGGGAAAAGAAGAAAAAAATGAGTTATTTTACTCATATAAAGTGAATCTTATACTCCAATCCCATTTAATATTGTAGTGTTGTGCATGTTTCAATTCAATATAGTTTAAATTTTAAAAGTTTTAATTAATTAATTAATTATGACCTAGCCGATTAGGTTAAATCATTTTTGATTTGATAAATTTGTTGGTTTAACCGCAATTTTAGCGGTTTTATAAAAATAAATTGATTAAATTTGTTTGATTCGAAATCAACTAAAAATTGATCTGATTAAAGATTGAAAGACTGAGATTGCTTTATTATAAATAAACTTTCCGTCCAAATAATTGTTAACTTTTATTTTATAATCCCACATTGGATAAAGAAGAAAAAAAATGAGTTGTTTCACTTATATAAAGTGAATCTTAAGAGTGTAGTATTGTATATACTTCAATTTAAGACAGTTTAAATTTTAAAATTAAAATAACATTTAAAAGTTTTAATTAATTAATTTTTGTATAAGTTGGTTGGTCATTTGATCTAACTGATTAGGCTAAATCATTTTGGTTTTGACCAATTCACCGGTTTAATCGCGATTTTTTATATTGATTTTATTAATTTTAAACAATCAAAAAAAAAAAAAAAAAAATTTCATTGGCTAACTTCCATTAACCATATAAAAATAAAATCCTAATTAGTTTATGATTTATTTTATAATCCCACATTGGGAGAAGAAGAAAAAGCAAAGTTTGTTTCATTATCTATCTATCTATAAATTATATAAGGAAAATGGGGTTTTAGGGAGAAGCCTTCTAGAAGCTCTAACTCTCATTCTAAAATTATTGAATTTTCTTAATTTTAAACAATTAAGAAAATTCCTATTGGCTAGCTTCCATTCACCTTTTATTTTACAATCCCAAATCGGGAAAAAAAGAAAAAAAAGAAAAAAGTGAATTGTTTCATTTATATAAAGTGAATCTTATACTCCCATTTATATAAATTATTAAAATTTCTTAATTTTAAACGATTAAGAAAATTCTCATTGATTAGCTTCTATTTAACTTTTATTTTACAATCCCATATCGGGGAAAAAGGAAAAAGTGAAGTGTTTTACTTATAGAAAGTGAATCTTATACTCCCATTTATATAAGCAAAAAAAGATTTTTAATGAGAAGCCCTATAATCAATACCAATTTTGTTTTTTATTTTCTTAATTTTAAACAATTAGGAAAATCTCCATTGGTTACCTTCCATTTAACTTTTGTTTTACAATCTCGCATAAATGTTTTAGTTTTAAAATAATTTTGTATGAGATTTTGAAACTCTCATAATATTTAACTTTAAAATAATTATTGTGAGAACCCAAATATATAAAAATAATGTAAATAATTAAATAATTATTATTTTACAAACCTCAAATATTTTGCTTGTGAATCTCAAGGTGCAAATTAAATATTATTGAACAATCTTTTAATTAATTTCAAACCCAAAATAAATTCATGGTGGAAATCTCTAATTTAGAGGTAAGATTTTAAATAATAATAAAATAAATAAATAAAGAAAAGCAAAAGGATAAGGGAGTCAGATTATTTAAAGTGTGTGGGTAACCCTAAACTCTCATACTATTGAATTAGCAGCCGTGAAGAGGAGATAGGAGTAGTTTTGGTGAAAATTGAAGAACTAGTTTGGTGCTTGAATAACTCCATCTCCAAGGTAGAAACCAATATTCTGTGAATATAGTTATTTTGTATATATATTTCTGTGCGTTCATTAGAAGAAGAAGGATTGAAAGCTTAACTAATTAGGTGGCTTGAATATCTATCAGGTTATTAGTTGGTGTAAAATAGTGTAATGGGTATAGTGGATGTATGAAGAACAAGTATATGACATGAGTTATATTCAATGAGTGTTTGTGCTTGTAATGGTGGACCTTATGAGTGAAACGTGGGTTAGGTAGGAGTACTTGGCCACCATTGTTTGTGAATATCGTGTTTCTTTTATGTAGTTTGAGGAATTAAATGGGTACATAAAGATGAGGGTACAATCTATGAGTATGAAATTCTGCACTTAATCACAAACTTTAAAAATTAAGAAACCATATCAAACGAATGAATTTTGAACTGAAATTTTTACAGTAGATTAATTACATATTGAATTACATATCTGAATTTTCTCATAATTTTTGGGAGTCAAAATCTATATTAACTGCTGCGTTCAAAATCTATCTAGAAAACTGGTTTAAAATAGTAACTTCGGAAGTGTCGTTCTCTTTGGGTATAAATCCAAAAATTATCAAATCAGCGTCATTAGAACTGGTTAGGAGTCTAGTTTCTTATATTTTTGGCCTTGCGTTGATTGCTCGTGTATACTAAGAGAACCATTAATTTCTTTAAAATGCTGCAGAAAACAACCTGTTTGGGCATAATTAATTGTAAATAATTATTTTGATAAGAAAATCAAGTAAAACCAATTGGGTTTGAAGCTTAGGATATATTAGTTGATATCTGGAGGGTTTTGGAATTTTTCGAATAGCGTGGAGTGGGTTTTGTAATTTTCAAAGTTAGCGAATAGATTAGGAAAGCTTGTTTAAAATTTTGTTTTGTCTTAAAGTTACTTTTAGTTAAGTTTCGATTTGAACCCATGTCTTGGTGATTTTAGACCTTCAAGAACATGAACTTAGGTAATATTTAAGAGTAACGGTTAGTTGGGTTGAGCCGTGTTAGTGCGCTTAAGTTTGAGGTTACTTAGTTTATTATTCTCTTTAGTATTTTTAAATTAGTAGTGACGTGTAGTCTTCATACTTGGTTTAGGGCACTAGTTGGATTTTCATAATCTATTCAAGGATTATATTATTTCGTTTTTAGGTGAGTAGTTTCATGCTACATATTTTTATAAATGTTCCCCTACCCTGAACTGTTGGAAAATTTAATTGTTGTTTCAGGACTAAACTGTTTTGATAAATTATTATATTATCAATGGAATCAAATTATTTATGAAACATGTGTGAACTTGGCATATTGTAAACTATTTGTTTTGGTCTCATGTTTATAATGGTGAACTACCATGTTTTGCGAAACTGATGTGTATTGATTATTGGGACCATCTGTATATTTTAGTCCAGGAAAATTATTCCACTGTGTGTGGTGACTCTAGCCACTAGGGAATAGATCCGGGTTGGACCGTGATAACTCTAGTGCTTAACGATTGTAAGGAAAAGACCTAGGTTAAGTTAGGTGACCTTCAATCGGATCATCTTAGAGAAAAGGCTTGGGTTGCCACCCTGAGGATGACTCTTAGTTCAGTACCGATCCAACGTGGCTTATAGCCTTGAGAACTGTGTGGCATGTTACTTGTTATTTCTTGGTACCCAGAAAATTATTGGTGTTCATGTTGTAATCTGTTTTAAGTGGAAAATGTCATTTATCATGTTCTTGAGAGACATGAGTATTTTAATTGTTGAACTGTGGAACCTTTTTTTTGAAACAGATTGTCTTTACCAAACTGTATGCCAATCTAGTTTCTGTGATATATATCTTATTTTGGAATTGAACCCTGTTTTCAAAACTGTATATACTATCCATGTTGTTACTCACTGAGCTATCAGCTGATACATCAGCTGACTTAGTATCAGCTGACTTAGTTGTTTATCATTTTCAGGTGTTAGAAGGATTTAGAGTGGACTCATGGTGTAGCGGGGACTCAATTGCATGGACCTCTAGGACATTCATTTATTTTGTTTTAGATTCTTATGTCAAGCTTGTGCATATTTCTTTTTATTCTTATTGAGGTTCATTTAGGATTATTTTGTTATGTGGGCTGTTTGTATCCATAAGTTTAGATGGTATTGATTACGGTTGGTTTTGCTGTTTATACTTGTGACATGTCACTAGATTGAGTTTGGTTATTTATTACTGGACTTTTGTTTAGTTGTTCAATGCGATTATGGATTAGTGCTTAGGCTTACGTGTGCCTTGAGCTAAAGCCCTATGGGCCACGGCTGGTCATACTTGGTTTGGGGTGTGACAATTATAATCCCATATTGAGAAAAGAAATATAAAGTAAGTAGTTTTACTTATATAAAGTGAATCTTATACTCTCATTTAATATTATAGCATTGTGTATGTTTCAATTCAAGATGGTTTAAATTTAAAAAATTTTAATTAATTAATTTTGCTGTAAATTGGTTGGTCTTTTGACTTAGCCGATTTGGCTGAATCGTTTTCGGTTTCACTGATTCATTGGTTTAACCACAGTTTTCGCTGTTTTATCAAAATATATTGTTTAGATTTGTTTGATTTGAAATAAACTAAGATTGACCTTATTAAAAATTGAACGACTGAGATTGCTTGATTAGAAATGAACTTTCTATTCAAACAACTGTTAAACTTTTATTTTATAATCTCACATCAGGAAACAGAGAAAAAAATGAGTTGTTTCATTATATAAACCTTATGCTCCCATTTAATATTGTAGTGTTGTGTATGTTTCAGTTTAAGACAGTTTAAATTTTAAAATTAAAATAAAATTTAAAATTTTTTCTATAAGTTGGTTGGTCCTTTAACCTAGCCGATAGGGTGAACCGTTTTCGATTTGACTGATTCACTAGTTTAACTGCGATTTTAGCGGTTTTATCAAAATATATTGGTTAAATTTGTTTGATTCGAAATAAATTAAAGATTATACGGCTAAAATTGCTTGATTTGAAATAAACATCCTGCCCAATCAATTGTTAACTTTTAAACAATTAAGAAAATCCTCATTGGCTAGATTTCATTTAATTTTTATTTTATAATCCCACATCGAGAAAAAAAGGAAAAAATGAATTGTTTTACTTACATAAAATGAATCTTATACTCCCATGTATATAAGCAAAATGAGATTTTTAGTAACAAGCCTTATGCTCAATATTTCATACTAATTCTTTTGATTTTCTTAATTTTAAGCAATTAACAAAATCTCGATTGACTAACTTAACTTTTATTTTATAAAATATAAAAAAATTAAATATAATTGTCATATTTTTATTAAATAATATATTATTTTATCCCGTGAATAACACCGGTGATATGCTAGTTTGATAATATATCAAAGAGTGTTCTTGTCTTTTGGGTTTACTGGCTGGTGTTTCAAATTAGTCTCCCCAATTTAGCTCCATTAATAGACACTATTAAATTAGGGGAAAATCGGTCTAAGGTGCCTATCCAACTTTTAGTAATGGATTAGATCCACAATATGTTCTTTTGTAGTCTAAGGTCCCTCACCCCCGTGCCCTTATATTACACCTGCACTCTCATAGCCAGAGAGGATAACCAAGTCAAGAACCTAAAGGTCTGAATTTGATTCTCGTTGGTCGAAACCCCGAGCAACTCAAAGAGGTTTCGGATTTCGGAGTCGATCGGAGCCAAATTCGGGAAAACCCAGATCAAGACTGTGGTTCAAAATAACCTTTCTATACTATTTGCAGGAATGCGGTACACTAGATGATGCTCCCATTTCGAAACCAAATCTATGCTTCCTGCATGGGAAGAATTTGCAAGAATGTGGTCCTTCGGTCGTGAAACTCTGATTTTTGTTTGTGTTTAAAGTGAAATCCTTGATTCGGGGTTCCAAGAAGTAAGGTTGGTATGATGACAATGGATGGTGGATGGTCCCTAGAAGGCAAGGTGCAGCGACTGTGAATAAACAGTTATCCAGTGATGTTTCATTATGCTGTAATATATCAGTTTCTTTTTTAATACATTGGAGCCGTAGTTTAGGGGAAGGAAAGTGTTGTATGGAGCAAGACTCGAACTCTTGACATCTTAGTGAGTTAGATGCATTCTGGTTATGCTGTAATATATCGCTTTTTTGAAGTCTTCTATGGTTTAAGACTTGAACTGTTGAACAGATTTGGGTAAGTTGCAGAATTTTTTCCAGATATTACAAACCAGAGAAATTCTCAATTGTTATTTTTAATAAACCAGAGAAATGTTATTTTTAATAAACCAGAGAAATTCTCAATTGTTATTTTTAATAAACCAGAGAAATTCTCAATTGATATTTCAATAACAAACCAGAGAAATTCTCAGATTTTTCCAGAATTTCTCTGGTTCTGGAAAGTTGCCATTGTTATCCCTTCTAATGTTGCTTACATATTACAATGATGAATTTTTCCAGTTGAATTCAGTTGAACAATGTTGCTTACCTAATGAATCACAATGATTTGGGTAAGTTGCTGAAATTTTTGTTAATTATGCTTAGTTGCTTACATGTATCCCTATGATCAGTTTATTTCAACAAATGTATAACTGGAAGTATAAATGAAAGTGTAAATGAAATCATGACAAAATGTAAGAATGAAATTTTATTCAAGGAGCGAAGAACAGATTCATAAAAACATTCACAACTTTCAATAAAAAATATAAAACATTGTCTCAACTACTAACCTTGTGCATCTGTAGTTCTCAATAAATTTGTTAGTCATGAGAGGAAGAAGGATGTTTGAGATCAATCCTCAACACCCAATCCAGAGAATTTCTCTGGTTTCAATCCAAAGAAATTCTGAGAATAATTAGACTTTCCAGAGAAATTTGGTCTGAAATTTCTCTGGACCAATTTTCTCGGAACTGAAATTTCTCTGGATCAAGGTTGAGGGACCTTAGACATTATGAAAATATTGTTGAGGGACCTTAGACATTATGAAAATATTGAATGTCCTTTATGCTATACAACCTTAATATCAGGGACCTTAAAAAAAAAAACCCCTTAAATTAGTGAGGTGGAAACTTAATTAAAAATTACACTTTTAAAATATGTAATCTATGTTATTTAAACATCTCAAATTATACAAAAAAAACTCTTTATTTTAACGGCATCTATGAATGACATTTAATTAGGGAACTAATATAAGATGGATTTACGTGTAGATCCTACTAAGTGAATTTATTGTTTAATAGGTCTTATGATAATTAATTATATTCTTTATTAAACAATATTAAAAAACATTACTAATTATTAATTTTTAATGACAATTTAAAAATTTTGTCACAAAAAGTGTCAGTAATTATAAATTTTTGGTTCTCAATATGAGTTTTGTGTAATTTTGATCTCTAATATTTAAATTATGTCAATATGATTTTTAATATATAAAAAATTGTTTTACTTTGTTTTTTGGTTGGTAACTGCTTTTTTTTTTTTTTTTAATCTCATAGAACTTATTGCAATTGTACGCAGTCGGGTGCTCACGACATCCTTGGCTTCCTTGGTGCAACAGATCAAAAATTATTATCATTGGTAAGCTCATTTTCCTTAAGCTGTGTTTGGTTGGAGGATTTGGGGAGGAATTTGGAAAAAATAAAGAAAAATGTGTGAAATTAGGTAAAATTTAGATATATTTTATTCACATTTCACCTATCTTTTCTATTTTCCTTTCGAAATCCGTTCTTAAATTTCTCAACCAAACACAACATGTTTAGAAGAGTTACTGCCTGCTATGTTTTTGGTTGACTACATATTGATTACAATGACATGGCACCATTTGGGTGAAGATAAGTCAAATGCGGGTATTATCATTGGTAAGCTCATTTTCCTTCCAAGTGTGTAGAAACATAGAAATGGAATGATGGTTTGTTGTACTTTATGAAGCTGTTCAGAAATTATTTTATTTTATTTTTAAAATTTTGTGTTGAAGTATATGGCATAATTTCTGTTTATAATCTATGATATAAAAATAATTTGAATAAATTTTCAAAAAAAAAATTGATTACAAACAATCAAGTGATTGTAAATATTTTCGGGGTGGATTCTCTCCAATCCATAATTTAGAATGGAGGGTGTTGTCAGGTCCATGGGGCTCATCACGGGTTTCGTTTCAGTAATCCGAACCATTCATTTTGTTGAGCACTTCGTGCATATCATCCATACAAAAATTTAGATTTATTCGATAATCGTATCATATTTAATTTATTGTGTTTGTCACCAAAAAAATAGATGACAATTGTATTTTAAAAAGTAGACCATTCATTTTTAGTGTGTGACAAACACAATAACTTGAATAGATTACGATTATCAAATTGATCTAATTTTTTTATGTGTCTGATATACATGAAGTGCTCAAAATGAACAGTTTTGATCATTAGAATGAGACCCGTAGTGAGTCCCACAAATCTGAACAGTGCCCTCCAAATAAAAAACCCAAATTCAATTTTTTTTTGTTTTTTGTTTTTTTTGAGTAGTATGCATTCTTTTACTCATTTCTCTCCTCACACTTTAAATCATGATGTATGGCCAGAACTACATATTGGAAAGTTTAGTTTCGAGATTTAAATTTATACACAAAATTGACTTAATTCCAACTCCGGAAGAAAAGGCTACGCATGTTTGACTTTTTGATTAACAAATTTTAATTTTTGAAAAAATTGCACCAAACAAGCCCGTTATCTTCTAGTTATATTATATATATGGGAAATGCTAGGTTTCATGAAGAATTTTCATGAAAACCATCATGAAAACTGTCTGCACCGTTAGATCAGGTATGTGTCTCATGATCTAACGGTGCAGATGATTTTCATGATGGTTTTCATGAAAGTTTTCATGAAACCTATAACTTGATATTCGGTCTTATGAACCAGCTAATTCGGAGAATTCACTAGCAGGGTACTCAATTAAAACCGGAACAAAGACAGTATGGATTGACCTTATTTTTTTATTACATTATTATTCTGCCTTTTCCTTTGTGCTTTTTAGAGGGTGTTTGGAATGCTAAATAAGTATATTTTTTGACTTTTTACGAAAAAATATGTAAAAAAAATAAAAAAGTGATATAACTCAAAAAAGATTAAAAAAAAAGGAAAAAAAAAAAATACTTTTGTAGAAAATGCTAAATAGTGCCTTAGTGACTACCCATTTACAATGACATAGCACTAGGTGGTTCTTATAGAAATATTGATTGGAGTACTGGATTTAAAAACTTGATTAAAACTTGTGTTAAAGAAAAATAACTCTTATCTTATCAATATTTATCATTCATTTTTAATAATTTCTTTCAATTTAAAGTTTTTAAATTACAAATAAATAATTATAATATATTTATGTTATTGCTTCAATAAAATAAATATTATATACAATTACTTTTGCCTAATCTTGACAGAGTTTAAAACCAGCTCTCTCTCTCTTTTTCTTTCTTTCTTTTTATTTTCATTTTTTATTTTATTTTGTGTCTTAATTCAACGGTAAGTTATGTTTATGAAAAGATGTCCGGTTTTATTATTATTTTTTATGTAAGGATAGATTTTTAGTAAATTGTTAATACCCTGAAAAATAAAATGTATAGAGTTGATGCATTTTGAGTATAGTCACACAACATCAACTTTAAATATATATCATTTGTTAGGTTTTTGTAATTGGTAATCTTGTTTGACAAAACTCCGTTCAGTTGTAATTTTATTCGCTTTTATGTTTCAGTGAGGATATGAGTGTTTAGATGCGAATCAAACTCAAATTGTGTCTATACATAGGAGTTTATGATCTTAATCCTTTCATGTTTGTGTAGACCGCCCGAACTCCGCTCCGCACGTGAGGGCACGAATTGTAGTTCTTAGTTACTACTGTTCAGACTCCTATCACGGTTCTGAATCTAATCTCGCAAAGTGCAATGTAAGACTGATAAATCACCAAAGAGTCCAAATCTGACAAATCGTTTTGGAAAATCGATTTTAATCAAGAAGTGTCAAACATGGACTGCTTTGCCAGATTTCAAAGTCGCCACCTAAATATTTTGTTTTGGGAAATTTAGGAAACCCTGACTCGTGCCCAAGGCTACGTGTCCGTCATCACCAAAGTTGCCTCGGCTCGGGAACTTGGGTACGAGGGGGGAAGGTCATGAAATGAGCACCTTCGCTCGCCCGATCAAAGATCGGCCTCTACTAACAAGATATGTTGTTTTTGAAAACACATGTGTTCTTATTCCGGTTTATTAGCTAGCTTACTATGTGATGCGCACAGCATACAAGTATAGACTCAATCACACAGATTGAAACAAAACAACTCATGTTTGTTTTTGAAGGTGGTTTGAAAGTGCTACTCGCAAGTAGGCTAAGACGCGAATTTGCCACCCTCAAGTGGGTTTAGAAAAACATGATTTTGCCACTTCAAGTGGGCTTAAAACTCACAATCATCGAGTTGTTCCAATTCAGGCAATCAAACCTTCATCCACAGGCATTCATACAGTTTAAACACTTAAGCAGTTAGCCTCATGGCAAGTATGCTAAACATGACAACACTTACACGCATGCAAGGATGCTAAAGCATAAACACTTACCTAGTACTCCGAGCTAAAACAAAAGCTAGTTAGTAATCAATGCATGATCCTAACTATGTTAAGATGCCTAATGCAACTTATGCAAAATGCAACTAAGATAGGCTCGGCTATTCTAAGATGTCATGTGAATGCAACTAGATAACACGTATTCAAATTAGTATTGAAATACAATGCAGTTAGTATGATGAGCTGAGTCCGATGCATGCAATACAGATGAATGAATGCAAACATGGGAAGCATAAGTATGCTAATTGAAACATACCCTAAAACTAACCATCAAAAGCTGGTAAATAAAAAGGGGAAAGACGTGGGTTGGAAGACATGCATCACACACACCCACACTTATTGTAAAATTCACCCTCTCGACGGAGGGTCCGAATAATAAGCTAACTAGCTAATCTAAGCTAATTAAACTAATTATTACAAGTCACAACTAATTAACTAATCCTAGTTAACCAATTAGTTATTACAACACAAATTGAATAGCTAAGTACATTAACTACTTAAGTATAAAATCAAAGCATTAGCTAGCTAAGCAAAGAAGCTAAGTAAAGCAGTAAAAGAGGAGCCTCGGGGCAAGGAGTGTATGCATGCTCGATCGCCTCGTTCGGAAATCAATCGTGATGCCCCAACTTGCCTCTGTTTGCAATTGTTTTCAGAACTCTGCACAAAGCTCCAGATAGCTTCTACTCCATCTTGGGAACCTCCAGGAGCATGGCCGACCACTTATTGGTGTTGCCAACCACCTACTGACCACTTACCTTTGCTGTAGACCAGAAAAAGTGGTCGGCCAGCCACTTTTACTGGTCTGTCGACCAGAAAATTCTGCACACTTCCAGTTTGCTGCAACAGAGAATAAGAAGGGGCATGACAATGTATTTGTAAGATATGTGTGCACAACCACTCTCCCTATCATTTCTTAAGCTCAAGGGGGTGTAGTTCTCGACTCTCGGGCCACCAACCGAGCATCGCAATGCAAGATGGCCGAGCAACCAAGTTTGCATAATTCAATGTCCATAAATGCACAAATAACACATAAAAGCCTTAAACTCTATCATGCATGATCAAGAGCGTCGGTGACCGAGAAATGAGGCACGTTTCATCACTTCAAGTATGAAACGTCCTTCGTTCCTCGTGTTTGGATTAACTTTCATTCTAAACACCCTGCAAGGCAACAACATGGAAATACAATGCAATGCAACATGAGCATGTCAAAACAAAGTCCTTGAGCATTGAGGCACACAACACTAAGGCTATATAATGCAATGCACAATGGACTAAACCAACCCCAAATAGACTCCATGCATGCCAAGACAATGGCCAAAACACTCTTAAAAGGTGGCATGAAAGGCTAGAAAATGCATGCTCGTGCATTGACTCACCAATTAAGCATAAGAGCACAACTCTCAACCTCTTGTGCCTTGTTTGGCTTTGTTTTTGTGCCATCTTTTTAAGCTATTGGGACCACCTCTTTTTGGCCTTCTCACCACTAAAGCTCAGAGGAATTTCAGTGGTGGAAAGGTAGTTTTGAGGTCCCAAATAGGAGGGGTCATCCCCTCTCCTTGTATCTTGGTGACTTACTTTGTTGGCCTCATGTTTGAGCATGTTTATCTAGCATATGTTGGCTCCATCTCAGCCTATTTTTGGCCTTATTTCAGTATGGCATACCTCTATTTTGGCTTGGTTTGGTCACCCTTTGCATGCTATTTACACTTGTAGTGTAATCCTCACAAACTAGCCTTGTATGCCTTATGTTTTAGCATGTCTTGCTAGCTCATTTTGGTCATATCTCAGCATGTTTTTGGTGTTGTTTTGCCATGCCTTAGCTCTGTTTTGGTTTGGTTTGATAGCCTTTTGCATGCTCCTTGCACTTGTAGTGCATTTCGATTCACTAACTTAACATGCATCTTGCTTTTGACCATCATTCTAGCATGTTTTGGGCTCAACTCCAGCAAGCTTTTGGCCATGTTTTAGCATGCTTAAACTCTGATTTATGTTGTTTTGGTCATGCATGCCTTACTTTGTATAGTCATAGTGCATTCTAGCTCACTAGCTTTAAGTTTCTAAGACACTAGCATGCATTACTTGGGCTATTCACATGATTTGACATCATTTTATATGTGATTTCAATGTATATAGTATGGTCATACACTCGCAGGTGTTACTCTTTCAATGCATTGGAGAGGCTGTGCTTTATGTCTTAAATATGAGCCAATGTGTATGACATCATGCCTAAGCCTTTGGGTTGCCATATCAATGTGTTTTGGGCGTTATTTTGTCATGATATAACTCTGATTTTTGTTGGTGAAACCATCTCATGCTTGGTTTTGGTAGGTGTAGTGTAATTCTCCTTATTGGCCTTGCATATTCTATGCTTCATGCCCTTCATGCTAGCTTGTTTTGGCTTTGCTCTATGCATGTTTTAGTATCATTTTGACATGCTCTAGGACTGTTTTGGGTTGTCTTGGCCATATGGTTCATGTATTGCATAGCTATAGTGCAAGTGCCTATGCTAGTTTCCAGTTTTGAGCCTTCTAGCATGCCATGCTTGTGTTGTTTGGATGATTTGGCATCATTTCTTACATGATTTCAGAGCATATAGTGTTGTCACACTTTCACATTTGTCATTCCTTGAGCACTGTTTTGCTATTTTCTAACTTTGGCCTTTAGAGTTTATTTTTGGTTCTTTATATTTCAAAATTTTATCAATTTACTCCTAAAACTAATTTTTGCAATTAGACAAAAAAATACCACAATAACTATCATATAACATAAAAAAATATATTATTATATTGAGATTTAGATTTGTGTTAGAGGTGTGATTATAATATAATAAAATATTTTATGCCATGTGATTATTAATGTGTCATTTTTTGTCTAATTTTGGACATAAGTTAGCTTTTGGAGTAAATTTGAAAAAACTTCCAACATGAAAAGTCACGGTGGAAAAAAAAAAAAACAAAAAAACAACAAAGTATAAGGACCAAAGTTGAAAAATGACTTAACATAAAAGGGCAAAGTATAATATATCCCAATAAATAAATATAACGGTAATATCAGGTTATAATTGCTATGTGGTATTACCTTATATAATATGTAATCGGGGTATTTGGCTTAGTGATTGTAGTGTGATGTCTCGGGTTCCACAATACTACTAGTTACCTAACTACTTCACTACTCCATTGCTGTGAGGTCTCAGGTTTACTTCTCCCTTATTATGAGGATTGTAAGTAGTAGTGGAGTGGTTGTAGGGCTTAGCCACTTTGTTAACTTTGTTAACTTTTTAATTATTGTAAGTTAAGAATATATGTATATATATATATTAGATTGGACTAGTAATATGTTTGATAATACATTATGTTACCATGTAGCTTAACTAAGTGCATTTGATAATACCTTATTATATAATATGTTGCCATGTAACTTAACAAGTACGTGTGGTAGTTTTTAAATTATTATGAAAGTGTTAATTATATCTTAAAATGGGTTCACCCTTTACTTTTATAATCAGTTAGTTATCAACATGGAAGGTTTAAAATTCATAATTTTAATTTAATTATAATTAAAACATTCTTCATTTGCCCAAAAAAAAATTCAGTAATTTTTTTTTTTTTTAAAGATNTTAAGAAAATCACAACGAAATGACCTCGGGTCCAATCTATTATACTCGGAACATGTTAAAGAGACGAAACGGACCTTGGGTCCAAACATTTTCATAACTGTTGATGACGTATGGTACTAAACGATCTCGGTCCAACATTTCCATATTCTTGTTCATGCGCATATTCTTGAATGTGAATATGCGCAAAATCATGTTTACATTTAATGGATCTATGCACAAATGACTATCCGGTCCTTCACATCATATGTACAAAATGACCTTAGGTCCATCATTTCGATATTCATATTCACGCACGCATTTTATAATCATGATCATGTTCATATTCAAAACGACCTTTGGTCTAATCAATTCTTTATTCAAAATGACCTTTGGTCCATTTAACACTCATACAAAACGACCTTCAGTCCATTTCACATGTAAGATGACCTCAGGTTATCTTGTCAAATATTCTAAATGGCCTTAGGGCCATTCCGTGTCCTTGTCAAATATATCAAATGGCCTTGGGCCCATTTCATATTCTCATCAAACATACCAAACGGCCTTAGGCTTTTTGTATTCATACAAAACGACCATCGGTCCAATCTTATGGGTTCGTGCTTATCAATCACTTTTTAAGCCATTTACGAATTTAGATAGTTATAATCAATTACAGGAAATTCTATCATTAGTGGCGTTTAAAAAATGCCATTGTAGCTCTGAAAAAATGCCGCTAAAAGTTATTGTGGCGCTTCAGCCCAAACGCCGAAGACGTGACCGTCGCTATATCTTTACGACGCTTCATAAACATTGCTAAAAACCAATACAAGGCTTTTTAAAAATGTCGCTAAATATAGTAAAATATCTTCTACTGACACTATTAGTGGCGTTTTTGAAAATGCCGTGGTAGCTTTTTTTTGAAAAAAAAATAAAAAAATAAAATAGGACACATGATGATGTATCAAAACACACAAAAATATTCCTAATTTCATTGATTCCTATTAAAAAGTATCAATCAATCAGAAGTCTCTTTTTGATTTTTTAATTTATTTTGGATAAAACAATAATCATTATCAATTTATCATATATTACTAAGACAAACACCATCATATTTTCTTTTCTTTTCTTTTTTTTCTTTTTTTCTTTTTTTTAGAATTGAAACACCATATTCAATTTTACAACTTTCTTTGCAAGAAACATATAGCCACTGAACTTTCAGAATACATAAATAAAAAACTTAGAACTAAGAAGCTTTATATCAATCACACCCCATCGCTTCCGCATGCATGATACGCACTCAATCCAACTCAACTCTGCTCTTATCAAAACAAACCATGCCATACCAGCTTAGCTACTGGCACAAGCCATCAATAATAATAGTCCACCTGGGTAAATATCTAAAAGAGTAGAAGAGATAGTAAGAAGAAAAAAAAATAGCTATCCACCTTACAAGCCTATTAAAAAAAAAAAAAAAATTCTAATTGCTGATTTGAAATATAACTAAGCTAGGTTCCCAGTCTTCCAAACTTTCACCATTGCCATTCTTACTCTAAAACATAAAACACCTACATATCAAATGATCAGAAACAACAGAATAGTGGAGTGAAATTAATATTTTAGAATGTCTAATACTTTATAGATCATTATTTATATGCCTTCTCATTTACACACATACATATATTGTACATTATAATATTTTAGAATTTTTTATATGTATATAGATAGATAAAAATTATATATTATATTAAATAAAGTGAATCTTACGATTCACGATTCACTATTTTACCAAAATTATTCACGATTTGATTCGCGATTCGACAACAATGTTTTATGAAAAGATGATAAATTGTCAAATTGTTACTTTGAGCATGAAATGTTAATTGTAGATATTAATTTATCTATAAAAATATTGTATTTAACAAAACAACATAACACAACTCAAAATATACAAGACAGAGTTTTAAGACCTGACACCACACACTATTCAACAACCATAACATGAGTTTTACCATTTTTCTTACTAAAAAAATCAGAATAATTTTCCAAAAGATTCATGGAAGATATGGTTTCTCACCATGTCATATAATTAGATAGATTCTCCATGCACATCATATTGAAATTTCGATCAACTAGAGAGGAACTGAGATTCCTCAAGACGGAATAAGATGTGAGTGACTTACCTTTTAGCAACCTGCTTTCCTTTCCCAATCGCAGCACCAAAATACCTCTGTTACAATTTTTTAGGCAACACAGCAAATTAAACTATATCCAAATAGACACATCAAAAAAAAAAAGCCCATATAGTACACATTAATGTGTGTTTGGGAGGGGAAAGATTGGGTCATCACAAATGAAGTCTATTTAGTCATCACAAATTTATGACAGTTGCAACTTGTCAAAAACGAGGGTTGCTATTATGCAAATTAGGAGGTATATGGAAAGACAAAACATGCAAGAATGACACTGACAAAAATTAACTTACATATGAAATCCCAGAAGGCTCAATCATGTATAACTGTGGCCCATCTCTGTCATACCTCCAAGAATCACTCCACATCCAAAAGGTCTGCCACATCAAACATTATTTTATCAAATAAATAAATAAAACAGAGCGACTTAAAAAGGCAAAAGATGCTACAAACAATAAGGATAATGCTTCCAACACCAGAGCCACCAATAGAGTGTGCATAGATGCACATAACTAGCAACATGTTCAGCAAGTTCCTTCACATGAGGGTTCACCGTAAGTACTGCACAACAAGATCATCACACAAATCTTTATTGACAGCGAGATGTAAAAGCAGGATAATAAATATATTTTATTATCAATTTGTAGTTTACGGTGTCTTGATATGGACTCAAAATAAAAATGCCTCCAAGTTTAAGCAGGAGGTGGAAAGAAAAAAAAATTTAACTCCGGAAACATATTTCATCATATGAATATTTATTTAATATCAACTTTATATCTCAAATTGAAAATCCTATTAAATAAATATAAAAAAGGAAAACTTCACTGAGAGAGGACCAGAAAAAGAAAGATACATAAAGAGCCCTTCAATAGAATAAAACTAGTTACAAAATATTGGGGAAAGACAAAACAAACACAAAATAATAAGCTAACCATGGGATATGGATGTAATATCATCTTAATATTTCTTCAAAGAGGAAGAGCAATTCTAGACAAGGCAAAAAAAAAAAAAAAAAAGGTGTAGTGCAAAGGGGCTAGAACTTTCTCCGAATTCCTGATTTGAGTAATCCAAGAAAAGAAAATAAAATGATAAAGTACACAAAACTCCTAAAAGAGCTGGAAACCTCCAATGCAAGAATAACCACTTAGCAGAAGTGCGTTCTATGATTAACTAATTCTTTGAATTTATGTCCATGTGTGTGGCACTTACCAGTGTAGTGGTTACCATATAGTTACAATATGTATGTAAGCATTTTAAGAAGGTTTGTTTAACAGAAAAGTAAGTTCTAAAAGTCAATGTCATTCAGGGGGAAGGAACCAAATGGTACATATAAAGTTTGAAGATGTAGTCAACGAATTCCCTTATAGATCATTTATACAATGATCATTTGTGATGAATTCAAAGACCATCCCTAAGAAACTATATGGTAAAAGTTCAGAAGCAGAGTCTACAACTTATATGGTTGTATCCACAACACTCAATTTCTAATTGTGGGCACACCCATATGAGATGGAAAACTGGATTTAGCAATTTCCAAAATTGTATCCCTAGTTTTAAAAAACTTTGTATAGCTCTAGATGTGAAAGGTTTTTATGTAATGGCAAAAAACCATAAAATATTAAAATCAAGTACCATGATATTACAGCTTAGCAAGACAACATACATCAAAATGATAGGAGGAAGAAAGTGACATCAAGTATCATCCAAATTCCAAACCATGGATTTTCCAAAGATACTACACATAAAAAAGTAATATGCATTGCACAATGAGAGGATGGTATAAGAACATGAAGTACAAACTAATGCAGTGGCAGAATCACTTTATTAGCCATGTCCCACCATTTGTTTTTGTTGTTCCTTCCATACAGTTCATTACAGTGTCCTGTTGTCTGAAAGTCACTTTTCATACAGAATGTTTGAGATTTAATATAGGTATTAGTTTTTCTTTTGGCTAAATTACACTAACTCCCCTGAGATTAGTGACAATTACAAGGACCTCCATGTGGTTTCTCCTTCTGGTTCATTTTTGAATTTCAAATTTTCATGTTGTGTTAATTGACCATCAATGAGGCTAATGAATATTTGCTGAGGTCACCAAGTTAGTTTACTCCATTCCCTATTTTTCACTTATTTTATGTGTAGACATGAATGCCATTGATATCCAATCATAAAAGACAAATGCCCTCATCTTCCCTATGGGTGAAAAGACAAAAAATCTCTTCTAAAACCTCTTGATATTCATTGCAGCCATCTCTCTGTTCCCCCTCCCTTCTCCTCTTCACCCCACCACACCCCCTTTGTTAGACTAAATGAAGCATAACTAGATGTGGAAGCAAGGCACATAGAAAAGTTTAAGGTTCGGAGTGCCTATTGCTTGAGCGCCTATTGTTAATGTATTTTATATATAAATATAGCAAGAATTATTTGTCGTTTAGTTGTAATATGTATGTTAAATACCTACATTACATTACCACTACCTATTAGACATAAGCTTAGTAAGATCTCATTACAAAAGTAACAATTCAATCAGAATTAGAAGAACTATTAAAAAATTTCATCCACAAATTCCTAAGAGGAAACCCAAAATATGGAATAAATATCTATTGTCTATGTATTTTCTTTGTGACTTGATAGTTTTTTCATCATTCATAATGTAAACCTTTCATAATTTGTTGCTTCAGACTTTGCTCGTGCAACAACTTGCCTCTCATCTGCTGCTAATCCAGCAACTGTTGTAATCAATGGTAAATTGCAAAGGAGAGCTTAGAATTATGATGAGAGTTGAATATTGTCAAATTCATATATGAAGTAAATGGGAAAGTGATTCTCTGTAGATATTAAAAATCACATAATGCAAGTAATATGAATAAAACACTGGACAAAAAAGAGCAGGCAAAGCTACAATATATACTATAAGTACCTACAGATGCTATGATGAAACCTATCTTGTCAATCCATGAAATTGTTAGATGTTGCTCCATAAAAAATTATACCTTTTAAAAACAGCTGAACACCATGAAGGTCAATCGAAGATGTTTGCACAGCAAGACAATAGTGATGACAATAACAACAAATAGCAGTAAGTATTAATTAATAATAATGGAGCAATAAGCAATGTTCATGAATCATCTTTTAGCAAATAAAAACCTTAAAAAAGAGGAAACATAGAGAGTGAGAGAAAATACATAAATCTTCTTAGCTAACTATTTGTAGAACAAACAATAAAACTATTTAAATAAAATACAGTTACAGATCAAAACCATTGAAGCTGACTACCTGAGAGAACTAAAACAAATAAAGAGCTATAGATCCGATACCTAAGAAAAACAAAAGCATAGATCGAAATCAAAATCATCAAAACAAGCTTGAGTCAGACCAATAAAAGAGAAGAGCAACTAAATCAAAAATGGAAATCGAAATCCTAAGGGTCTGTTTGGTTAATGTTTACATTTTCAGTTTATAAACTGGTTTTTGTTTATTTTTTGTTTATTTTTAGAAAAAACATAAACTACAAACGCGTTTGGTAATTGACAAAATGTTTAAAAAATTTTAAAAATATAAAAAAGAGTGAGAAATGGCAAGTTGTGGCAAGTGCGGCGGAAGACGGTGGTGGAAAGTGTGGTGACGGTGGGTGGTGGGTAGGGGTGGTGGTGGGTGGTGGCGGGTGGGTGGTGGTGGTTGGTGGTTGGTGGGTGACGGTGGCGGGTGGTAGCGAGTGGGTGGTGGTGGTAGTGGCCGTGGGTGGTGGCAGGTGGGTGGCGGATGGCGGGTGGTGGTGGTGGTGGTGGTGGTGTGGTGGGTGCGGTGTGTGGTAACAAGTGGGTGGGGTGGTGGTGGTGGTAGCGGGGTAGTGGGTGGCGGGTGGTGTGGTGGGTGATGGCGGGTGGTGGTGGTGGGTAGGTGGGGTTGAGGGGGTAGGGTCGGGTGGTAGCGAGTGGGTGGTGGTGGTGGTGGCGGCGGGGGGTGGTGGGTGTAGGTGGTAGGTGGTGGTGGAGGTGGGTGGGTGGGTGACGGTGACAGGTGGGTGGGTAGGGTAGCGAATAGGTGGTGGTGGTGGTGGTGGTGGTGGCAGGTGGTGGGTAGTGTGTGGCAGGTGGGTGGCGGATGGACGGGTGGTGGTGGTAGTGGGTGGGTGGGTAGGTGACGTTGGGCGGGTGTAGCGAGTGGGTGGTGGTGAGTGGTGATGGTAGGGTGGTTGGGTGGGTGGGTGGGGGGTGATCGGGTGGGTGGGGCGGTGTGATGGTAGTCGTGGTGGGGGTGGTGGCGGGGGATGGGTGGTAGGTGGGTGGTGGTGGGGGTGGTGGTGGTGAGTGGTAGGGTACGGGTGGTAGTGGCGGGCGGTGGATAGTAGTGGCGGGTGGATGGCAGGTGGGTGGTGGTGGCGGTGGCGGTGGCGGCGGCGAAGGGTGGGTGGTGGTGGCAAGTGGGTGGTGGTAGTGGGTGGGAGTGTGGTGGCAAGGTGGTGGTGGGGGATGGGTGGTGGGTGGTGGGTGGTGATGGCGGAAGACGGTGGCGGGAAAATGGTGGTGGGTGGTGGCATAGTGTTGGGTGGTAAAAAAAAAAAAAAACTTCAAACTCAAAACGGAAACACATTTTTTGAGTTTACATTTTTGGCCAAATTTATAAACTAGACCACTGATTTATAAATCAAAAATTTACCAAACAAGTTTTTATTTAAGTTTTTAAAATTTTTGTATATAAACAGAAAAACTGAAAATGTAAGTGTTACCAAACCGGCACCTAAGCAACCGTTTTAGAATGTAAATCAAAACAGATCTAGATTGCTACTGTGCAGTCATGAAAATCTCTGAATCTCGAGTGAACACGACAAGTACAGATTGAAAAGCCCTTTCAAAAAGATCCACTGCATTTTTTAAGCGTCGTGAAGAACGAAACCCTAGCTAAATGAAAATCAAGGGAGATCGAACAATCTTGAAGAAAAATTGGTCAAATCAAGGGAGATCAAACAATATCGAAGAGAGATCGAATAATCTCGAAAAAAATTAGTCAAATCAAGTGCACAAACAAGATTTCAAAATAAAAAAAAATAATGAAAAAAGATTGAGATAAAAGATCTAAGGTTTTGATCTACGGTAGACTTGAAATCTTCATCATCAGTTGCTTCGTCAATGTCTACAAAGAGAGCTTCATTCGTGCCATTTTAGAGAGAGAATAATGTTGGAGAAGGAGAAAGTGAGGGGAGAGGGTGATGAGTCTATGACTGTGATGTTTGAAAAAAAGTGACATTCTATTAGGTTGAGTGGCAGAGTTTTTTTTTTTTTTTAAAACTTATTAATTAATTGGTCGGGTTAAGCATCAATGAAGGCACGCGCCTTGGAAAATGAGAAATGGAGACGTTTTCAAAAAACGTCTTTTTCTAAGCGTCGTGTCAATCAATTTTTCTTGTAGTAAATTCATCATTCAAATTCATGAGTTCGGAAAGCTTACCACATAGGTAGTCTTTAGAAAATAACATACATGAAAATATATTTATTAAGATATTACTCGCAGTGTTTAGTTGATTGATTCGTCCTCAGAGTTGACCCTACAAAATTCATAACACATACAAAAATTGGGTCATAATACAATTTTAATTCGTTTATCTTTCTTAGGCTTCTTTCTAACTCTTTAGTTCATTTATAATGCTCAATGTATGCCTAAAAATGCTCAAAAATGAAACAGAATGGAAATCGGTACATAATACAACTTTTCAAAGTTTCTTGAAACAGGGTACCTTGCTCAAGCGCAACCTTGGTCGCTTGAGCAAACCCCCCAGTCTGCAAAAGTACTAGATGCTCTCATTTTACACTCGAGCCAACTTCTTCGTCGCTCAAGCGGTTTTTTGATTGCTCGAGCTAACCCCCAATGTCTGCAAAAGTACTGGAAGCTTGAAATGTACGCTCGAGCTACACTTTTATCACTCAAGCGAACTGCACGAATTCTAAAATTTTTAGAATTCTGTTTGAAGTTCAAATTTACAATTCAAAGGCTCAAACCTTGCATGATTGGTATAAAATCATCGAAAAACATTGTATAACATGAAAACATTCTCACTTTGAAACCAATTACTCAAAACTTCGTGAATTTGACAAAATGAAACTCTTAATTTTCATACATGTGTGAATCTAACTTGAATTCTAGTTCTATAATTTTCAAAACATGAAATTGAGTTTCATAACTGCATGATTCATGAATGCATGTGTCGAATAACTCCCAATTCAACATGATTATCATGGTTTATACTCAATGATGAAAAATCATAGCAAATTATACATGCATGCATATATTGATTCTAATCTCAACATATTCAACTCAATTCTTGCATTTGTTAACATGTACTTTTGAATTCATAGAGTTATGAACTTAAACTCATGAATCAAGGTCTAATCTCTCACCTTTGAACTTTAATGAGCCTAGGTATAGCAGATTCTTATGTTTAGCTTCGAAATTCTTCAACCACCAAGTCAATTCTTTAAGAATTTGATTGCTTTCTTCTCTAAATTGAACTCTCTCTCTCTCTCTCTCTCTATATATATATATATATATATAGGCTTCTCTCGGATTTGTGCAAGGTTAAGAGCTCAAACTTCTTGATCCAAAGCACTAACTCTACCATTGTATAGTGGATGATTAGTTTAAGCTAATTAACTAGGAATTAGTCTAATTAATCAAGGCCTATTTATTGAATTTAATCTTATTAATTTGATCTGAAACAAATTTTAATTAAATTTCAACGCAGACTCTAAAAATTATGCTAATCATAATGATATAGTCAATTTCGATTTCCGTCGCCTCTACAACCCTCAACTTTTCAAAGTTTCCTAAGACAGGGCACTTTGCTCGAGCGCAACCTTGGTTGCTTGAGCGAACCCCTCAGTCTACAAAAGTACTAGATGTTCTCATTTTACACTCGAGCCAAGACTGAAAGTAAAGGGTGGTTGCTCGAGCAGTTTTTGGATTGCTTGAGCCAACCCCTAATGTCTGCAAAAATACTGGGAGCTTGAAATGTACGCTCGAGCAACACTTCCATCGCTCGAGCGAACTACACGAATTTTGGAATTTTCTGAATTCTGTTTGATGTTCAAATTTACAATTCAAAGGCTCAAACATTGCATGATTGGTATAAAATCATGGAAAAACATTGTATAACATGAAAACATTCTCATTTTGAAACCAATTAATCAAAACTTCATGAATTTGACAAAATGAAACTCTCAATTTTCATGCATGTGTGAATCTAACTTGAATTCTTGTTCTATAATTTTCAAAAACATGAAATTGAGCTTCATAACCTCATGATTCATGAATGCATGTGTTGAACAACTCCCAATTCAACATTATTATCATGGTTTATACTCAATGATGAAAATCATAGCAAATTATACATGCATGCATATATTGATTATAATCTCAACATATTCAACGCAATTCTTACATTTGTTAACATGTACTTCTTGAATTCACATAGTTATGAACTTAAACTCATGAATCATGGTTCAATCTCTCACTTTTGGACTTTAATGAACCTACGTATAGCAGATTCTTGTGTTTAGCTTCAAAGTTCTTCAACCACCAAGTCAATTCTTTAAGAATTTGATCGATTTCTTCTCTAAATTGAACTGTTTCTTTCTCTCTCTCTCTCTCTCTCTCTATATATATATATAGGCTTCTCTCGGATTTGTGCAAGGTTAAGAGCTCAAACTTCTTGATCCAAAGCACTAACTCTACCATTATATAGTGGATGATTAGTTTAAGCTAATTAATTAGGAATTAGTCTAATTAATCAAGGCCCATTTATTGAATTTAATCTAATTAATTTGATCCGAAACAAATTTTAATTAAATTTCAATGTAGGCTCTAAAAATTATGCTAATCATAATAATATAGTCAATTTCAATATCTGTCACCTCTACGACCCTCAACTTTTCAAAGTTTCCTAAAACAGGGTACTTCACTTGAGCACAACCTTGGTTGCTCAAGCGAACCCCTCAATCTGCAAAAGTACTGGATGCTTTCATTTTACGCTCGAGCCAAATTCTTGGTTGGTCGAGCCAAGACTAAAAGTAAAGGGTGGTTGCTTGAGCAGTTTTTGGATCACTTAGGCCAACCCCTAATGTCTGTAAAAATATTGGGAGCTTGAAATGTACGCTCGAGCAACACTTCCATCGCTCAAGCGAACAACACGAATCTTGGAATTTTCTGAATTATGTTTGAAGTTAAAATTTACAATTCAAAGGCTCAAACCTTGCATGATTGGTATAAAATCATCGAAAAACATTGTATAACATGAAAACATTCTCACTTTGAAACCAATTACTCAAAACTTCATGAATTTGACAAAATGAAACTCTCATTTTTCATGCATGTGTGAATCTAACTTGAATTCTTGTTCTATAATTTTCAAAACATAAAATTGAGCTTCATAACCTCATGATTCATGAATGCATGTGTTGAACAACTCCCAATTCAACATGATTATCATGGTTTATACTCAATGATGAAAAATCATAGCAAATTATATATGCATGCATATATGATTCTAATCTCAACATAGTCAACTCAATTCTTACGTTGTTAACATGTACTTCTTGAATTCACACGATTATGAACTTAAACTCATGAATCATGGTTCAATCTCTCACCTTTGAACTTTAATGAGCCTAGGTATAGCAGATTCTTGTTCTTCAACCACCAAGTCAATTCTTTAAGAATTTGATTCCTTTCTTCTCTAACTCTCTCTCTCTCTCTCTCTCTCTCTCTCTCTATATATATATATATATATATGTATAGGCTTCTCTAAGATTTGTGCAAGGTTAAGAGCTCAAACTTCTTGAGCCAAAGTACTAACTCTACCATTATATAGTGGATGATTAGTTTAAGCTAATTAATTAGGAATTAGTCTAATTAATCAAGGCCCATTTATTGAATTTAATCTAATTAATTTGATCCAAAACAAATTTTAATTAAATTTCATCGTAAGCTCTAAAAATTATGCTAATCACAATGATACAGTCAATTTCGATTTATGTCGCCTCTACGGCCCTCAATTGCAGATTATAACATAATATTGTACAGATATCTCTACAATGGACAAATATGAATTCAAAGACACACATAACTGCATGATTAGCATCCAAATCCACATTAAGCACATAATCACAAGTGTATTAAAGATTAACGACATAATACAGAACGGAGTTGTCACATTGAGACTCTTACCTTGGAAGGACTAGTGCTTATTTACTGCCCTTTATCAGTTGTGGTTTTTAAAATTTAAAATGCATTGTGCATCATCTCTTGGAAAGGAAGAAGCAAATGTTTTGGCATAGCATTACACATGCATACCCATGTTCATATCGAATAATTATATACTCTGTTAAATGTATTCCTACTGGGCAATTTTACTCATTCCTACCATAACAAAATTTCGAGACTTGATAGTGTGCCTACGCCCAATCAAGGAAATGGTGGATATTGTTTTGAATTGAGCACGAAAGCACATATAGTGTTGTTAAATGTGGAAGCCCCGAGCTAATATGTTTTGGGACTGAATGTCTATCTTTTGTGTAATTAAGGGACTTGCCTTGAAATTTGTACGCCATTATGGTACTTTACTTTCTTATCTCTCTAACTTCTTGAACTGTATTTGTAATTGAATGTATACTCTCATAACAATTATGTACAAAATTTGAAATAGTTTAATGGGAAAGAGATATCTTTGATATCATAGATAGTTATTCTTGAAGAGTTTTATTGATTATTTTACATTGATTAAGAATTGTATATTGTATCATGGAATTAAATTATCAGGGTGTTGTAGAGAAGGGAGAGAAAAGAGAAAAAGAGAGACTCTAGATATATATATATATATATTAATAAATAGTAAGGGAAATGAGGGAAGGGCCAACAAAAGAGCTGAAAAGCACGAAAGTTGAGGCTATTCACATCCCTGGCCGAACGTGCGGCGCCCCTTGGGGGAACCCCTGTCGCACGTGCGGTTTACTATAGGCCCCAAACCCAACCTACTCTCCCTTACCGCGTTGCAGCTCAACTCCCCGCACGTGTTGTCCTCATTCTATACGTGTGGCTGTAGCCCCCGCATGTGAGGAACCATGCCCAAAAATCCACTTCCTCTGCTACATTAATTTGAACGTGCAGGCCTTCTTTGTTGCATGTGCAGGAACAACTACTAAGAAATTTTTTTCCTTAAGGTGTTTCCAAACTCCCTAGTTTCGTACTTACATCCAAAACTCAAAATTTTAGTTGGCCAAAGATTAAAAGAGACGAGACAGAGTACAAATTGTAATTGTTATGACAAAACATTAAATACAAAACTTCAAAACTGAAATAAATAGTCTGAAATAGTATAATCAAGTCAGGTGTAAGGCCCGAGACATCACAGTAACACCCTAATTTTTCATAAAACCTAATTGAATAAATCAAACCCGTAATCATTATTTATTCTCAAATCGAATTGAATTAACATGCGGAAGCCAATAACATTATCAAGAATCAACAACAATCATAAGCAAAATAACTATCTTTTCCTTTTTTGTTTCATTTCATTATAGTTTGAGATTTACAAAAGAGATTACGTAAGATTACAGATTCACAAATTTCAAGGAATGAATCTATATCATGTGATACAAATGTTACATAAATATCCAAATTTAAATTCCTTAAAGGCTTACAAGTTACTTGGTTTGGAACCCTAGTTGTGATTTCTCGGGTCTTAAAACGAGTTGTAACCACTTGTACGAATAATTGTTACACCTTCGAGTCCTCATTTCGATAAATGACGTTTGTTTGGGATTGGTTTAGTTGATGTTTAAAATACACTGGTTGCAATAAAATTCATTTTGAGTGATAGAGTATAAATTTAGAACCTAGAATTTGCGCCTAATAGGAGACCTTCCCAGGAGCCACAACACATGCAACCATAGTGGCGGAACGAGCGTCCAGCACTCGAGCAGCAGCGAGCTCCACTCAAGCGGCCGATGCATAGACATCTTCTGCTTGAGCTTCGTACGAGCGGTGGATTACGGCCATACAAGCGGCCAGATACCTCAGCCTCGAATTTTGGAATCTTTTCTTTATCAGCTAACTTACTCCTCTTTTTGAACCATATCTCATATCTCTCTCTCTCTCTCTCTCTCTCTAAAACACTTTTTTTCCTCTCTTTTCTCTACAAAACTCTCATCATTTTCTCTTCTCTCTTAAATCTATCAAGATCTGCAAAATTTTACTACTAGTTCTTAAGGCCAAAGTGAAGAGCCCAGCAAGGAGAGATACTTGGAAATAATATTTTTATTATTATTTCTTCATTCGAAATAGAGATTGTATTCTGGCGACGTTGGTTGTTGGGGTTTTTGCTCTGCTCGCCTTCTTTGCTTAAGGTAGCGATTTCTTAGTGATTTGCATTTTTTTTTATGCGTTAATTTCAGTAGCTTGAGACTTTGAAAAAACTAGGGTTTGATTTTATAGGTTTAATGCATAAAATTTGGGATAAACTCTCTAGCTTTGTATAAAAATTCAAACTTACACTTGTATGCTTAATTGGTGACTTGAAAAGGATGGAAAATTATGTTTGAGAGGGAAGCCCAAATGTTTTCATAAAACCTAGAAAATGTTGAAATGAAATTGGTGGATGGAAATTGATGAGAATCTGGAGAGATATTTAATAATAGATGCATTTGGAATTGTTGATGTCACGCCCCACTTTTTATTACTCGAAGTCATTACCAAGTTCCTTAACTTAACTCAATTTCAGAGATACATGCGGAAGTAACCTCAAATGTTCAACTAAAAGAAATGAACAACAGTTCTCTCATTCGAATGGAAATTAAATACAACGTGAGCATTCTAAATAAATTGCCCTCAGGCTTACAACATTAAACAATCAAATAAAGGGTACAACCCTTTTACATATATGGCGTTCCGCCTACAACAAAGAGGCCCCGTGGCCAACAAATAAGAAGATCCAAATCTTGTAGCACATCCTGCTAAACACCTGAAAAAGATTCAACAACGTGGGATGAACATATAGTCCAGTAGGGATCTCAACATGATCCTCAACAATAACAACTTACAGATAGCTATGATCATGAATGCTCATTCTCATACTAGAATAGTAATGTGACAGTTTATACAAAATATATATATATATATATGAACTTTTCTCGAAAACAACCATTTCATTCAACGTTATAAGCGATTCATCTTTCTTTTCCTTTCATTAACCCCCATTCCCAATCTTTCATAACATCAACAATTACTTAGGAAATAAATTCACTAAGCCCATTACTCTCTTCCATTTTCCACACATACAACAGATGTGCCTTTTCAAAACATATTTCTAAAATGTTCGGTTTTCTTCACACTTCTAAAAGACAAAAGGGCATTTCGGTTCAATCCCAATTCTATCATAACTATACATGCATACCTTTATAAAAAAGGAGATAACAACTCAACTACATGCATAAGATAAACCAATGAGGTAGCTCGGCCCTCCAAAACTGTAACCAACACAATCCACAATCTTCCCAGATACACTGAAACAATAACAACAAAACTTTGCTCTACTAGCTAGGTGCGTAGTAAGCCAAAGATACACTTCTCACAACAACATACCATTTTACCAAGCGCTAGCTGGAAGGGTGTGGTACTTTAGATTATCAGCGCATACAGTTCTCCAGGCGCTAGCTGGAAGGTACCGGTACCTCTGATTATCAGCGCAGGATATCACACCAATAACCACAATACCACAAGGCATAACCAACATGTGTAAAACAAACACGTAAACCATCAGGAAACAAACAATGTGTTAAGATATATAAACACATAGGTGTGTGGAGTCCATCCCCTATCTTCTCACACACACTGGAGTACAACCCCTCTCTCCTCCCTAACAAGTATACATATATAATGTATCTCAACATTTCATCACGTACGATGTTCAATCAACAATGGTGTAATTTATACACGACAATTCAACGCAACCGTGTCATCCTCCACCGATGACCAAGGACAAAACCTCTAGATGCAGGTATTTAGTACATCTACTAAAAGACTCAGTTATCATGAGATTACAAACCCAACAACAACATTAACATGGTAGTAAAGATACAACTTCCACATATGTGTGTATTCAACACTCAAATTACAACAATCCGATTCTCATACCTTTTGTTTTCACAAATTCAATTCCATGGACAATAAGGCCATAACTCATTTTAATCTACTACATTCTTTTCAAGCCATTCCAATTTAATTATGCAAATTAAGTCATAATCATTAACTTAGGATTTTCCTCCCTCTTTCTCAATATTGACCAAAAAGGCTCAATTAACAACAACACAACAACAATAACCACATTTAAGACCCAAAATACCTAAGTATTTGCCCAAAGATCAAAACCCCTCTATTAATTTATTAAATCAAATAAAAATTAGGGTTTCCTCTCCTTTCAACAACCACATGCTAATTAACACTCCAATTAGCCCAAATTCAACAACCAACCCAAGGTTCAATCTCATGGCTTTCACAAATCCAACGTGATATAGTGTTTTTATGCAATACAAAAACTACCACATGTCTATCTATAGACGGAGTATTGAAAAGGAACAAGGAGAATCCCTACCTTAAATGTAAAACCCAAGGAGAAGAAGAACAAAACTCGGAAGTGCTCCAAATCCTAAATTCTTGGATCAAAACGAAGCCCTCGACGATCAACGCACTTTTTACAAAGGTCCAAGGTGAGGAAAACACTCCGACCAGATCAAACCCTAGAGAGAAGTTAGGTTTTAGAGTGAGGAGCTCTCAAAATGGGTTTTGGGAAAGCAAGAGAGAGAAAAAAAAAGTGAAAAGTGATTCAAAAAGTGATTTCACGGACCGATATAAAACAGGTCCGCTCGAGCGTACAAAACCCCGCTCGAGCGTCAGACACAGGTTCACGCTCGAGCGTCCAAAGATCCGCTCGAGCGCCGGATGCACCCTCCTAGAATTTTCTGCAGACGACCAAAATGCTGAGAGAAGGAAATTCACGCTCGAGCGTCTAAAATACCGCTCGAGCGGAGAGGCAACAACAAAATCCCGCTCGAGCGTCAAAAGCGCCGCTCGAGCGGAGAGACCAAAAACTGGGCAAAAATTTCTATGTTTTAAAATACAACCAACCTATTCCCAACTTGCCCAACACAACCCAAAACTCAAACACAAGGAGTAAGGGATAGAAATGGAATAAGACAACAACACATCTACGGAACCGAGTCCGAATTACAGTTACACAACGAAAGGGAAAACCGGGATCGCTATAGTTGAGATGATTGGAAAATATGCCTATTTTGGATATTGTTGAGATCATTGATATGCTCTATTATGCCTATTTTTTAATATCACAATAGAGATAATTGTTTTAGCTATCGGTGGAGGATATCATTACTATGTGATAGATATTCGTGTGATCTACGCAAAATGAAAACAATTGTAACTCATGCATCTCATTGAACATTACATGACATTAAAATCATACAATTATATTGTTAAGAACATTTTGGAAATGTGTTGAGAAAGGGGTAAATATCATGGTGAATCTAATTAGGGGGTGTAGATGATGTGAATTAAGTTGGCTATTGGTCCATGGTGAAAGTCCTAAGACTCGTGCGATGTAGGTTCCAAGTTCCTTCCGGTTAGAAGCTGTTAAAGTGGTTAGGTAGTTCTCAATGGGACTACTGGTAGACACATACCTATGGACTACCAGAGTTGTATTTACCGTCCCGTGTTCTTTGATTTGAAAATGACTGAAATCATGGTTTTCAAACTATTGCATTGCATAAGTGTTTCAAACGTGAAAATTATATTTTAGCATGGTATTTATGCATTCATGACACGGTATCAATAAACATCATGCATGTTATTAAGTTACTCTCTACTGGGTGTTAATGCTCATCCCTATGTGGTTAAATTTCAGGTGTTGATAGCATGTCTTCGCCAACGTGATGGCCTAGAAGGATTTTTGGAGCTTAAGGAATCTTATTTTTTATGAATGAGTGAATGTCCCTTTTGTTAAATATATTTGTAACATCCTTTAGTGAGACCTTGCCTTGAAGAATATAATGCCATGGCCCTTTGATTATTCGATTTATAGATATCTCTGATGTTTGATCTAAGTGGTCCCTTCGTTAGACCTGAATGGTCCCATTGTATTGATCTAGATGGTCCCTTTGAATAGACCCAAGTGGTACCTTTGATTTTTGCCTGAAAGGCCCCTTTATTTTGCTCAATTGGATGTTACCATGTATCACGCTTCAATAATGAATTTCGTTTATAAGCAAAAGTTTTGTTATGAATTCGATACATGATTCGTTTTGAGAATACAAGCTATGTTTTGTAATGTGATTGGACTTCATTCATTAACCACTTTATATTGATATTACTCATTGGGTTTTAACTCACCCCTTTCCCCTATATGTATATAGGTGATCATTTGAATGATCAACCTTAAAGTATACCTTGGGGGTCCACCATTTTGAGAAGCCAACCGTGGAGTGCCTCTGTGTTGAGGCTTTTTGTTTTGGAGTTTGTTTTGGACCAAGCTTTTGTCATGTTTTGTTTTGTCAAGTCATTATGTTTGGACCTGTGTTTGTATAAGGTTTGAACTTATAGTAAATATTGTAAGATATGATGCTATGCTTTATGGGTGCTTGTGGTTTATCATAAAAGTACAACATAATGGACTTGTTTAATTTCTGATTTGCTTTCGCTTCAGGCCCCTAATTAATAAATATTTTGTATTTTACATTACTGGCCGATTATGTCCCTAATCTCTAGGGGCTAGTGGGGTCATGACAATTTCATTAATTAAAGTTAACTTCATTGTAATTTTATGTCAGAGATCATATTTTTAGAAGTAATTTACATACACATGTAGCATCCAATTTGATATTGATTGATTAAAATAATGGAACTCAGTACTTTTTTTAAAAAAAGTTTTTAGAAAAATAAATTGACAAATGTCAAATGATATATAGTATAGAGTATTATATTAAAGAATAATGATTCATCGAAAATGATTGTATATATTTAAGGAGTATTAATGATTCTTGAATAATTTTTAAATAAAATTTTTGAATTTATAGTATTACTGATAACGCACCTTCATGAGCTCTGCCAGAAAAGGTATGCAAAAATATTTTGGGTAAAATAAAAATTTTGCAGTTATTATGATGTGTCACATTATTAATCAAAACCCTTTTGAGAACATAAATTATTAAGGTTATAGATATTTTGTGCCTAATTCTCTTTGAGGACACTGTTTATGATTTGAATTTGAATTTGTAATTTTTTATATATCAATGTGAATAACTCTTACAATTTTACTGATATAAGCATAAATCCTACCTTCGAGCCACCTCGTCTTCAACACTTTTTTGTATAATAAAATACTTAAATATTGTCATATAAAAATATTATAATAGCTCATAATCAAACACAATTTGAAACTTAATTAAAGATCTAATGCACCACTTTAGAGATAACCAAAAACATATAGCAAAGACCTTTTTGATTAATAACCAAAATAATATACCATGAGTTATAATCTAATTATATTTTGTATATTATAGAATTTTTCGTTAATTTTTTTGTAGAAAAAAAAATATTTTGATACAAGTGGAATTCATGATTTTTGATAAATTTGATTAACACAAACGAGGACTTAATTTCAGGTTAAGAGTACACTTTCTTTTTTTCTTTTTTTTTGAACTTTGAAAGAAATTATTTTTATGAGTCTATTTTACATAGGATCACTTACAGTGACAAAATTTTTTATCAGTCATTAGCAAATCTGTTTGTATTTGGATTTCAATTGTTAAAACTTTCTACACATAAAGTATTAAGACTCAAAATCAATTTTCTATTTTAAAAATAAATTCCCATGCATCACACGGGTCACCTACCAGTATATATATATATATATATAAGTAGTGTTTTTTCTTTTCTTATGTGACACATTCTAAGGGCTTACTTTTTTTTTCTAAAAAAGTCACATTAGCTTATTTAAATATAAAGTTCTACACAAATCTAAACCCAATTTAAATTATACTAATTTTACCTATTTTGTATGGACTCCATTTGATAAATAATTATTTTTTCATATATTTCCATCATAAATTGAGATAATTCATAAACCTAATACAATCACGTTTTTTATCTTAATTCTTTCAAGTGTATTAAGATTTTTTTAATGCTAAATTGCCTTTTTTTTTATATATATTTTTTATTTTCCCGTGCATTATTCTATACCTAATACCAATTCTATATTATGGATTTGTCGTTTAAATTTTATAGTGATTTTATATATGCAATTATACTTTATTCCTTACATTATTTTATATAATCACAACTCACAGGAGGAAAAATCTGCACAATAATGATATTCTCGAAGAATCTCTAAAGTTTGGATTTACTGCTTGAGTTACTTTTTCAATTGTCGAACAGTAAGTTCTTTTATGTTTTGACATTATATTACAGGACGATTAATCACTTCACACATTGAGATGTATCTATCGTTTGAATATTTTCATTATTTTTTCTTTTTAGCTTCGTTTGTTTAGAAAGAAATGGATGATAGAAAGTAGAAATGGTAAAAAGTGAAGTGAAGTGAAATAAAGGAAAAAGAAATGAAAATATATTTTCTTGCATGCATTTGAATAGATAGAAAATTTTTCAAAAAAATGATGGAAAAAATGTAATTACCGCATAACGGGGAGTTGTAGAGAGAAGTATGGACAAAGAGGGAAACAAAATAAGTATTATCAAGTTTTGTAAAAAAAAATAAATTTCCTTGTGTATTTTGCGAGAAATAGTAAGCCTAACTTATAAACTAATTTGAGTTGTATAAGAAATTTTAGTTTTCATTATTTTCTAAGATTCTCTATCGAAACAAACACATAACAAATTATTTTTTTTCTTTTTCTTTCACTTTTCAATATTCTCTATCTAACTAGACTGAATAATTGGGTTTAGATGTTATGTGATTCTTTCTTGGTTAGTCGTTGTTGAATTTCTTTTATATATTTTATATTTTAATTTAATTAAGAGTGTTTATTTTACAATCTTATAATTTAATATATATCATATACAATCATTATATGATAATCCAATTACAACATATTTGTATTTAATTTTTTCAATAAATTTTATATAGTTTCTATTTCTGCATATTTTTATTTTCCAAATGAATATATAAAAAAAAATTAAATAGTTAGAATTACTTTTAATTTTATGTTACTAATTCTTCTTCTAATTTAATTATTATTTTTAAAATCAAAATTAGTATTTATTTTACTATTTTATAATTTAATATATATCATACAAAATTATTATATGATAATTACATTTTTATAATACGATATAATTAAAATTATCACAATACACAAATAATTTAACTAAAATTAATATATATAAGTAATTAAGTAACATTTTTATAAAACAATAACGTCAATATTATCAAAATAAATAATTAAAATTATACTTTAATTTTAATTTTAAATTAAAATTAAAATTATTCTTTTATAACACACAATATACCATCAAATTTTTTTCTTAAAAAAAATAACATGTGCATTGTACGGGTCAAGTACTAGTTGGAATATAATAATATCTCATGGACTAATTGAGATATAAGTACTTGAAAAATAATTTTCTAATAAATTTTCCAAATAAATATAAGAATAAATTTGCCTAATACAAAATGCAAATCATCATTGTTTTAAGAGTAATGTGCTTGCAGTGATTGACAAATAAGTTTTAAAATTGAATTTATGGCGGCGTTCTTCCTTTTTTTACTCTTATTTAAATTATTTAAATATATCATTTATAATATTTAATATGTCAATATTGTTTGGTTTAAAATTCAATAATAAATTTTTTAACTATAACTTATTATTTAAAATATAAATATAATAATATATGTATTTTTGTAAATATATTATTTATAATATTTAAATACAAATTAAATATTTATTTGATTATTTATACATATTTTTAATATATAAATAATATATTAATACTATAATTTAAATAAATAATAAATAAATTAAAGTTTAAACTTGACTTGTCTAAAGGGATAGTTACCAATAAATCCTAAATGTTGAGATTTGTTCCATTTGGTCCTAATATATATTCTTATGATCTATTTAGTCCTTTGTATTGTCAAATTATGTAAATACCATTTGTATTTTATGTTTAACGCGTGAGTAATTTACAATATATTGGGCACGTGCAACGTTGATAGTTTTGGGTGCCACGGAACTCGAAAGTACACTAATGCTTTTTGTACTTTCTTACGTTTGGGAGGCTGAAGCACGTGACACACCTTTCGACCCGACCCGTTACAGAAAACGGTGTACGCAATACGTTATATGCCATAAAACCATTTAAGCATTTTTGTGGAACCCTAATTCATGTCTATTGTGTTGTGCGATTATTGCGATCTGTGTGGAGTCGATTTGAAGGAGGTGTTGGTATTTCTCATTTGGAGTGGAACGATGTCTGCGAAAGGTACGTGTCACCAATGATATTGTGTTTCCTTTTCGTTATGGGTGTCGTTTCGTGGTGGGGTGATTTTCCGAATCAATCGTTGTTCTGAGTGTGAATAATGGGGATTTGGTGTTTTGGGTTTCTTTTGTTTGTGAGTAGTTTTTGGTTTGTTTGTTTGTGTGGTTGGTGTTTTTTATGTAATGTTCCGAAGCAGTCGATTTGTGTGTTTGAAGAATGGAGTGTTTGGGTGTTTGTGGGTTTCTTCCGTTTGTGACTCTTGTTTGGGTTTTTGTGAGTCTTTTACTGTGTGTGACGTTGTTAGTTGGTGTGGTTTACTTTTAGTTAGGTGTTTTTCGTGGGTTGATGTTCCGAAACAGTCGTTGTGTGAGTGTGAATAAGGGGATTTCGGTGTTTGTTCTTCTCTTTCTGGTTTTGAGTCGTTTGGGGTTTGAATGATTGCGTGTGTGGTGTGGTGATTTTTATGTACTGTTCCGAAGGAGTCGATTTGTGTATTTGAAGAATGGAGGGGTGGGTGTTTGTGGTTTCTTTGTGAGTCTTTTTTGAGGTTTTGTGAGTCGTTATTGGTGTACGCTGGTTTGGTGTTTTTTTTTTGTTGGGTGTGATATTCTGTTTCAGTATGTTATTTTAATTTGTGTGATGTTGTGCGATTGGGGGGTTATGTTGGGGTGTTGATATTCTGTTTCAGGATGTTTTTGTGATGTTAATAGTATTGGGTGTGTTTTTTTTTTAAATTTTGCCATTAATTTTGATGTTCGAATGTATGGAACACATGACACAGGGTATTTAGTTCGTATGTGCCTGGGTTGGTTGAATTAGTTGGTGTGTTCGCGTGGGGTGATGTTAGTGGTGGTACATGTTTTGTCACAGATAATGCGTTTAAATGTGGTGATTGTATGTTTGTTATTGTGAGTTGCATGTAGTTGTAGTTGTGATTTAGTTATACTGTTTCAGCTCTCTCAGTTATGTTTGTGAGTGTAGGTGTTCACTGTGTTGGTTTTTGTGTATGTTGGTTGGTGTTTGGGTGTATGCAACGTAGCTAATGCGTTTTTTTGATAATGTAGATGTGACGATGACAGAAGTCCGTGGACGCGGTCTTGTGAACGGAAGCGTCTTGAAGTGTATTCGGGGCGAAATCAAGCAAGCTGGGTGTTAACATACAGGGACGCGTACTGTTTAAGAAATTGAAGACAAATCAGCAAGATGTTCGTCAGCCGGTAAGCAAAACGGGTGCAGGGCCGTCACGCACTACACCCACAAGAATTAACTTCCGCTCCAACATCGCTGGGATGAAGCTGGTGACAACAACTCCTTTGAGGGCTGGGCACTTTGAACAGTTGAAGAGGACTCCTTTTGGATCATGGTTGAGGCAATACAAATTAACAAGCTGAATCACAAAGAATTCAGGAAGTATGACGATGCGATTTTGAAAATCATACGCACTTATGATGCAGGGAGTGATGCATTCAACATTGGTGGTAATTCTGTGAAGATGTGTAAGAGTGATGTTAGACTCCTCTTTGGGATTCAATGTGTACGAAGCATATTGATCTGTCTCCTTGTCAAAGGCCGACATCAGATTTCATTCAGCGGAGGAGTCAAAACACTGTGAGGATAACGTCGAAGCTCGTGAAGAGTTTGTTCGAAGAAGCCGTGCCGGGCGAAGAAGGGTTGACGAGGAGGACGCAGCGAAGTTGTTGACACTGTATATGTGTGGGAAGATGTTTTTTGCTAATTCTGGGAGACGATAAGCTGGGCGTTTGTTCGATACATCGATGATCTGAAGACTGTTCGTTTATATGATTGGACTGGTGCAATCCTACAAATGTTGATGGGTTCAATCAAAGATTATCATCAGACGCCGGAGAAGGTCACTGGGGTGTTGTCGCGCTATTGGTATGTAAATTGTATTTTGTTTGCAAATTTAAATGTATGTTGTTTAAGTAATGGTTGGTTTAACAGAAATTTTTTTTTTTGGAAAGCAGTATTGGATTTGTGAACATTCGACGCTAGTGAAACCTGAAACGGAGAGTATGTTCCCAAGATTTATGAGATGGACATTGGCGCATTAGTCACCCGGATACGGGGTTTGGATGTATCTGCACCTGGCAAATTCGAGGTGTAGTACCTGCGTACTATTGTGTAATTTTTGTTTATAACTGTTATTGGACGAGGGGTGTGAATATTGTGCTGATTGGTTTGTGTTTGTTTTGTATATTTGCCAGGTTCGTATTGAAAGAATGAAGTCGTTGGAGTATGAACGTGAAATTTTGGCAACAGACGAGCAAGAAGTTGGCCGTCGTGACGATGGAGTAAAGGACGTGGTTGTTGGATCCGGTGATGGGATGCAACGTGTGACGCATCAGTGGTGGATGGCGTGGGGGTGAAAGGGAAAGATGTTGGCAGCGTGGTACGTGATGCATGAATGAGGTAGCTGGTGTAACAGAATTGGAGAATGCTTTGAAAAGTATGGCAGATTTGGAATTGAAGAACAAGGCGTACGAGGGGACAATCTCAAAGCTGGAGGATGAAGTAGTTAGTTTGAAGAGTAAGATGGAAATGCAAGCCGTTAACATTGTGGTGGGTTCGGTTGTGTTGTGAAGGTTAAGGATGACGAGATACGGAAACTTGAAAATGAGAACAAGGAATTAAGGCAAACAATTTCGTTGTTAGAAGATCAGCTGGCTGACCAGCAAGTGCACACAGTTACGCAAGCGTATCGGATGAACACACCGACTGGCTGTAGGGATGTTGGTGCAAGCCATTGCGATGTAGGTAGTGGGTTTGGTGTGACGGTTGTGCATGATGTTACGCCTATTCGGGTCGGTGTAAATGTTGGTGTCAGTGGTGATAATGTTACCGTGCACACAGTCTCCGATTCTAGTCCGGTGCCAGACCGTAGTGTGGCTGATGTAAATGTGACGGACCTCGAAGTGGGAGTGTTTCCAAATAAAGGGGAAGGTATAAGGAATTCGTTCGTGCGTAACCTGAAGAACAAAGCCAGGAAAGAATTAAGGCTGAAAGATTTTGACTACCAGCTAGTTGGGGAGCACGAAAAGAATACAGTGTCATACGGTTGCGAGGCTGTCGGCGTGGGAAAAGGCACTGTGACTGACGCAGTTGTTGACGTGGACACAGTTGGTGTGGCTGGTAGTAAATGGTCTGGGTTTGACCTGAACAACCGTTTTGGAGTATGGAAAATGATGACGTATGAGGAGAAGGAAAAAATTATGAAGGCTTACGAACGGAATGGCGACAGGTTTGTGCTTGTGTGTATGTAATTTCTTTACGTATGTGTGTTGTGTGGGTCATTTTTTTTTGATGATTTGGTTCCTTTGTTTTGTAGTGCTGTTGTGGGCCAGTAGTGAAAGTGTGGCAGTTTATTTTACGGACGTCAAGAGCCTTGTACGGGGAGAAAGTATATGTGGGAATGTGAGTTGTAGTGTTAAGTTCGTTTGTCATGCATTGTGTTTGTGTTACGGAAGTGTAGCTTCTGTGTAGGCATACGTGTTTGAGGTTATTGTTTTGGTTTCTCTATGTAGGTGATCGATGCGTATGCTGAGACATTGGTCACAGAGCAGGCAAATGTATGTGCTGATGTTTTAGCGGACAAGTCCTACTTCTTCAGCAGTATTTGCATGGTGAGTATGGTATTGTTCAGTTGTTGTATAATGACCAGTGCATTATGTACTAATATTAAATGTTTGTTTTGTAGAGTGTTTTCAAATCTGGCAACAACCAAGCAACGGAAATTATGTGCTGAAAAATTTTGGAGCATCGAAGGAATGTAGGTACATACATTTCCCCATATGCAACAACGCACATTGGACGCTGGTGGTGTACGACGCAGAGGATGGAAGTTGGAAACATTTTAATCCGATGAGGCAACGTTCGGCTGGCAGGTCTGACGTGCACTATAATGAAGCACTTGTACTGGTAAGGAACACATTTTGTTTTTGTTTTGGTGATGTAATGTATGTAGTACTTATTTGAAGCTAATTACTGTGGATGGTTTTCTGTGTGACAGAAGGAGCGTGTGTCGGTTGTAATGAAACGTTCCTTACGAGCAGATGGAATAGACGAGGTTAGCATCGCTGAGACTTTCAACCATCCTCTCGAGGCTGTTGAAGACTGCCCCCAGCAGAAAGCCGACTCGTAAGTGAACTGTGGTGTTTGTCTGTTTTGAAGCGAAAGTGATTGTGGAGTTGTAATGGTATTTTATTAATTTATTGTTTTCCCATCGCAGGCTGGATTGTGCGGTTATTGTTTGCGCCGTGATGAGGCAGTACGTGCACCATGTTGATGTAGCGCGATCATTGCAAGGTACAAATGGGATTGTGTTGAGAGCGAACATGGTAAAGGATTTGTCAACGACATCAGTAGGGGTCTTAAACATTCCAACTGAATGTCAACTTTGAAGCACATATGAAAACGTACAGCGAACAGTTATATATTTTTGGTTAGGTAGTGGTATTTGCATGGTTTTTGGGCACCTGTGGATAACAAACCGCGTTCAGTTATTTATTTTTGATTAGCTAGTGGTGTATGTATGGTTTTTTGGCACATTTGGAAAACAATAGCGTACAGTGATATGGTTTTGATTAGCTATTGGTATGTGCATGGTGTTTGTTTTTTGTGATCGTACGTGAACAGTACTAATTTCGTAATAAATATGATGTGGGGTTTATGGAAATGTGTTGTGTTTTTTTTTTGTGAGTGGTGATATATGATTTGGTAATCTGGTTTTTATGGAGTTGGTATGACATGGTCTTTTGGCTGGTGAGAATGTTTGACATGTTTGTGTGGTGCACAGTTCAGTTGTGTGATAAGTTGAACGTATCATTTTGTGTGTTTACACAAAATTTGTGGGATGGTTTTGTTCCACATATAGGGTGGGTAGGTATATGTGTATGTTGCAGGTGTAGGTTGGTTGTGTGAGTCTGTGTTATGAATAGTTTTGTGTTGCAAATGGATCACAGTTTCATTATTCGTGTGGTGGTTTTGTTTAACAGGCGTGATGGTTGGGTGAATTTGTATGATTATGAATGTGTGACCTTAAGATTTTGTTTTTTTTTTTGAGTAATTGGTTTTAAATGGGATCACAATTCATGTCAGTGCCGTCGATGAGTGCCATCGATGTAACCGAATTAGTAACGAAAAAAGTACGATACGTAGCACTTAATAACAAAATTTGGTTATTATGGGGAGCGATAAAAATTTTTGGGCCGAATTACAAAAGTAAGATGGCTATGTACTGAAAGCAATAGTAATGTGTAATACCAGCAACGGTAACCAAAATGTTTAATAAGGGGAAGGACCCAAATTATTTGGCCGACTTTTGTAATGAAGAAATCACCTACTGAAGGTGATACTAATATGTAATAACAGTAACGATAGTAGTACGGGATGTCCGGTGTGTGCGCACACACTTATTTACTTAGGGGAAAAGGAAAATAACAATGTCGTACTTATGAATGAAAACATTAACTAGAAATCTTGCATGAAGTGACGGCTAAATGGGTTCTTTACATGTCTTCCTGTTGTGGTGGCCCATGCGTTGACAACGGCCGCATCTAATTTGCTGTGTTTCTTCACCTCGAGACATAATTCGTTTTTCTTTGGCCTTCCAGGTGGTCGTTTCACAACTGGTGGGTGTATGACGAAATCTTCGGTGTTGAGCGGAGGTTTCTCAACAGTTGGTATTGGGGTTATGCTTGATGAGTGGATCGATATTCGGACACATGGTAATACGGTTCAACCAATTCATACAGATCTCGTCCGCTGTTTCGGATTGCAACCATTGCGTGTGTTCACATGGTATTCGTTTTATCTGCCACTGAAAGCACGAACACGTCCGTCTGCCAACATCGACAAGTACTGATGGGTAAGAGTGGACCTCGTACACATCGTCATTTGATTGGCTCACAAGCCATGCCCTGCCTTTGTTGTAAGCTTTGACCAATCGAGCCTCGATTTTGGACAAAGAACTCCAGGCCATGCGGCTGCCTTGCGTCGGCGTTTTGACATTTGGTCCATAATTTTTGTTCTAATGCTGTCAACCATCTTCGTGATTGGGAGGTGTCGCGCCTCACGAATCCATGAGTTGAATGATTCAGCGGCGTTGGAACACATCTCACCAAACCGGTCACCCCTACAGACGCGAAGATGGAACACATGTAATAAATAGTTACATGTAATTGTGAAGGATAAATGCATTAAGCAGAACAAATGTATGAAACTAATTTGATGGAATATATTAATGATCAGGTGCGTACCGAAAGTAGGCATTTGCCCAATACGCCGGAGGCAAGTCTTTCAGAAAACCCGTTGCCACTTGTCTGCCCGATGCCTTGAAGCTTTCTAAGTGGCGTTGAAAGCTGTTACGGTTGGTGCGTAAGCGCATGCACGAAATTTACTTAGCAATCCGAATCGGTGCATCTTGTTCGTGTATCGCATCTTGTCTTGCAAGTTTCGTTGCAAATGTTGCAAGCAGAAGCGTGGTGGGCAGATGGAAATCTGAGTGGAATTGATTCGAGAAGTCCTGGTGTCGGTCTGAAATAAATGTGATCGTCCTGTCCGGGTTGACCACGTTTGCGAGGTGTTCCAAAAACCAAGCCCAGTTAGTTGTGTTCTCCGAGTCAACAATTGCAATTGCCAATGGGAATAAACCTGTGTGAATAATTGACAGTGGGTTAATCAGCTGGGTATGACGCAAAACATCATAGTGTTAGTTATTTGAAAAAAATGAACAATAACAGTGTGTGTGCGCTAAGAAAAGGGCATAACCTTGATTGCCATCCTTTGCAGTAGCAGCTAGCAAGTTGCCTTTGAATTTCCCCTTCAAGAAGGTACCGTCTAGGAATAATAAAGGGCGACAATTATTGAACCCATCGATACATGCTTTGAATGAAAAAATATCGTACAAACCGGTGATTTTTGTCATCGTAATCGATGTTAATGTAACTACCCGGATGTTTTCCATAACAGCATTACTATATACCACCGTAATTGATCGAACGAAATGGAATGTGCACCGAACATCTCGCCCCTTGCTTTTTCAACTCCCAACCATGCTACTCGGTAGCTTATCTCTAATCCGTAATCTTTTTTCAAGTCGTAAACAACATCGGATGGTCGGGTGAGCGGTTTGTCACGTACTCGCTCGAGATAACATCGGACACTAAATCAGACCCTGCCCTCGGGTTTTTTGGTGTCCGAACAGCAACACCGCAAATGTGCTCCGCGTTCCACTTACGAATGTAAAAAAACTCATCAGCATGAAGGACTCTTGCATGTATAGACCACATACATCCTGTTATTCCCTCATCGTGCAAACGGCTGTAATCCGAACGGAGTCGTTCTTTAGATACTTGAACCGGAACCCACATTCAACTGCATACTTACGAAGAACATTACGGAATTCAGCAGCCCCGCCTTCAAAACTTTGACCCACATGTGTGATACCGTTAGCCCATTCAGCAGACATGTAAACTTTGTCAGCATGAGGACAGAAATTGGGGAGTAAATCATCTTGTTCATCGTCGTCATCCGACTCATATACTTCCCTTGGTCTACTGAATGTAACATCGCATGGTTTCCGATTTGCGTCACCAAAACCGTTGTACTTTGCATGCTTCGAGTTTCAATTACGATGTCAATATGTCCTAAACGAAAAGACCGTGCAAGGGATATCATTTTCCATATCGATATCATTTTGTAATTTGAAATTGTTGTATCCCGGGATCTTGAAAATAAACACACATCATCAGCTGTGAGGCCATCAAAATTTTGGTGGACATAATTAACCAAATCATCAAATCGGGCTGGAAATTGCAACTTCATGACGGCGTTCGTGTTACGGTAACAACACACCAACATAACATGAGCGTCCATCCCTGCAATATGCAGACAATGTCACAAAGTGTTTCATATGGAAGGCCAGCAATGTGTGTCAAAACGCAAATCAAATCATCAATGTTCACATGCCCATAAAATGGAGGAACAACGATATTGTTATAAACATTATTTGGAACATCAGCACACAGTGAATAAGCTATACACACAACGCGCGTGGGAAAAAGATCAACACGACACATAACAATACGTGCAACACACGATGAATAATGTTGATTGTTTCAAATAACAGTGAATGCATCGCAATATCTGTTGCATACGAAATATGTGTAAACAACCCACCCACACTCCCGTGACTGAAAACAGAAACCCAGCCGTGTGTGTCAAATGAACATTTAAAACACACATGTATGTGTACAAAGCGTCTACATTACACAATAAGGCATAGCTAATAATGTTGAGTGATTCAGATTACAGTGAATGCATCGCAATATGACGTTGCATACGAGTAGGTGTGAACAACCCACCCACACCCCGTGCCTTACCCAAAACCAAGCAATGTGTAACAAATGAACATCAAATCAGCAATTGATCAGCACATCGTTGGTGTACAAATCGCATAATGTGTCATCTGAATATCCAGACGAACATATTCAATACGAATGTGCCCAGTACCAACACACAGAGAGTAAGGTAGACACACAACTGATACGAAGAAGGGGATGAAAACGAAACAGAACAATACCTGCAACACACGAGTCTTCTCTGTCGGCAAAACTGGAACCACAATCTGTGCACAGACACACCAATGAGCAGAACACACCGTCACATCAGCCACCCAAACCCTAACACAATGAGAAGGAACATATTGCACTTCCATATACAGAAGAAAACCCACCGAAAATTAAAAAAAAAACCACGTGAAAAAGGGTATAACTGACCAATACATATTAGCAAAAAAGGAAAAAAGGATCAAGAAGACTATATTCTCTCACTGATAGGACCAATTAGAGCAACAGACACAATGATGGGATCAAATGGTGCAAGTGTTTGTGGGATGGGATTTATTGGTAAATATCCCTTGTCTAAAAGTCTAGTGTTATTTATTTAACAAATCAACTCAATTCATTTATGGGAGAAAAATTCATTTCTTATAAAATTTAAACCTGAAACTTCACTCCAAAAATTGATGCCACGTGTTAGATGTCAAGAAAATATAAATTTGTAATTTGAAAAAATAAATTTTAAAAGAATTTTAAATTGAAAATTATTAATTAAAAATTTAAAAGGAAACAAAAAAATAATAAATAAGCAGTAAAGTGCGCACGTGTGGCAGCAGGGTGCCAATGCCAACTTTCCAAGTTTTGAACATAACTCCTGCTGGCGCCTATATATGTGTACGCGCGCGCGCACACACAGATACATACAGATTGCTTAAATCCCAAGTACCTCTCTCTCTCTCTCTCTCTCACAACGGCAGAGCCCAGTAGAGTCGAACCGTTCGATTCTCTCTCGAATCCCCCTAGGGTTCCTCACACCTTCTCAGATACTCATCACCAAATGGTATGTGAATTCTAGTTACTGATTCTCTTGCGTATCCATTTTATCTTATATATGTGTGTGTGTATATGTATGTATGTGGTTTGGGTGAATATTTTTGGTTTAACTTGTTTGTGGATTAAGAAGCCTTGAGATATTGTTTTAAAAATAATTTTTTGCAGAGAGTTTAGGAAATTTATTAATTTGTTTGGTTTTATATTTTGAAAATAATTTTGGATGATTTGATATTTTTTTGTAAATGAATAGATGCGTGTGAAAGAAAAAAGTGATTGAAATGAGAGATAAAAAGTGATTGAGACGTGTAGTAGAGAGAAAAGTGTGTGTGAGTGAAAAAGTGATTGAGAAGGAGAGATGAGAGAGAAAAAGTGATTGATTGATAGGTAGGTAATATAGATAAAAGTGATTCAATTTTTTTATTTTTTTTTTAAAACCATTTTCAACCAAATGTGTTTTTGGAATTTTTTCTCAAACATGTTTTGAGAGACAAACCAAACATGCCCATCGGAATGCATGGAATTAATTTATTGGGAACTATTAGAGTGAGATCATTCTGGAGCTTTTTCAATGGTTTTCTTTTCAATTAGGTTATTCCCCTGTCTATTGATGATACCCTCATTCTTGCGCTGATATTATAAATTTATTTTATTTAATTGTTTGCTAAAAGGTTCTTTAGATTGTATATATGGATTTCAGGAAAAAATTGACTTGTTTTTCTCTTAGGTTGGGAACTAGGTGTAAGGGCTGGCTGAGGATTTGATGGTTAGCACCAACTCAATGCTTCCTGAACGTGAACCTAGCATGGAAGCCAGCAATTGGAGATCACAACTACCCCAAGCAGCTCGGCGGAGGGTTATTAGTAAGATGTAAGTAATTAGTAACATCTAAAGCTTGCGAAAATTGTCTAAAAATATGTTAGTTTATGTAAATGATGTAGGACAAGTGCGGTGAACAATCTCCTAGTAGTGAACCAAAACTAATATGATGTAACCAAATAGTAGGCTTATGGGCTGATTTTAGTTGATTTTTGAGGCTGAACAGGTGGTAAAAATATAGCGTCTGTTACGGCTTATATGGATTAATCAAAGAGCAAGGGTTTGGGAATGCAAAAAAAGGATTCTGGGGCCTGTTTAGGGGCTGTTCTGGGCTGTGAACAGTACTCTTAAATTTTAGCCTTGGTTTGTGATTTTTTGCAACCTAAAGTTGATTGGTTGAGTTGAGAAATTATGATGCGTAATGGATGAATACGGGTCTAGAGGCTACAAGTGCAGAAAAACTAAAAAGAAAGAGAAGAAAAAACGATCTAGGAATCATTCCTAAACTAGGCATAACTTAGATTCCCAGAGGCATCACTAACGTTGAAGTTGCATCACAAATTGCATGAAAGGTTCAAAATCTTTATCAAATTATCTACAACTCAACTCTCTTGAATTGGAAATGTCACATGATTTTATTTTATATAGAGTTCGGAAATCATTCACTTAATAGGATTTTAACTCCCTATTTGGAAACTAGAGTTTTGACTTTTAAAAACGTATCTAGATTTAATAAGATTCATAAGTAAAACCCAATTATAATCATGACCCTATGATGATCCAAGGCTACCTCCAGTATATTCAGTAATCAAGCCAATTACCAAATATCCGTTACTTACAAAACAAAACACTAGAAAACATATAAAATATCAGTTTGTTTTAAGCTAAATAACAATAAAATAAGACCTTGCTAAGACTAGAAACTGACTATGCATGGTTCATATAGCTCCTACCTTGAAAGCATGCCCATCGTTTTTTTAGCTGCTTGCTTAAATTTACTTTCTGTTGTTCTTCTTGTGGACAATACATCATTATCTGAACTTTGATTTAAAGTGTTAAAGTATAAGAATCCACAAGCTTTGCATTTGCATCCATGTCCGGGTATGAAAAACTTTAACTTGATCCTTTCATTTGTCTGAGGTAGCATGAACAAAAAGGATTTAGTTGGAATGACAAAATTAATTGGCGTAGAACAATTCTTGAGTTGAACCAAATCTTGCTGTTAGATCAGTGAGAATCAAGAGTTTGTCAAGGAAAAAACTAAAATGAGTGAACATTTGGGTCTTGGTGAAGTAAGCTGCAAAGAGGAGACAAAAGTTTGCTCAATGGTACCTAACTGAAGATGGCACTGGTGAACCAAATGACAGTTAATCTCGATGTGCTTCATGCGCTCATCGTACACAGAGTTATGACACTCTTATTATCACAATACATAGTAGGAGATGATTGGGAAACACCCAAATTATAATGGAGCTAATAAAGCCAAACAATTTCAACAATGGCATGAGCCACGGCACATACCCATCCTCAACAGTAGAATGAGCAATAACAGGTTGTTTCTTACTTTTCCAAGAGATAAGAAAATCACCAAGAAAATCACAAAAGCTGGTAGTGGACTTGTGATCAGTAGCCTTATCGACATCAACATGACGCCCTGGATAAGTCTTAAGATCAACCTTGTCCAAACAACCACCCATGTATGGCTCTCCATCAATGGTACTCTTAGGCTTCCTATCACGAGGAATCTCAGGCTCCCTTTCATCACAAATAATCTCTTTGAGTAGAAAGGAAAAAAGATGACTCATGCCGATACGACATCTCTTCTTCGATACGCTTTCCCTAAAGAGACGACTGTGGGGAAGAAAAAAAAAGGACTTAGATTCATGAAAGGTGACATCCATACTAACATATAACTTGTAGGTTTCAGGATCATAACATTCGTAGTCGTTTTGAGTAGCAGAGTAACCAATAAAGGCACACATCCTTAGGATCAAGCTTCCCATGAGTTGTGGATGCAAATGTACAAAACAAACACACCCAAAGACCTTTGGGGGAAGAGAAGATGTGGGAGAAGTCACTAGAAGAAGTTAAGAGGAATTTGGAACTATAGGACACTAGAGGGCATACGACACTAGAGGGCATACGATTGTTAAGATAAGCAATGGTAAGAATAGCATTACCCCGAAAGGATTTAGGAACATTTATAGTAAACAAAAGAGAGCGAGCAACTTCAAGAAGATAGCCATTCTTGCGTTCTGCAACTGTTTTCTGGTCACAAGAGTGCCAACACAACCAGTTTGATAAAGAATGTCATGTTTCTCAAGGTATGCCCAAAAAACTCTATTAATATATTCAATTCCATTATTACTGCGATTTTTTTTGATTTTAGCATCAAAGAGATTAGTCACCATCTTATAAAAGATTTGAAAGCAAGAGAAAACCTCACTCTTAGGCCGAAGTAAATAAATCCAAGTCACACGGGAATAAGAATCAATAAATGTGATATCACCAATACCCAAAAAGAGAAACCATAGGAGAAGGCCCCCACACATCAGTATGAATCGGGATAAAAGGAAAAAACACTTCTTTTGTTAATTGAAGGATATCAAGTACGTTTATGCTTGGAAAGTTGAAAAGCATCGCAAACAAAATTAATCCTAGGACAATTTTGAACTAATGAAGGAAAAAGATTTTCTAAAATGCCAAATGAAGAGTGACCCAAATGATGATGCCACTGATGGAGGAGGTTCAATGAGAAGCCAGTAGTAGTCTAAAGAGCCTAAGTAGAGGACAAAGGCAAGAAAGGAGAGACATCATCCATAAAGTATAGTCCACTATGTGCTTACCAATTGTTTTTCCCGTAGCCAGTTATTGAAAAACACAATGAATAGGAAAAAAAGTCACAGAGCAATTCAGAGAAGTAGTAAGGCTACTAACATAGAGCAAGTTAGTGGAAAAAACGGGAACATGAACAAGTGAAAGAGAAATCAATGAGGAGCAATGAACAAAACACTTTTTGGATATACAGGATAAAGATTCATCATCCACTCTAATGTTATCCCTCCTAGAACAAGGAGAAGAAGAATAGAAAAGACTAGAGGAACCTGTCATGTGGTTAGTGACATCACTGGAATCAATAATCTAAGAGGTCGACGAGGATGTACCAAGTGTGGTCAAGCCTAGACATCAAACACTTGAGAGTGTGTAGCTCTTGCTGATAAAGGGTACTGGTGTCACTAGAAGTATTGGTAGTGATCTCTGATACATGTGCTTGGGGATGAACTGCACCACCATGATCACACCGCCGAGTAAGACGACCATTTAATTTCCAACAGTGCCTCCTATTGTTCTTTTCCACAATAATCACACTTTAGTAGATTCCGATCAACAAGGGTACCCTTACTGCCAAACTTAGACTGACTAGGTTTGTTGTCTTGTGAATTAGGAGTAACAACCAAAGCATACTAATCTTGACTAGATGTATTCACCATGACACTATGTCGACTTTCCTCTTGTTGAACAAGAGCGTAAGCCTCTTGTAAAGTGGGAAAAGGAGAACGACCTAACACTTTAACTCGAATATGATCATACTCCAAATTAAGACCAACAGAAAGTCATAATCTCGCTCCTCTACGAGTTTTTGAAACAAAGTGCATCCTTGGAACAGACATCCTGGAAGCTCTGGTAATAATCAAGTTCCTGCTACAAGTCACTTAACTCAGCATAGTACTCTTCAAGAGATCGATCCTTCTGATCCAAGAACTAGATTTTCTTCCCTAACTCTTCAAGAGATCGATCCTTCTGTCCAAATCTTATAAGTAGTGTCCAATAATAGAATAATCTGACTAATTGTAGGTTACATGGAGTTAATCAACTGTTAGTCAACCAAGTCATAACCAAAGCATTCTTAGAATGCCATTGAGTATGCAAGGGTTCATCTTCAGTAAGTTCCGTGAGTACATCGGTAATATAGCTAGTTTAATGAGGCACAATGGTAGCCAGACTACAAGAGTGATGCCAAATCTAGTAGTTTTTACCATCAAGCTTAATTAATGGGGACTAATTTGAAGAGAGGCTTACTATCTCCAAGAGTCACAACACAACTCAACTCACTCTCTTTGCTGCGCTTGGATGCCTGACTGCCTTCAACCATGTTATTAGAGAAATAGCACAAAAAACCACTAGAGAGATATCACATGCCAACAACTCCCGAAAGCAGCAATACCAGGAGATATGAAACCAAAAACAAACTTGACAATAGTAACTCACCTCTAGAAATTAGAGGCAGAGAAAGGCCACACATGAACTAACAATCAGGAAAGACAGAGAGGCAGATGAACTCAGCTAATCGGTACCCAACACAGGTAAAATCACTGGAAACCCTAAAATTTTTTAAAAAAAAGACATCAAGGCCCTTTACTAATCCAGTCAGCACCCATGGCAGAGAGAACAAACAGAAAGTGTAGCCATAGCTGGCTTGATCAAGAATTTCTAGACCAATTTAGAAAAAAAAAAAAAAAAAAAAAGAAGGAAAAGAGATCAGATAATGAGTAAAAGAATAACATAAAATTATAGGTCAGATGCCCATCTCCAATCGATCATGGTAGAAATATTTATTGTTATTTTTATTATTTTTTGCTACTGCAATAGAAAAAAACGAAAAAAGAGAAGAATGCGAATGAAAAAGAAAAGGCGAAAAAAGATCTTCAAGTAGGAAGATGAAGCTCCAACACCATGTTAAGTTTACAGAACAGAGGAGAGAGAGAGAAGGTTACACAATATATGGATAACAAAAAGAGACTACCCAAAATCAGGGTTCTCCTCTTAGACTGATATATTTATATTAGTAGACACAAATTACATAAGTACTGTAAATACCCTTGGACTCAAATAACCATAATACGAAACACTAGGGTTATTCAAAGATCTGATTCACTTGAAAAAATTGACCAGCCCAAATTGACTTGACCAGAAATGGACTTTTTCGTGAAATCTGACGCTCGACTGTGGTTCCAAAGCATCAGATTCTTTTGGGAAGCGGTCTGTAGAGGTTCTTTTAAAAAAACTGATGTATAAATAAATACACTAACAAATAAGATGTGCCTTTACATTATTAGTTGTACAAATTGCACAACAATTACTCCTGCCATTATTCAATTGTAGTACCTAGATTATAATTATCAATACCACTATTTCTCTCTACTTGGGGAAACTCTGCCTCATCAATTCAGCCTTATCAAAGACCCACTTTCTCTCTGTTATCACCATATTATCTCTCTTATTACTTACCCAAGAAATATTCTCTCGTATCACAACTCTCTCTTCCCATCTCAAACTTTGAATAGAGGGGTACAACTCGATGTTTGCCAGCTCTTGTCGGATTACACTACGTCTGCTGTTTTGTCTTCTTATGATGACTTGGTTCAACTTGCAGTTTGCTTATATTTTTTGGGTTGGAGTGAATGTTTTTTTAATTTTATTTTATTACAATTCCCTCTGTCGCATCCTTCTACCTTCTTCAATCTTTATCCCCATGATCTTCCTTTTTCGGGTTGTAGTATATATATCTCTTTCTTAGTTGTGCAAAATTTTGGATTTTTCTTTTTCTGTTTGTTCTGGCCGACACCAACCGATGTCGACTGTGAAACTGAATGGTGTCTACGGGCAGTTTCCATCCATTGATCGGTCAACATTGGTTGCAAAGATGTTGAATCTGATTCTGTTCGAATGGCGAATCAAGGTCAAAACGACCCGGTCCGACCCATGCACAACTCTACCTAACACAGACCAATAACATGTGTGAGGAGATTGCTTCATACCATAAAGAGCATGGCACATATGACAAACATAACCATTGGAATGAGAGCCCCGAAGGAGGACAAATATAAACTTCTTCGTTGAGATAGCCATTAAGAACGTCATTCTTGACATCTAACTAAATAAGTAGCATGGACTATAACAATAACAATCAAGTATGCATAATGGTCATCTCAATTACAAGAGCAAATGTCTCCTTCTAATCAAATCCCAAACTCCGAAGAGAAACCCTTTACAACTAATCTAGTCTTATAACACTTGACAGAACCATCAAAGTGGGTTTTAAATTTGTAAACCACTTACACCCAATAAGATTCTTACCTCTAGGCAATGAAACCGACTCCTAAGTATGACTTTTTTCAAGAGCAGTCAATTCATCTTGCATTTCATGAACTAAATTGGGATCAATACATGCTTCTTTGTAAGACTCCGGCTGGAAATAATCATATATAGAAGAAATAAAGGCACAATAAGAAGTAGAAAAGCAAGTGTTAGAGAAACTATGTTTTCTTGGGGAAGTGATTCTGTATAGGATACTGCTATTTAGTATGATCAGTGTGCATAGAATCATAAAGAGGAGCATTCAGTTGTGAGATACATATTGAGGTGGTGGAACCTTTCTGCAAGAATAGACCAATGGAAAAGAAGTGGTACTTGAAGAACTAGACTTGGGAGATGCCCCAAAGCCTCCTATTCTCTAGAGTTCAATTAAAAACAATTAAATCCACCATCAGTCAATCACTTAGCACATCATAATAAACTTAAAGGTGACAACTAAATCAAAATCATATAATTTGAATGGTTACATTACTGGTGTTCATATAGGTAGTTGTGATTTGTATTTTTAAAGGCTACATGTGATAATTTTTTTGTTTTTGTTTTTGTTTTTTAGGTAGGCTTCTTATCCTTCATTTGTAACTTTTTATCTTTTCGTGCTCAGCTAGAATCTTGCTTCTTTGACAAAAAATGGGAGTCTTATGTGGTATAATTTATTTTTTTGTTTTTTTTATGTCATACTAACCCATCCCCTTTAAATTCCACAAATTACTTTAAATATGTTTTTAATGCCACATAACCATTGATTTATTACATGTGTAGAACGGACATGGTAATCCAATATTTACCAGCTTTTGTGCCAAAAGAAGTACCTAATGTCGAGACTGTTGTTTTAAATTTTGAGAAGAAGATATTCACCGTTGCCTCAAGCCAGGTATATTCATATGATTATATGTTTTTTTTTAATGTATTCAGTATCTACTTTTCCCTTGTTTCTTTGTTGACGCTATACTTTGATGATTGAAAATTTGAGGAAGAGAGGTAAAGTCATGATGGAATGATGTCGGTTGTGTAAGAATGCAGGGGAATGCATGAATCTGCTTTTCTTGTGTCTAATAGCCAAGGATTTGGTTAGCTTGGAAATAGAAATGTTTTGAAAACATTTTGAATGAGTTTCCAAAACATTTTTTTTTTTGATCGGCTAAAAGAAGACTTTATTGATGCATATATTTAAAAATTTACATCAATAAAGAGGAGCTTGGAGCTAAAACAAGCTCCAACCTCCAAGTCGGTGAGAAACCAACGAGCACAACAGAGAAAACAAAAACCAAAAAACCAGAGAAAAAGGTACACCAACACCAAATCCAGAGCAGGTAGTGCAGCACTCCAGAACAAAACAGCACCAAAACACCAAAACACCAAAATAAAATAAGAAGATAAATAATTTTCTTCTTTCATCTTTTTCTCTCTATTTGTCTTCTTCTCGTTTCTAATTTATCAAATTCGCTAATAAATTTAATATTTTGATTTGTTCTTTAAGTATTTTCTTTTCACAAAAAGAGACAAATAAAAATAACCAATTCTTTCATCTTTTTCTCTCTATTTGTCCTCTTCTCCTTTCTAATTTATCAAATTCTCTAATAAATTTAATATTGTTCTCAAATATTTTCTTTTGACGAAAAGAGACAAATACAACTAACCATTGTTGGATATTCCTATTAGGTGCTGCTGATACAACTCATTGTTTCATTATCTTCACCAAAACACTGTTTTGGTGGAAACATTAGAGTTTTAGTATTCCACTAATGCTTTGTTTCGGTTTCCTAGGAAATGGAAACATTTTGGCCATTTCTATGGAAAGGAAACAGAATTTTATTCCTTGCTAGTTACAAGAGAGGTTTGGGTTATGGTGTTGCCCTCTTTTCTCTTTGTTCTTTCTTTTCTCCTCAAGATTGGCTCTAATTAATCAAGGTTAGCCTCTAATCTTGATTAACTTATTTAATCTTGCTCAAGCCTAATTAATCCTACTTGATTACCACCAATTTTGATTAAGTTTTGGTACATTACATAGGAATACTCAACACATTAGACAAAATTTATTAAGCACCTTGATTAGGGATTTGAGCACCTCATGACATCCCAAATTCAGGTGTGTGTAGTTGAGTGAAAGGAATTAATTAACAGACTTTCCCTTGTTTGTTAGGGAGGACGAGAGAAGGGATGAGAAGTAGGGTGGGGAAGCTTTCTACTTGGGCCCACTATTTTTGTACATGCCCAAATATGAGCAGAAGCAGTGAAGGAAATAGTGTAGTGAATTTACAATTTTTTCCCCATCAAAACTTTACATCTATTTATAACACCCCCTCTTATTAGAACATCTTTATTTTATATCTGGTACCTTCTTGTCTACCTTTGTTCCTTTTCATCCTTCTACTCTTCTTGTTATTATTGTTGTTATGTTTTTAGGGTTAATTACACCTTACCCCTGTGAAATTGACCCTGAAAACACATTATCCTCTTTTAGTTTAGAAATGTATACATAACCCCTTGTTGTCTGGGGTGAAGTGAAAAGTCTAACTCTATTAACAATTTTTCTGAAAATTCGATTGTTGCCCTTACTTTTTTCTCTAATTTTCTTCTCTATGCCATCATAATTTGAGAACTGAACTCTATCTGGTTTTTTTTTCTTTTTTTTTTTTTCCATTTTATTTCCTTGTTTTTCTTCTTTTCTTCTTCACACCCACCCAACCATCCTCACATTCTCTCTCCCCTTTACTAGACCCAAACAGTAGCTTGGCATCTTACTTCCTCAAGCACTCCTAATCCCTCATCTATACATATTGTATATATACAAGCAACATATTAATTTTTATTAGAGGATCATTTCCAAAGCAGCACCTCTGGATTGGCTCCACCAAAACACTATTCCTGGCCAGGTTCTCTCTCTCTCTCTCCTCGCTCTCTCTCTCCCTCCCCCTCCTTACATTCACACATGCTGGCTACAATCACCATAGCAAGGAGAAAAGTGTGAGATTATTTTTAATAATTATGTAGTAAATTGGGAGGAGTTAAATGAGCTGGTGAAGGTGAGAGTAGCAGGGTGGATAAAAAGCTGAAGTTGATTGTCATTGCTTCTCTCTGAATGATTTTATTAACATTGAGGCAGTGAAGAGTTTAAAATTAACAAAAAGGTGTTTCATTAATTTATATTGTTACCTTGGTAATTTGATGTAAGTATGGCAACATTTGTGACACGAGGATGCTTCAGCTGGGGTGTGCCGAGGTGGAGTTCTTTTTATAATTTTAGTTAGTGTAGAAAGCTATGGAATTAGGGTTAGAGATAGAGAAGGTGAGATAGAGAGAAGAGAATTATACGAATAGGTATTTGGGTTTTGTTTCGTTACCTTGTACCTCATCTATATTTATATTAGAATAGAATATATGACAAGGACAATAGTACCCTCACTAATAACAATTAATAAAAATAAAATAAAATAGCATCTATTCTAACACTCCTCCCTCAAGTTGGAGCATATAGATCAAACATGCCCAGCTTGGTAGGTAGCCGCTGAAAAGATGGCCGAGGTAAAGGTTTGGTGAGAATGTCACCCAACTGATCATCAAATTGAACATATGGAGTCACAAGTTGCTTATGCAGTAACAAATCCCGAATAAAGTGGCAGTTAACTTCAATATGCTTTGTGTGCTCATGGAACAGTGGATTATTCGCAATCAAGATTGCCACTTGATTATCACAACAAACGGCCATAGGAGAGGGAACAGAGATATCAAAATCGTGGAGGGAGCGAAACCATAACATCTCAGAAGCAATATGAGCCATAGCTCGATATTCAGTATCAGCACTTGAACACACATGTTCTGTACTGCGCCAAGTAACAAATTTATGGCAAACAAATATACAATAGCCAAAAGTAGAACGGCGATTAATACAACTACCAGCCCAATCAGCATCGCTAAAGTTAGTAACAAACAAGGAAGAGGATGGCCAATAGAGGGGACCTTTGCCAGGAATACTCTTCAGATATTGCAGAATACGACACACAGCCTCAAAGTGAAGATGATGAGCATGCATAAACTGACTAACTAGATTGACCTCATAAGTAATGCCGGGGTGAGTAATTGTGAGATATATCAACTTGCTCACTAGGCGACAATAATGACCAACATCAAGAAATAAGTCACCATGCTCACCATCAAGCTTGACAGAGGAGTCCATGTGAGTATCAACGGGCTGAGCACCTAAAAGACTAGTCTCAGAAAGAAGATTACCCAAGTCCTTAGCATGGAATTTGGTACTCAAATATTGTTCTGATTGTTTTCAGTTAGCATACCAGCAGAGTCACTACCATAGATAATAATATCATCCACATAAACAATCAGAACAATGGTACCAGTGGAAGAGTGCCGAACAAAAACAGAGTGATTAGAGGTACAGCTCTAAAAACCATAGGCAAGAACAATTGCACTAAAACGATCAAACCAAGCTCGAGGTGACTGCTTCAACCCACATAGAGCCTTCTGCAATTGATATACAAGATGTTCACTCCCAAAAACAAAACCAGGTGGCTAATCTATATAGACCTCCTCCTGTAAGTCGCCATGAAGAAAGGCATTCTTGATATCCAATTGATAAGGGCCATGACTAACTAACAACAACATAAAGCAAGATCCGAACATAATTAAGACGAGCCATAGGAGAAAAGGTCTCGAGATAATCAACACCGTAGGTTTGGGTGTGGCCTCTAGCGACTAAACGAGCATTAAGTTGCTCAACCAAACCATTAAGGAGATACTTAATAGTATAGACCCATTGACAACCAACACTGGGTGTCCTAGGAGCAAGAGTAGTAAGCTCCTAAGTTTGATTTTGATGAAGTATGAAGTGCATTCATTTCCTCATCCATAGCATGCTTTCACCCAAACATGGACGAGGCTTGTTGATAAGAAGAAGGAAGAGTAATACAGGACAACCTATAAGAAAATGAATAGAAATACAGAGAAACCTGAGCATATAAGAAAAAAGCGATCAATAGGATGTTGAGTGCAACCACGCGCAAAACAATAGTTACGTCATCATAACCCGGGGGTGGAAGAGGTGGAGCAAGAACCTCTGACGAAGAAGAAGAACTAGCTTGACCATAAGAAACAATGTGTTGAGAGAAGGACCGTTGATAAACCTGCAAAGGAGAAATAGATATTGGTTCCAGTGAGACTAAAGGAGGAGGTGAAGATGAAGAAGGCACAAGGGGAACCAGAAGAGTAATATTGTGTAAGGGACCATAACACTCCCGTTCATGAGAACAAACAAGATCATAAGATAATTAGGAACCAGAAGATGAAAAGAAGGGAGTGTACACAAAGAAAGTGACATCAACACTAACCAAATAATGACGTGACTCAGGATGATAACAACGTTAACCTTTCTGAGTGTCAGAATGCCCTAGGAAAAACACACTTCTCGGCCTGAGGGGACAACTTATCAAGCCTTGGATCAAGGAAATGAGCAAAAGCCACAGTTGAAAACACATGGGTAAAGAGGAAATGGTGACCAGCCATGATAGAGCAAAAAAAAGGAGAATGATTTTGTAAAACTACAGAAGGCATACAATTAACCAGAAAACAAGCAGTGAGCACGAAATCACCCCAGAAGTGTTTGAGAACCTATATGTTAAGCAATAAAGTATGAGCAACATCCAACAATTGGCGATGTTTGTGTTCAACAACACTATTTTGCTAAGAGGTGCATGGACAATTAGTCTGATGAATGATACCACACTCATCATAACATGTTTGGACAATATATTGCATGTATTCTTGAGCATTATCAGATCGAATAATTTCAATACTATTACCAAACTGAGTAAAAGTTTCTTTAAAAATAACCAAGCCATCAGAGAATAATTGTCCACAAAAAATAACAAAATAGAAAAAACCATTAATAGTAGAAGTACGAGAAGGACCCCATATGTTCGTGTGGATTACATCGAAGGATGTAGCGTCACGACTAACACTATGACTAGGAAAAGAACTACAGTAATGCTTTCCAAAATAACAAGCTTTATACTTAAGTTTATACACAAGACTCAAACTAGGAACTGCCAACCGAAGCTTGGCCAGCGATGGATGACCTAAACGAAAATGCCATTGAAGAGGTGAAACAGTGGCAGTCAAAGCTGAGGAAGACCAAAGAGAAGCGATCAACATCCAAATAGTATAACCCATCTTTTTTCATGCCTTGAACCAATCATCTTCTTGGTCTTGAGGTCTTGCAAGATACAAGAAAAAAGACAAAAGGTTACTGAACAATGCAAAGCTTTGGTCAATTGACTAATAGAGAGTAAATTGCAAGGAAAATGAGGAACATAAAGACTAGAGGGTAAAGAAAGAACCTGTGTGGGACTGAGTTCCCATCCCACTGACGGGCTGAGAGGACCCATCAGTAAGAAAGTAAGAACAATGGTATAAGTGACCAGATGTCAATCAGTGAAAAGGGAAGCATTACTAGGCATATGAGAGCTAGTGCTAGAGTCAAGGATTGAGAAGATTGAGTCACACATGCAAGATTACTTGAATTGGCTAAGGTCACAGTGGAGGATGGAGGCAAAGCAACACGAAGAGACTGAACAAGACCAAAAAGTTCACTAAGCTGATTAGTGAGGGCACCATTAGAATTAGATGGAGGTGCAACATGGCTAGTGGAGATGGAAGCTGGCTGAGCCGGTTGAGAAAAGGCACCAGGATTAGTAACTTGATGGACATAATTATGCTTGCAATACTTTTGCCAACAATATTGTTCAGTATGGCCTGTGGCACCACAATAATCACACTTCTGATCACCCTAGGACATGGAGCCATTATGAGGAGCATAACCACCACGAGAGTTGCCTCCATGAGAGGCACTAGTAAAACCACCACGAAAACTAGGATGTTGACCACTAGTACCAAAACCACCTCGAGAACCACCATGCCCACGACCTCCACTATGGGAAACAAGAGCATATGAGGTCAAGGATGGAGGCTTAGAGCTAGACACAGGTGAACTTTGTCCCAACGAAGAATGTAAGAATTGAGATAGGCATTAGTGGCGGTAGACAAAGTTTCACAAGCAAGAATCCGATCCTTAAAACCCCGCAAGTTAGAATCCATGTTAGTGAGTAGTGGTGCAATCATAAATTCCTTCCAATGGCGCTTTTGTTGCACCAAGTCAAAAGTAAACGGGCGATGCTGCAATAACTGTTCCTACAAATTCTAAGTGTACTACTTAGACAAGGGATGTCTAGATTGTTTAGTAGCAAAGATGCACTCATGTAACTAATAGACATGAGAAACATTACTCTGATGAGAGAAGGATTCGGCAAGTGAATCCCTAATTTGCTTAGAGGTTTCACAAAACTCAACAGTAGTCACAACATGAGGATCCAAACTATGCCACAGCCAACCTATCACAATGGAATTGTCACTGAGCCAATCACCGAAAGACTTATCATCCGTCAGAGGAGGAGATACAGTGAGAAACTTCAACTTCTTCCCACGTAGAAAAACTTTCATAGCATGTGACCAAGCCAAATAATTTCGTCCATCTACTTTCTTTGTAGTGATCGATTTGGGCAAATCATCATCCTTGGAATCGAGATTTTGGATTCAGCCATGAATAAAGACCATAGGAAATGCTAATCAAACAAGAAAGAAAAAAAACACCAATGAACCATTCGGTCAATCTAGAAGCAGAAAGCACCAACTGAACCCTAGAACGACCAATCAACCAACAACCTAAGAAAAGATGCTAGGGACTGTAAGTTTTTTGAATGAAACTGTATATTAGATTGAATGAATTAAACAAAGAATACATCACTTATATAGAACTCCACTTATATAGAACTCTAATTCCTAAACCTAAAAGAATACATACTGATATAGAACTCTAAGCCTAAAAGAATACATACTGATATAATTCCTATGCCTAAAAGAATACATACTGATATAGAACTCGAAGCCTAAAAGGAAAAAGGAGAAACCTAATATAGACAATATTCTCACCCCCCGCTCAAACTCAAAGTGTTTTAGCAAAAAACATTGAGAGTTTGTTAAGAAGAAACCGAAACCAAGCAGTGGTGTTAGTTTTGGTGAAGAAGTCAGCAAGTTGCAGAGTTGAAGAGACAAAAGGAAGCGATATAAAGCTAGATTGCAGATGCTGACGGACGAAGTGACAATCAATCTCAATGTGCTTTGTCCGTTCATGGAAGACAATGTTATGATCAATTGGAATAGCACTTCAATTGTCACAATAGAGAGAGGTCGGGGAAGACTGAGGGATGCCCAAGTTAGATAAGAGACCACGAAGCCAGACAATTTCAGCAGTAGCATGAGTCATAGCACGATACTTAGCTTCGGCAGTAGAACGGGCAACAACAGTTTGTTTCTTGCTTTTTTAAGAAATCTGGGAATCGCTAAGAAACATACAGAAATCAGAAGTGGATTTACGATCATTGACATCACCAGTCCAATCAGCATCAAAATAGGCCATCAAGTCTAAGGAAGAAGTAGAAGAGAATAGCAAGCCCTGAAAGATAGTATTGTGGAGATAGCAAAGGATCCGAATCAAAACAACCCAATGTGTAGAGCGAGGAGCAGAAACAAACTGACTAACCACATGGACAACATCGGCAAGATCAGGGCAAGTAACTGTCAGATAGACTAAGCAACCTTCAAGCTCACGATATAACACAGGATCGTCCAGAAAAACACCATCAGTAGTGTAACGGGCTATCAGAAAGCTTAGTGTCAGTAAGACCGGCACGATGGATAACTTCATTGGCATACTTAGCCTGGGACAGAAAGTAACCCTTGGGAGAAGAAGCTACCTCAATACCAAGAAAATATCGCAATAGTCCCAGATCCTTCATTTTGAAAGTGCGGAAGAGATGATACTTGACCTTAAAGATAGCAGAAGAGTCAGAGCTAGTGATGATCATGTCATCCACATATAATGATAATGCAACAAAACCAGCAGAGGTGTGGAGGAGAAGCAATGCAGAGTCGTGGGCACAAGGATGAAACCCAAGCGCAATAACAGTTGTTTGAAAGCGATCATACTAAGTACGAGGAGATTACTTCAAACCATACAGATCACGCCCAAGATGACAAACTTGACCAAAGGAATGGTGAAGGCCAGAGGGAGGACGCATGTAAACCTCCTCAGTGAGATGGACATTAAGAAAAGCATTCTTAACATCCATTTGATAAAGCGGCCAATGACGAACAGCAGCAACAGAGATCAAAGTACGAACAATAGTCATTTTGGCAACAGGGCAAAGGTCTCCTCTAGCAACTAAACAAGCTTTATAACGCTCGAGAGAACTATCAGAATGAGTCTTGACTTTATAGACCCATTTGCAACCAATCAGATTTTTGCCAGCAGGCAGAGGAACCAGCTCCTAAGTACTAGTCTTTTGTAATGCAGACAACTCATTCCCTATAGCTTGAATCCAATTAGGATCTTGACAGGCCTCCTTGTAAGACTGAGGTTTTGAAAAAGAGTGAATAGCAGACAAAACAGTACAATATGAAGGAGAAACATGTTTTAGCAAAACCAAGTTTGTCTACCTGTTTACGAACGCGAAGGGGATACTTACGGTTAGCCAGATAAGGGTTGGCAAAAGCAGGAGGATCAGCAGCAAGGGCAGAGACAACTGGTGGAGGGAGAGCCTTGAGACGAGAATAGACTAACAACGGAGGAGGAGAATGAGCAGGCAGGGGAGGAGGTGGAAAGGATGGAACAGACTCATGGGGTACAGTGGAGAGGGACTCAGTAGAAGGTGTAGTAGGAGGAGAAGAAGGAACAAGGTCATCATAGGGAACAGTAGAGATGTACTCATCAGTAGGGACTTCAGAAGGAAATGGATCAATATGAACCAAATCTTCTTTAGAAACTGGAGCAGTGAGAGGAGGAAGCTGAAAGTAAGCTAGATGCTCCAGAAAGGCAACATGGCGAGAGACATAAAGGCGGCTAGAAATAGGATTGTAATAGCGATAGCCTTTCTGAGTAAGACTGTATCCCAAAAAGACACATAGGACAGACCGGGCACTAAATTTTGTCCTATTTTTCCGAGAAAGAAGGACAAAACATGCAAACCCAAAAACACGGACAGACCGGGCACTAAATTTTGTCCTATCTTTCCGAGAAAGAAGGACAAAACATGCAAACCCAAAAACACAAAGGAGAGATTAATGGGGGAGTTGGGAAAATAGAGCCTCATAAGGAGAACGACTAGAGAGTAAGGGGGTAGGCATACGATTGAGAAGAAAAGCAGTTGTAAGAACGACTTTCCTCTAAAAGGGAACCGGAACAGAGGTAGAAAGGAGAAGAGATCTAGCTGTCTCAAGAAGATGATAGTGTTTACGCTTAGCACGACCATTTTGGGCGGGTGTGTCAGTCTAGGAAGTTTGGTGAATGGTACCTAATTTGGCCAAATACTCATAGAACTTAGTTTTAAAGTACTCCCCACCTAAGTCAGATTGTAACAATTTAATGGTAGATCCAAACTGTGTAGTGATCATAGATTGAAAGTTATGGTATATTTGGTAGAAGTCATATTTATGAGTCATAAGATAAACCTAAGTACAGCGGGTGCAATCATAAACAAAAGACATATAGCACGTAGAACCCCTTTTAGTAAGAACAGGAGATGGTCCCCAGACATCAGTATGCACAAGAGAAAAAAGAGAAACCGAAATCGACGTACTTTTATTAAATGGTAAAGTTGACATTTTGGCAAGTTTATACCCCCGACATTCATCAATTTGACTAGGAGAAACTTTACGCAATAACCCTGACTGAGCTAAAGATCGCAAGTGGTCAACAGATAAATGATCGAGGCCAGAATGCCATAAGTAAAACTGATTCGACTGAGAATCTAATTGAAACGAAGATAGTGCAGTTGGAGAGGTGGATAAGGAGAGATGCAAGCTTTTTACTACATAAAAATCTCCAACTCTACGGCCGGTCCCAATCTGCTTCTTGGACACCCGATCCTACACACAACAGACAACAGAGGAAAAGATAACATTAAAACCAGAAGCATCAAGTTAACTAATAGATAATAAATTGACAGATAGCTGGGGGACATAAAGAACAGAGGGAATAGTAACAACAGATGGCAGAGGGTAAGATAGACCTAATAGACAGAATAGACATACCAGATCCATTAACAGTATTAATAATAATAGGAACGGGTGAGGGAATATAGTTGTTAATTAAGGAAAGGTGAGGAGTCATATGATGAGAGGCACCAGAATCAAAAAGCTAGACAGAAGAAGGGATACTTGAGGAGGACCCAAGCAAATCAGAAACATATCCCCATTTTTTTCGACTGAGAAGAATTTTTTTTTATAACACTAGACCAATAAGGATAATTGTCACCAGTAAGTTGCATTTAATAGCCTGAATTTTATCTTCCAACATTGTGATGAACCAGAAGGAAAAAAGAAGGAAACTGATGGGGCAAAGTGTGATAACCAACAAAAATAAATAATCTGAGGGGTCAAAGAATAATAAATAAAAATTGGAGAGCCAATTGACAATATATCATTAACCCAGTGTTTAGTAGAGAGAACCAAACTCAAACAAGTGAGAGAGTGAGAGACAGAGAGAGACAACGAACCAGAGCAGACAGAGTGAGAGACAAGGCAGCTAGATATCGCGATGACCCAACCTTGCGAGTCGAGAGATGGTGACGACCCAACTTCACGAGTCTAGCGACAGCCTGATGTTGTGATTTCGAAACCAGAGTGAACCAGAGAGATCGCGACTCAGAGCACCCAGAGAGATCACAAACCAATAGCTAGGGTTTTCGTGAATGGGTCACGAGGAGACAAAGCAACAGATGGTTCTCTCGAACCAACCGAAGCAGACGACCCAACCAGATGGATCGAATGAATCAGATGAATCAAATGACTCAATGATTTACAATGAATGGAAGTGACGAATAGATGGGATGAACCAATAGGTTGAATCACAACGAATCAGTGTGGGTAATCTTGAGCAAACCAAAGATCAGAACCAAAGAAGCTCTGATATCATGTAAGTTTTCTGAATGAAACTGTATATTAGATTGAATGAATTAAACAAAGAATATATTACTTATATAGAACTCTAATTCCTAAGCCTAAAAGAATACATACTGATATAGAACTCTAAGCCTAAAAGGAAAAAGGAGAAACCTAATAAAGACAATATTCTCATAGGGACAGGTCACTATCCAAAACACAACCCGGGGAGAAATCGTTGTTTACAATCAATTTCAGATAGTTGTAAGCTAATTCGACATTGCCTCTCATGCAAAATCAATCAAAAACAACAAAGGAGCCACGATAGGCTTCGAAGAGCACCATCCCTAGTCCAGTGGGCGCTCACAAAAGCTATTCTAATGAAAAACTCAATTGGGTAGGTGGTCAAACACCAAATAGAAAAAATAGGTCCAAAAAACTTTAAAATATTAAAAAAATCAAAAAATTCCCATCAAACTATTTCAATTTTTTTTTAGAAAAATCAACATAGTCATCAGAAGTTGGAAACGAATCAACTGGTGTATTTGTCGCACCTCGACGTTTGTATGGCTGCTGATGTCATGATGATGTCATTGTACACATGATGACATCAGTGCACTTAGTTACCTTGTGATGATATCCAAAGTTGTCCCAGATCTTTTACACTAGAATCGGATTCTTTGATACCAAGTTAGATTGTAGAAAGCTATGGAATTAGGGTTAGAGATAAAGAAGGTGAGATAGAGAGAAGAGAGAATTATAGGAATAGTATTGGGGTTGTACCTCTGTGGTAGATTTCCTTTGTTTGTTGGTTTGGGGGAAACGAAAGAGAAAGAAATCAGATCATTCGAAGAATGTTGAGCTGCCGAATGGCAACAGACAACTTTCCTAAAGGAATCGTCCATCAAATAAAGGAAAGGTGCATATTGGTGGGTTCTACCCTAATGGGATAATACCACCGAGTAGGCCTTGACCCTATCGGGCAACTCGCTAGTGCACATTCAACCTTTCTTGCATAGACAAGGTAGCTTTGATAGTTTTATAATGGGAATTAAAGCTTCCAAAAATTGTAGCCGTTGATTTTCCTACATTCATCTAAAAATGTACTAGGCCCCAAGGGAACACCATGACCTCCCCTTGCTCAATCATCTTAGTGAAAGCTTGGTTTGTTGAATCCACAAAGCCCGAATAAACTCTTCCTTGTTGTTTTCGGGGAGCTGTGTAGAAGGAAGAAAAACCTGCGCCAACATCGCTGGTGATGCAGAAAGCTGTTTTTCTTTTTATAGAGAGAGAGAGTAAAGGGGGCTTCTATGGGTGATTCCGTAATTTCAGGCAGTCCAGACTCGACTTAATGATGGCCCGCGCATGAGATCACACGAGACCACTTCGATTATGAGTCGGGGGATGCGAATATAGTGGCCCTAAAATACCTTTTGCTCTATCTTAAAAAAAAAACTTCCATTTTGGAGCACTTTCTCACTGATTTATTGAGATAAGTGTTATCACAATAGAAAAAGTTGTTCTTGCTGGGAGAGTAGCGTTGGAGACATCTTTATCTAAGGAGGAGGCTTTGTCGTCCGGCTTCTCATAAATGATGTTAGGATCGCCTGGCTCATCCTTGGCATTTGAAAATGAAACAGAGACGGAACGGATTTATATTAGAATAGAATATATGACAAGGACAATAGTACCCTCACTTATAACAATTAATAACAATAAAATAAAATAGCATCTATTCTAACAGTTTTCAACTGTTATAAGCTTGTGTTTGTGAAAGCTGCTTCTTGGATGTTGTTGAATTGCATTATACAGTGGCTGGTTGTCTCATCTCACAAACAGTTGTTGCTTGTTGTTCTTGATATGTGGGGGCTTCAACAGGTGAGGGAGAGATAAGAAAAATAAAGAGTAAGAAAGAAGAGAAGACAAGTGAAGAATAAAAAATGGAGAGGAGAAAAGGTGATTGGTGAGTGAGATTGCTGCTGGTTGCAGCGTGAGGAAGAAGGGGAGGAGGAAAGAGAAAAGTAAAGAAAAAATAGAGGGGTAAAATTGTCATTGAATACTCTAAATTTGTCATACACACTCAATCCTGCTCGTGTATTTCCCAATTGATGGAATCTGTTGATTTTGCACTCCAAGGTTTTGTGTACATTTTTAAATGTCATGGGGTAATATGTTTTCAGAATAAGCATACGGGTTAAAGTGTAACTAACCCTTGTTTTTATTGCTGAATAGCCACATCACATGTCACGCTCCAAACTTTTTTTGACTAGCTCTCTATACTTGATGGGAATTTACTGTCTACCTTCTCATGAATTCATGCATTGTTCATGCTTTCCTTTTTATTTGTTTTCCCACAATTTATCATATCACTCACATGTGAGCTATGTTTATTAATGACCTTGTTTTCTGCTTGCGAAGATTGTATGCCATAAAATACAGCATGTGCTCTGTCTTTCTGGTTGTAGATCATTTTCTCATTTGTGCTATGTTAGTACAAAAATCCTTGCTGAGGACCTGCTTAGTAATTTATTTTGAGCTTGAGTTTTCATCAAAAATAATATTTTTCACTTTTTTACTTTAAGGAGGAGTATGTGTCCATGATATGTTCAAAGTTGCTGTCACTAAAGGCAAAAGCCCAGCGGACCCTGGTTAGTTCTTCACCATCAGGACCTGCCTATACCGTTGAAAATTCTGCACATCAAGGTAGTTATTAAAATTGAGAAGGTGCTTTTATGTGTGGCAATAGGAAGTCCGTGCCTACTCCATCATCTCTACTTATTTTATCATATACATGAATATTTCTTTCTCAATAAGCATTTTCATTTTCTCAAATTCGTTCTTGCCTTTTCCTTTATTTAATCTCAATTCTTCTCAATTTCAGAATAATCTCAGTCTGAATTCTGAAAACATTAAAATGTTTCAAGTGACCAAAGTTTTTAGTTGCAACATGTTAACTAAATGCTTCTTAACTTATTTTTTCTGTTGGTTGTTTATGTAAATAGCATCTGACAGGCCTCTGGCCCAGCTGTATGATCAAGGACAATCACTCTCTAATCCATCGGCCAGTCATCCTGAAGCATCTAAGCAGCTGTTATTCCAGGAATTTCAAAATTGTATTGCTTCTATTGTACAAAGTTCTGCCAATTCAACATTGACAGTGACTACTGCCACTAATTCTACTAGGATTCCCATGACCAATGTTAACAAGAATCCAAACTTGGAGACGGCTATTTCACAGAGGCAGGTTCAGGGAAGGCAATGTGTGCTTCCGGTTGTTCCTCAACCAGACCAGCAGCATGTTCAGAATGCTGGGAAATATCCTTACAAGCAGAAATTAGAAGATCAGCTTCTGAAGCAGAGCTGCAATCAGGAAAATATCATTCACTCAGACATGCAAACTGAGATCCAGCAAGGGGAACAGAAGCACATTATCTCATCACCATCACAGCAATCTGTCATTGTAGCATCTTCTGTTATGCAGCCTTCTGTGATGCAATCAGCCCCATCATGTCGTCTTCAGCAGAATCCAGAGTCTTCTGTTCAACTGCCAATGCAATCTGGGCTACAGCAACATCCGCAGTCAATCTCCAAAAAGCAACAGCTGCAACAGAGTCCTGTTATGCATCAAGGAACGCACAAGCTGCAGCAACCAATATTGCCATTACAGGATCAACAGCAGCAGCAGTTGCCAAATGCTACTAACATGCACGATCAGTTGAATGGCCATCAAAATGCTGTCTCTGACATGCAGCACCAGCAGCAATTATTTGGCCAGAACAACCATTCAAGTAGAAATCTGCAACACTTGAGCAAACAAAGTAATGCTTCTATTTTGAACGGACAATCTAGCAACTCTAGCATGCACAACGATCAGGAGAACAAACATATGTGGTTACAAGGTGAGATTGAATTGCAGCAGCAAACCCAGCAGACAAAGTCAGCTTTACTACCAACGGAAGGGCAGTCACAACCACCGAAACAGCAATTGACGTCTCAGATACAGGCACAACTGGCAACTTCATTACAGCAAGATATGCAGCAAACTCTTCAAACATCAGGGTCCTTGCTTCAGCCACATCTGTTTGAGCAGCAAAAACTGTCATCTGAAATCCAAAGTAGCATTCCAGTTGTGTCATCAAGTATGTTTCTTGCAATTTGCTGTATGTTTATATTTACTAAATTATTGGTGCCCTTCTCATATGTCCATCACATAGAAGTGTAGATCTATTTATTTGTCTTAAGTCGTGACTACTAATAGCGTCTGTGCTAGACATTTGTTGTTGCCTTTAGTAGTTTGTCAAAGGTAGATGACAAAGGATGGGTCAAACACTTGCCTTTTAGTGGCAAGGAAAACTGAACTAGCATTTTGACATTTTACTCTTATTTATGTCATGCTTGATGTATAGGTGTTCGGTTGTATGTTTTGTACATAGGCTGCACCCCCTTGGGTACTCCTTTGAATATAATACTTGCGATCCCTTACTAATAAATAAATAAATCGATCATTATCATATTTTACTGTCAGCACCCCAATTCTGTCAAAGATATTGTTTTCTCTAATCTCCATAAGGTTACCCTACTCTTCTAAACCTAACTCTTCTATATCATTATCATATTTTCACAAAGTAAATTTTCCTCTCTTTAATTTCCTTGACCTTTAGCAAGACCCTCATATTCTCACGCTTCATATACTTTAACATATGAATATATTCTCATGCATGATATACTTTAACGTATGAATACTCTTTGTTTTTTTTCGTCATTTTGTTGATTGAGGATTGTGACGCTCCAAGTCTTAGTGTCTGCTAATACTTTTGGGTGTACATTTTATAAAAGGCATTCTTTCTTTTGAGCATGGTTTGGCTTAACACATGATAACCTTATATTTTAGTGGAATGACATGTATAATGTTTGGCTGTGATGTTACCATGCTTTAATAGGTACTGGTTTTTGTGATATTGCTTGTCTTTTTGTATAATTTTGTAGACACATTTTATTGACTAACGCATATTTGTACTTGGTTTTAGTGGCTCTAGATTATACATCCCAGACAAGACACATGAGTGGAGATGATTGGAAAGAGGAACTCCATGGAAAGGTATTATCTAGTAATATTATCTCATTTGCTCTCTCTAAATCCTCTCTCTAAACCGTCACTTCCTCTTGGGCCTCACAGCTAGCCGGTTGCCGCCAGTGGCCATGGTAGCCGGCTGGCTCTGTCTCAATGTGTTGTGTTATTACCCTTCAATAAGTTAGAATCCTTCTCAGTATCCCCCCTTTTTTCCTCTCTTCTTGGCTAGTTTCCCCAGATCTAGTTATGAGAATTTTAGAGAATACCAAGATTAGGGAATGATTTTGATATCATCCTCTTTTTATATTAATGAAGATTAATAATTACAAGGGAGACCTAAGGCATAGAATAATTACATTCGAATAACAAACCAACTAATAATATGCTATTCTAACACTCTCCCTCAAGCTGGTGCGAAGATGTCTCTCATGCCCAGCTTGCTGAGAATGTCATGCAATGGCTTACTCCCAACTCCCTTGATGAGGATGTCAGCTAGTTGTTCACCAGACTGCACAAATGGAGTACATGTTGTGCCATTAGCGAGTTTTTCCTTAATGAAGTGGCGATCAATCTCAATATGCTTTGTCCTGTTATGTTGAAACGGATTGGGAGCGATGTTGATGGCAGCCTTATTATCACAGTATAACCGCATGGAGTCCGTCTGATCAATACCTAGATCACTCAACAATAACTTGATCCATAAGAGCTCACACCCCCCTTGTGCCATAGCTCTAAACTCAGCTTCTGCACTTGACCTCGCAACCACATTCTATTTCTTACTCCTCTAAGTAACTAGGTTGCCTCCAACAAAGGTGCAATACCCTAACGTCGATCTCCTATCAGTTACTGATCCAGCCCAGTCAGCATCTGTATAGGCTTCCACACGAAGATGATCATACTTTGAAAAATAAAGACCCTTACTAGGAGCAGACTTCAAGTACCTCAAAATTCTTATAACAGCCTTGAAGTGAATCTTATGAGGAGCATACATAAACTAGCTAACCACACTGACAACAACAACAATATCAGGACGAGAGTGAGATAAGTAGATGAGCTTACCCACTAATCGCTAATAGCTTCCCCTATCAACAGCTGCGCCGCTTCATCATCCCCCAGTTTCTGATTGGGTTCTAGTGGAATGTCACAGGCTTTGAAACCAAGCATCCCGGTTTCCTTCAACAGGTCAAGCACATACTTCTTCTGTGAGATAAATATCCCATCCTTGGAGCAAGCAACTTAAATTCCTAGAAAATACTTCAAACTCCCAAAGTCTTTGATTTCAAACTCGCTAAATATTTCTTCAACAAAGGGATTTCCTCACTATCATCACCTGCAAGAACTATGTCATCTACATAAACAATGAGCGCTGTAGTCTTATCATGTGATGAATGTTTTCACAACCAAGGTGTGATCTGCTTGATTCTGTTTGAAACCATATTTAAGCATAGCCTGAGTGACTCTCTCAAACCAAGCCCTTGGAGACTGTTTGAGACCATTTAATGACTTCCGAAGCCGGCATACTTTACCCTTTGTCTGATGATCCTCAAAACCAGGAAGAGTATCCATATATACCTCTTCTTCTAGGTCACCATGGAGAAAGGCATTCTTTACATCAAACTGATGAAGTGGCCAATCTAGATTAGCTGCTAGAGAGAAGTACTCTGACTGAATTTATCTTAGCCACAGGTGCAAAGGTCTCCTTATAGTCAACGTCATATGTCTAAGTGAACCCTTTTGTCACAAGTCGAGCCTTGTAACGCTCAATAGAACCATTTGCTTTGTGTTTCACAGTATACACCCATTTGCATCTCACAGGTTGTTTGCCCTTGGGTAACTCAGTCAATTCCCAAGTGCAATTCTTCCTAAGTGCTTTCATTTCCTCAATCATGGCAAGTTTTCACTCAAAGGTAGCAAGAGCATCCTGAAAATGGTTAGGAATGCTAACAGAGGAAATATTTGACACAAAAGCTCTATATGAGGACAACAAATGAGAGTGGGACACAAAATTTGAGATAGGATGTTGAATACAAGATCTCACTCTTTCTCTTGGCAATAGGAACATCAAGATCAATAGGAGTATCGAGATCAATGGACTCAAGAGATCCAAAGTTACCTGGACTCTCATCAGAAGGAGGAGATGGCAGTGGGGAGCATAAATGGTCTCCTGTATCCAATTACCTTTCTGTCTGTCTTTGTCCCTAACATACACTTGCCTTTCCCTATCCTTGATGACATTGGGTTCTGTAATCTCAGTAAGAGGTGGTGGTGCAAGAACAACTAGTTCCACCATTGGAATCACAGGCATCACTTCACACCAAGGCTCCTCCTGAAGGGAGGACTGTGACATCGGAGAGGACAAGAAATAGGACTAGGACTCAAAGAAGGTGACATCCATGGACACAAACCACTTACGAGGAAGGTGATAACACTTATAGCCCTTTTGAGTAGGAGACTACCAAAGGAAAACACATTTGACGGAGCGAGGGTCCAACTTACCACGAGTAGGAGAGTGATTGTGGACAAAACAGACACAATCAAATATTTTGGGAGGAATAGAAAACAAGGACTCAGAACATAAAGGATTTTAAGGGGAGCCTGTTTTTGCAAGACCTGGGTAGGAAGACGATTAATAAGGTAGGTAACGGTGAGAACATCGTCGCTCCAATGGGACCGGGCACACTCATAGAAAAACACATGCACCGAGCCATGTCAAGAAGATGACAATTCTTGCGTTCCGCCACGGTGCCACCCCATTTTGTTGAGGGGTATTGGTGCAAGAGGTCTGATGGATAATGCCATGAGCAGAAAAATATTGCTCTAACCCAGAATCTATGTATTCACCCCCATTATCAGAACGGAAGATTTTGACAGTGGCCCCAAACTGAGTACAAATCATCTTATGAAAAGCGAGGAACACAGAGAAAACCTCACTCGTCTTTCAGGAGATACACCCAAGTAGTACGAGAAAAATCATCAATAAATGTAACAAACCATCGATGAGCTTTTACAGACATAACATGAGATGTACCCTAGACATCGGAATGTATTAATGAAAAAGGAGCTAAACTTTTATTAAAATTGGGAGCAAAAGAGGCTCTGTGTTGTTTTTCAAGTTGACAAGACTCACAAAGAAATTCAGACACACTATTGTTTGCAAAAACAGATGGAAATAAATGCTTCAGTAAATAAAAAGAAGGATGCCCAAGACGCCCATGCCATAACCATAAATCATCTTTGGTAATAGGACTCGTGGTGGAAGAATGAGCAAGCATGTCCGGTTGATCCAGGAAGTAGAGACCATTTTCTGCACTACCACTGCCAATCGTTTTCTCGTGACAAGGTCCTGAAAAAGACAATGATCAGGAAAAAAAGTCACGCTACAATTCAAATCCTTTGTAATACGACTCAAGGATAACAGGTTAACAGAAAAATTGAGAACATGGAGAATAGAAAAGAGAGGTATAGTAGGAGTGACATGGCCTAAACCTTTCCCAGAAATAGAAGAAACAATACCATCTGCAATCCTAACTTTGTCTTGATCTGAAGAGGGTTTATAGGCAGAGAAAAGGTTAGAGGATCCAGATATATGATCTAAGGCACCAGAATCAATAATCTAGGACAAAGACTTTTGAGAAAGGAAAAACACGAGGAGAAGAGACTAAGTTACATGAGCAGGCAAACGACGAGGAAGATGTATTGAGAGTAGTAGAAGACCGGCGGTCCAACAAGTGAGGCAAAATATCCTTAAGCTCATGAGTAGTCATGCCAGAGAGACCATCAGAAGCCTGGCCAACAGAAGCGGAAGTAGAATCAAGTGTATCAGTGGCACTAGACTGATGAGCCCGTGGATGAGAGCCACGCCCTCTAGACTGGCCTGACCAAACTCCTCTAGAACCAGACCGATGCCCTCGACCCCTGGATGGAGTCCTATGAAGCTTCTAACACATCTCACGAGTATGCTGAGGCTTGCAATAGTACTCACAGAATACAGACTCCTTGGCGGCTGACGGAGAAATGGGAGTCAGGTTGAGGCCATCTCAAGGGGTAGACAGTAAGGCTGAACGATCAGTAGAGACAGGTGACATCATAGCAGACCGGCGACTCTCTCATTCTGTACATAGGCGAATGCCTCCTGAAGTGAAGAAAGAGTGTCTATACCCAGAACTCGACTTCGAACAGGTCATACTCCACATTAAGACTGGCCAGAAACTTGAAGACCCTTTCCTGTGCAATGAACTTGTACCCAACTGAATCAGCAGTGCAAACAGGCTTATAGTCCTGTAGGTGATCAAGGCGTTTCCAGATGTTGGTGAGGAAGGTGAAGTACTGAAGAACAGTTTGCTCCCCCTAAACAGAACTCTCAATAGAGCTGCACAACTCAAATGCCTGTGAGAAATTTCGTTTGCGGGAATAGATGGCAGCCACAGTATCCCAAATATTCCAGGCAATCCCCATAGACAAGTAGCCCTCACCAATTTCTGGGACCATAGAATGAATAAGCCAACTTATAATCAAAGAGTTGGTAATCTCTCATTGGTCATGACCTAGGTTAGTGGTGCGGGGTGCTTGTATCCTGCCATCAACATACCCCATCTTCCCTCTGCTCTTCAAAAAAATAGTCAAACTCTGCGACCACGCTAGATAGTTCTGACCATCAAATGGAGAGGTGGTGATTTAAGACTAGGGTTGAGGTTATCAGTCATAGTAGTAGGTAGAATGGAACTCTCACTCCTAGGTATCTGAGAAGTAGTGGACACACGGGTGGAATCTGCCATGGATATTGTATTACCAAGCCCTTAACAAAACTAGTGCCAATCACAAACCCAGAAGATGGTGGTGGAAGGAAAGACACAATTACCACTATGAAAGCATAAAGAATTAAGAACTCATGGAGAGATTTTTTTTTTTTTTTTAAACTAAAAAACAAGAAACGAAGAAACATGGGACAAAAACTAGTGTTTAAAGAAAAAGAGAGACCAGAGGTTGTCGCATGAAACAGATAGACCAAAGTGAGACGATCAGATAGACGATACTAGAGGCTGTTACATGAATCCAGAAAAGGCATAGGGTTGTTGGCTGGGGCAGAGAGACTGTCCGTGGCAATCGGCCAGGCGTGGCAATTGGCCAGGCAAGGCAAGCCTTCACCAGTGGTCGCCTAGGCCAGAAGGCCTATCAGCAAAGACCAATGAGAGACCAGAATGCCTACGGTGAGGATTTCGACCAACCCAGGTGAGTTTCGAACCCTAGACAGACATCAATCCACCTCGAAACAACCTGGGTCCTTCTCAGCTTGAGCCGAAACCCCTCTGGATGGAATCGACTTGAGCTAGCTGCGTAGGTTGTCTCCGGTTGATGGCTAGTGGCTCAGGTGGATAACAGGAATTGTATGGGTAGATGGGTTTAGGTTTTAGGATTGGTCTCTGATACCATGATAATTTTAGAGAATGCCAAGATTAGAGAATGATTGTGATATCATCCCCTTTTTATATTAATGAAGATTAATAATTACAAGGGAGCCTTGAGGCATAGAATAATTACAATCGAATAATAACCCAATTAATAATATGCTATTTTAACAGTTATCAGCCTCGGGTGTTTGTGGTGTTCGGCCATGGATGGTGTTCGGCCATGGATGGTGTTCGTGTTCAGCTATGGATGGGCGGTGTTTTTGCCTTCGGAGTCTACCAGCTTTAGGTGTTGCCTGGGTCTATGTTACACGGACTTGGCACTTTGGGGTGAAGTACTCGTGTCAACACGACATGACATGACACGGGTGTGGGTGTGGGGTCTATGTCGGATTTGCCTCTTCTCTCTCGGACACAACTAATCAGAAAGGTAGAAGAAGGTTGAGATACTTACATTGATGTATGGGTTCAAGATCTTGATTTGTGGCTTTGAATCTTCTTCTCTGTCTCGATTTTCTTTTCTCTCTCTATCACGATCTCCTTCTCTCCCTTGATATCTCTCTCGATCATGCTGTGTGTGTGAGAGAGAGAAGAGAGGAGAAGAGACAGACTCCATCTCATGTTGTTGTGCGTGTGAGAGAGAAGTGAAGAGAAGGTTTGATTGGCTGTTGCTTGTTTGTATCAAACCCTAATGGGCTGGACCAAATAAATAAATAAAAAGCTTAGGCCTATTGGCTAGTTAATATTACAAACCCTAATGGGCTAGACCCAAAAAAATAAATAAAAAGCTTGGGCCTATTGACTGGTTTGTATCATAATAAACCATGATGGGTTGGATCCAAATAAATAAATAAAATATTTGGGCCTATTTATAAACTCTGTTCAACAATAACATGGATCCTATTTATTAAAAAAATTGTTGGGTCAACTTTTTTTTAACTCATCTTCATATAATAAATATATTTTAAAAATAACTATTTAATTCATCTTTATATAACAAATATATTTTAAAAATAACTATTTAACGTATCTTGGTACTCGTATCCACATTTGGATCCATATCCACGTATCTTCAATTTTTAGTTTTGAAGTGTCCGACTCCCAAATATGCACCCACACCCGCACCCGCACCCGATACCTGCACCTGATACCCACACCCGATACCCACACCCAAACCCAAGTCCGTGTAACGTAGGTCTGCTATTAGATGGGTGGTCGTTGTAAGCATCCATGGCGGGGTCTTTTCGGGTGGTTTTCGGCTATGGATGGACGGGGTTTGGCCATGGGAGGTGTTCAGCCATGGTAGATTTTTGGCCATGGTTGGGTGGTGTTCGTGTTCGACCATGGATGGGTGGTGCTTGGCCATGGGTGTTTCTTGGGGTTTCACTGGGTGCTTCTTGGGTGTTTCGGCCGTGGGAGGTTTCGGCTAGGGTGTTTCTTAGGTGTTTTGGCCATGGCCATATGAGGTGATTGGCCATGGGAGCGTTTCTTGGGGCCCTTTTCTGGTGGTGTTTAGCCATGGGAGGTGATCGACGTTCCTCTTCTGGACTTAGCGAAGGTGGAGCTACAGCGGAGGTGGAGCAGCAGGAATAGTAGGCGCGTGTGGAGGTGGGTGACAAGTAATGGTGTGGGGATCTGAAGTTTGTGGGGGATTCAAAGTATTATGGTGTAGTGCAGTTAAGATCTTAACATTTTTATTTTATTTTTTTTAAATTATATAATTCGTGAGGCCAAGCGGTTGGTTTCATAGATGCGAGCAACAATAGTAGGTGTAGTTTGTACTTTCCAAATCTCTCTCAGTGCATTTCATTTCTTGTACCTTTAATTGCATGTTTTTAATTTAATTTTCACTTTGTTGATAAAAAAATATATTATCTACCATTGTATTGAATTCACTTTCGACAGGCATTGTGTCATCATTTTTGTATACTTTCATTATGTGAATGATATACATATATATATATATATATTGGTAGGTATGTATTTTATTACCAAGAAAGAGAATATTACAATAAAACTCAATGCTTCTCCCATAGGGTAGCACATCCCTTGTAAGAGGGATGACCAGGTGACATGCCTAGCCTAAAACTTCTCTTACACTAGAGAGACTAAGCAAAACAAGCATGCCAAAGCCATTTGATGCTGTAACTTTGAATACATTGTGGTTAGTTTTCATGATCATTTGAATGATTACTCCCCCTATCTCATATTTTTTGTCCTCCATAAAAATCCAACTTTCAAGGGGACAAACATTTTAAGTATGAACATCATAAACTATTAATTTCCATAACTATCCCTCTATTTCACACTATTGGCTGCGTTCACACATATAAAAAAATGAAAAAAAAAAAGGAACAAAAAAAAAAAGAAAAAAAGAATGAAAAAGAAGTATAATATTATAAATTACAGGATTTAAGTAAGATTTGGAGAGAAGAAACGAGAATAAAGTAGAATATATTGAGAGAGATAGAGTGCTCGATGTGAGACAAAAGAGAAGAGTGTAGCTTAGAGTTCTCTACCTCCTACAATCATATTTATGTTAAAATGCTCAAAGTACAAAAGTAACACATAACATTACATTCCGTTTTGTCTCAAGTTGGTACATATATATCTCATGCCCAACTTACACACAATGTAGTGAAAAACCTTACTACTAAGCCCTTTAGTGAACATATCAGCTAACGGGTCTTTCAGTAAAGCTTGTTTTTTAAAACTAAATCAAATCCTAAATATAATAGGACTCAAACAAGGCAAGTGGACTATATTTTAGTGCAATTTGGAAAACATAGTGTACTGATTTGATTCTACATACAATGTACTTAAACCTGAGAGTGTAATGAAGCGGTCGACTTCTTTGATTCCTGACGGAATATGAGAAATCTCTTGTTTAATATTCAACCAAAGAATTTACAGAAATATATAGGAAAAAACTAATATATATAAGTAAACTCTCCTAAGACCTAATCCCTATAAATCAGGGATATTAACATTCGAATTATAGGACATATACACAGCTGTAAGACACATTTTTCCTGTCTACTTAGCTGTCAAATCTTCACAGCCTGTTCATACCCTAATTACCGATTCTAACACTCCCCCTCAAGCTAGTGAGTGGATATTCTCCATTCCTCGCTTGCTAACAATAGATTGAAATGCAGAACCATTCAATTCTTTAGTTAACACATCTGCAAGTTGACCCTCGTTTGACACAAATGGGGTACAAATCAGTCCGCTTTCCAACTTCTTTATAAAATGCCTGACAACTTCCACATGCTTGGTGCGTTCATGTTGCATAGGGTTATGTGCAATATTAATTGCTAACTTGTTGTCACAATATACCTTCATTGGTCCTTTCCAAGCAATCTTGAAGTCTTCCGAAATTATTTTCAGACTTAGAAGCTCACAAACTCCCACGGCATAGCTTTGAACTCAGTTTCTGTGGTTAACCTTGGAACTGCATTTTTGTTTCTTGCTTCTCCACATTACAAGGTTGCCTCCAAGGAGTGTGCAATAGCCTGAAGTCGATCTTCTGTCATCAACTGATCCGGCATAATCTGCATCTGTGTATGCTTCCAATATTAATTCAATGCCTCTTCTAAATAATACTCCCTCAAGTAGAGTACCTTTTAAGTACTGTGGAATTCGATGTGCTGCTTGAAGATGTACTTCTTTTGGGTTGTGCATAAATCGATGTGCTGTTACTATTATATCACCCACATAGACTAATAGAGCTATAACTCTCCCTAAAGCAAAATGTTTGACAAACAATGTGTGATCATCCTGACTTTGTTTGTAACCCGAAGCTTTCATTACTCTAGCAAACCTGCCAAACCAAGTCTTGGGAGACTGTTTTAAGCCATAAAGTGCCTTTTTTAACTTACACACCTTATGTTTTTCTGACTCATATCCTGGAGGAACCTCCATATAGATTTCTTCATCAAGATCACCATGTAAAAAGGCATTCTTTACGTCAAATTGCTCCAAACTCCAACCACGATAAGCTACTAAAGATAATAGAATTCTTACAGTATTCATTTTTGCAACAGAAGCAAATGTTTCAAGATAATCTATACCCTAGTTTTGAGTATACCCCTTGGCTACTAACCTTGCCTTATACCATTCAAGTGATCCATCTACACATTTTTCCCATCTACTTAGCTGTCAAATCTTCACAGCCTATTCATACCATAATTGCCGATTCTAACAATTCCAATTCTTTAGCTTCAACACTCAAACACTCAGCCTAGTCTACCAAACCCATTACAACCCATCTCGATTATACAATCTCTGTTTTGTCATACAGAATTGGCAACCTAATCTAAATCTTATAACAATAACAATAACCAGTAATGCGCTGTTCATCAGTTTTGATTAACCTGAAGTCACTTTATGGATTTTTGTGCATTGAGTTTCCATTTCTATGCATGATTAAAAGTCAAAAGTGTTCACCAAGTGAAGAGTTGATGCTTATAATATTAACTGTGTTCACGTTTTCTTCACAGATTAAAACTATGAAGGATTTATATTTACCTGAACTGAAAGAACTGTACGAAAAGATTTCCATAAAATTACACCAGGTACTTTAACATTATTGCCTCTGTAGTTCACTGTCTTCCCAACCAAGTACAGATATGTTATACTTCTTTCTCATTTCTGACAACTCTGATTGTTGATCATATTTAAATTTGAAAAACATTTCTCTTTATGTTATTCAGATTGATACTATTCCACAACACCCAAAGAGGGCTGATTATGAGAAGCTTAAATTAACTGAGAGTTTCTGGAAGAAAGCCTTTGCTTTCCTACACATACCCAAATCTAAGATCTCACCAGATGTGAAAAGAAAGTTGGGTGGGTATGAGAAATTGATAAATAATCTTCTCCAACTACATAGATCCCCAAGGTCCATTTCCTCATTGCGGGAAGAACAATTTCCCACCCGTGATGTGCAATCCCTGCAGCAGCCTTTGCAGCCACAATTTCAAAATGCTAAACTGCAGTCAAATGGAAACCTAACTAATCCCCATTTGCAATCAATGAACTCACATCACAACGAAACAGCTATGGAAAAGAACAATGTGACAAGCTTGACAAATGCTTCAACAATTTCATCTGAGGTACCAACTTCACAGCAGAACATGATGAATTTACAACAGCTTAGTACCAATTCTAATTCAGAACAAGCAAATTTGGTTAGTTTATTGTTAAAAAATCTTGCTGAAAGCTCACAAAGTTGCAGCTCATTGTCACAAAGTGGAGGTAATATGCCAGGGAAGAAAATTAATCACCTCGAAATGAATTCTAGTATGCTTCAGAACAAGTGTCTCAAACAACTTAATGAGCCACAAACGATAAAGGCTCAGCAGGCAAAGCAACAGTTTCAACAACGACAAATGACAAAGCAATTAATGCAAAAGAAAGAGCACATAGAGCCTCAGCACCACCGGCAGCCTGCGATGTTACTGGCACAACAGAGTCCACAGCTTTATCAGATGAATGAAGTAAACAGCATGAAAGTGAGACAAGGAATGGGTGTTAAAGCAGGGAATTGTCTGCAACACCATTCTGTAGGCAAGCTCTCAGTGAATAACCCTTGTTTCGTGAAACCTGAAGCTCTATCCCCTATGTCTTTACCTCAACTCCTTCAGACAGCATCCCCTCAAATTCCACAACATTGTTCCCCACTGAGTGACCAGAAAATTTTGCAAACATCTTTTAGAAATTCTGGGAATCGTTTGCAGTCTTCAAATTCAATGTCCGTTGCTCCTCCTTCAACTTTGTTGGGTCCATTACCCATTAAAGGAGATTCCAATAGACTTACTTCTGTCGTTTCCTCAATCACAAATTCTGCAAATAATGAACTAAAGGAAACATCTGATGCACTAGCTCTGGACACATCCTTTGTGATTTCCACTCCTGGGCTTTCACCTTCACTCTTGCTTGCAGAGAGTGATCTGGATCAAAATCATAATCATGTTTCAACAACAGAATTTTGTGAGCCAAGTGTTACTGAGGAGCCTATTCAGCAATTAATTAAACTGGTTAGTCTACACTGTTGTGAGTTTTCCATTGATGCATTTGATTTTTTCTTGCATGATATACAGTATCTTCATATGAATGATACTTTTATTTCATTGTTAATTATAGGTGAGATCAATGCCTTACGAAGCATTAAGTTCTTCTGTTAGTGACATGGAGTCAATTGTGAGAATGGTTGAGAGGACAGCAGGATCAATACCAGGTAATGGATCTCGATCTGCAGTTGGTGAGGATTTGGTGCCGGTAACTAATTTTCGTTTACAAGGAGCAAAGCCAGATGGGAATTCTATAACAATGAAAATGAGGTGCTGTGCAAGAGCAATGCCATCAAACACTGTTGCATCAGGCTGCATAACTGATAGTTTCAAGCAGTTCACAGATCCTGAGACATGTGATGAGTTGTCAACTACAACATCGCATAACAAGAGGCCTAGGGTTGAGGTATAGTACATTCTGTGAGAATTTTTTTTGACATAATGAGAAGCTATTGATGATTTGTTCTCTTCTTTTTCTTTTTTTCACAATCATTATACATCAGGTGTACTAATAGAACAATTCTGACATATGTACTGAAGCTATCATATTTGTTATCATCGGTACATCTTGAATGTTGTCATTTTTCCTACCTCAGTTTTGTTTTTCATCATGAAAGTTATCCATCTACTATCAGAACGGAGATCCATAGCCTCAGTTGTAGCCTTTTAATTTTGTCTATTAGATTTACTCCCTTCTCATGCACTGCTTTCTTCTAGTCATCTCATTTCAACAATTGCTTTGTCATGATCTTTAATATACCGATTTTATGGATATACTTTTTGATAGCCTGATATTCAATGATGAAGTTGTTGGAATGTACCCCACATCGCCTGGAGTTGCCCCATCTGTGCTAGTTATAAGGCTCTAATTTCCCTCTCATTAATGCCTGGGTTTTAAGAAGTGTGAGTTGAGCTTTTCAATTTGGTATCAAAGCCAGAGCACAAAAACCCTAGTTCTCTACCCAGCCACTGTCTCATTTTCTTCCTTCCTCCTTAAGTGCCGAGATCCCCTCTTCTCCTTAAAACCCAAGTATTAAGGAGAGGAAAATTGGAGTCTTATAACCAACACAGATGGGGTAACTTTAGGCAATGTGGTGTGGGACATGGCACACCAATTACATGCCCAACCACGCTTTTATACCAAATTGAAAAGTCCAGCCCACACTTCTCCTTAAAACCCAAGGTATTAAGGAGAGGGAAACTAGAGCTTTATAACTAGTATAGATGAGGCAACTCCAAGCGATGTGAGACACATTCCAACACACCTTGTTGAACCACAACATATAGTAGCCGGACAAACGGCACACCAATTACAGGCCCAACCAAGCTCTAATACCAAATTGAAAAATTCATCCCACACTTCTCCTTAAAACCCAGGTATTAAGGAAAGGGAAATTAGAGCCTTATAACTAGCACAAATGAGGCAACTCCAGGCGATGTGGAACACATTTCAACACACCCTTTTGAACCACAACATATAGTAGCCGGACAAATGGCACACCAATTATAGGCCCAACCAAGCTCTGATACCAAATTGAAAAGCCCAACCCACACTTTTCCTTAAAACTCAGGTGTTAAAGAGAGGGAAATTGGAGCCTTATAACTAGCATAGATGGGGCAACTCCAGGCGATGTGGGACACATTCCAACAGAAGTTTATACATTTTTTTCTTTCAAATTGTTCCTCCATCTGAAACCATTTGTTTTTAGAAGCTGAAATCTATGTTAGAATAAGCCTCAATTTTGTCTGTTAAAACTAAAACTAGATAGCACAAATAGTTGGCTTAGTCATGCCCCAACTCATTGAGCTTAGCAATCACATATAACCATTTGATTTTATAGTTTCTCATTTAAATTTTTCCAACATGTTGCACTTAATCTACGAGTAGAGTACATATACACCTAGACACATAGGAAACCTAATCTAGATTATGAACATTTGCAATCAATTTATTCCTCTTAGATTGAAACATCCATAGATTCACCTCAAACCACTGTCACAATAAATATAGGCCTGCACCATCTTTTATCCAGTGGAAACTGTCACACCCCAATTTTTGGACATGACTGGTCTTGAACCACATAGACTTAGCCCATGGAACACGAAAGCCTAATCCAATGCCTCACATTGACAAACACATGAAATAGCTATTAAGTAGGTTATAACATTAAGTCTGGACAAACCCAATTAAGGGAAAGGGCACAAGCAACCCACACATTTCGAAAAATATATATATATATATATATATTGTACAACTGATAAGATAAGGTAAAGTTTACATATATGAAAAATATGAACATAATAATAGATAACGAATGATCCTAAGGTCACACGGGAATAGGTCCTCACACTGCCAGAGTCCTATATACTCCACTACATGCTTACTTGGAATTGTGAAGAGTGGGGTGAGTTCACGACTCAGTGAATGATAATGACATGCAATAGTAAATCTAGCTTTAAAATAGGAATAAGGAATAGATTAAACATACGATAACAACTACATAGCTGTTAACAAGAATCAATATAAGTCAACTACTTCTATCATCAGATATAAAGTGTAGGATAAAGATGAGATCAAGTATATCAATGATTACCATCTCAATGTACAATCCACATAGCAATAATTTCGTGAGGGTCATGAGGACTATAGTCATAACAGTATTTGCTAATTGTTTTCTCAGGGGATTTATAGCCCACTAAATTCAGTATTGCACTTAGAGTTATGATGGGATGCTGCCCAAAGTCTTTTTCCTTAGACAATCTAGTTAAGGTCATTTGCATACAAAAGAATGTTCTTTTAGCCATTGAACACAAGTTACCAAGCCTCATGCAGGTCTCTTCCCTAATGGCAAGTGTTGCTTCACACAGAAGGATACTCCTTGGAATTCCTCTTATAATGTATACATCATGAACATAGTTGTCAAATTGGGATTCAAATTGTGAATCATAAAGATTGGGTCACTTTTTCTAAATTACTTGAAAAAATATATCTACACACTTGAATGTTAAATACATCTTATGAATATGAAATATTTAGACTTAAATCAATGAAAATATTGTTTTGAATGATGATCATGTAGTTTAATAGGTAAGAAGTTAACAACTCCTTTGGTCCCAAGCCTGGGTAAAGGAGGAGGTTTGTGTGTTAGGTAGCCGACAGCCAACACATAAAAAAGCCGCTCGAATCCCTTATGACAATGAATTCTACTTTGAATCGATTAAATGCTAGGTCGTTCCCTCAAGTGATGCGATGCTCCTGCCTCTGGGTGTTTCGAAAAGTGAGCAAGGGGCGCTTGCATCGACGCTTGGGTGCGCTGAAAAATGGGCAAAGGTTTTCGCGTTTTTCTGGTAGGCACAGGTAAAGAAGCTAGTCCAAGACTATAAGTTTAGGGTAGCCACATGGAATATAGGAACTTTAACTATGGAATTGATAGATGCTATGATTAGGAGAAGTTAGTATAGCATGCATACAAGAAACTAAGTGGACGGATGAGAAAGCTAGGAAATTGAGGATATTGGGTTTAAACTGTATTATAGTGGCAATGATAGACACAAAAATAGGGTAGGAATAATAGTTGCTAAGGGTCTTGTGGAAAATGTAGTGGCGGTCATTAGTAAAGGTGATAGGATTATGCTAGTTAAACTAGTTATTGTAAAGAATATAGTGAATGTTATTAGTGCATACGCTCCCAAAGTAGGATTTGTTAGAATAAGGAAATTATATTCACACAATTTATTCTATTTTGTTTTATTCCTTGATTGATGTAATGGGTTGTAATGAGCTGGCCCATAATTCATGCCTTATGGCACTCTTGTAATTATGCTTTATTCTTAATATAAAAGGGGATGAGGTCTCACTCATTCCTATCTCTTTCTCTTCTCTAAATTTACATGGTATTAAAGCCGTAATAGGAGGAACCTAACACCAATCATAGCCACCTTGCTTCCACTGAAGGCCACCCAAACCCAAACCCAACCCAAACCCAAACCCAAACCCTAGACTGCCTAGGCCACCCAAACCCTTGTCTGGGTCAGTCAAACCCCACCCAGCTCAGTCGAAGGTCAGTCGGTTCTCTACCAGGGCAGTCGAAGCCTCCTCTTCTCTCCTCTAGGCTTGTCGACTGCCCTAGCCTGTCCTTATAGGTTTGTCGGCACTCCTGGAGGCTCTGTAGATTGCTTCCAGTCCACCTAGTTGGTCGACTGGTGTCTCCTGGTTGGTTGACTTGTGTCTAACGAATGGACTGAACTCTTGTTATGGTATATACATCTATAAAACCTTCTTCTCTGTTTTCTTATGTATATAGAACACCCATAAGACCAACAAAATTGGAGATGATGTGATTCATAGAATCAAAGTAAGTTGACTTAAGTGGAGAAGTGCATCTGGCATATTATGTGATCGACAAATACCAACAAAATTGAAAGGCAAATTTTTATAGAACAACTATAAGACCAGAATGGGGGAAAATATATGAATTATAGAAACAGTTAAAAGATATAATATATTTAATTTAACTGAGTATATAGCTTTTGATAGAGCAGAACGGGAAAAAAAATATTAATGTAGCCAACCCTACTTGATTGGGACACAAAAGGTTAGTTTTGTTTGGTTATATATATGTGTATATTATAAGTGTAGATAGCAGAGTTTTGGTTGCATAGATTTCTCGGGCAAAAAGAGACCCCATGTTGATATGTTTGTTGATCAACTTCCATCTTAATAATGCATGAAAATTTCATCAGAATTTCATTTTTTAATTTTTTCAATACAAGAACTAATACATCATATTGCAGGTAAATTGGACGCTATTGAAAGAAATAAGGGAGATAAACCAGCAATTGATAGACACTGTCGTTGATATCAGTGAAGTTAATTCAACAGCAGCAACATCTGTAACTGAAGGTGGTGAAGGAACCATTGTCAAGTGCTCTTTTAATGCTATCACCATCAATCCTAACATGAAAACAGAACCTGCTTCAGCTCCAGTGGTACATTTTCAAGCATTTGTCTACCTATAAATTGATCATCAATTGTATGTTTCGTCATCTGAATTACTTTGTGCTTTGTGGATATTCAGTCACCTATACTGCCCTTACGATTGCTTGTTCCAAGAAATTATCCAGCTTGTTCCCCTGTCCTCCTAGACAAGTTGCCAGCAGAAGTCAGGTAAGAGAATGGGCTATTATGATTTCACTTCATATTCAAGTCATTCTTGTCATTTCTTTATAAGACTTTATGCAGCACCTAATGTAGTTCTCCAATTACCACACGACTTTTTATTTTCACTAAATTTGCAATTTGATTTTTATTAGATTTGAAGTGAAAATTTTTAGGTGAAACTGTTGAAAATGATGAAAAATAAAAAGGGGGGAAAAAAAAGAAAAGAAAAGAGCAGACACATTTGAGATGAAAAGGAAAGAACGAATAATTAGGGTCCTGCCTTCATCATTTATATGTATACTGGCTTAGTCTATACTCAACATGAATAATTAGGGTCCTGCCTTTATCCTTTATATGTATACTAGCTTAGGCTATACTCAACATGAATAGTAAAATAATTAAGGCGTACCTAGGCCATCCTAAATATTTTAAAATCGAAGGATGCACTTATAATTACCTTTTCACAATAATTAAAAGAGCAGTGGCCACTAGTAAGTGGTTAAAACCTAGTCTACAAACGTTGATGTTTTGGGTTCAATCCTGAGGAAAACCACTTTGTTTGTGCAAATTATGCTAAATGTTAGGTCCGTGCCCAATCAATCCCTTCTAAACCCCCACCCAATACTATTTTTTTTTTTAAAAATAATTAAAAGAATGGTTTTTGATGAATTTTTTTTAATTAGTCAAACAATAAGCAAAACACATTTTTAGGTGTCCTAACAGCACGGGTACTCCAAAAATAGTGTCGTACGAGTACTGGGTACTTACTGGGTGCGGGTACCGTGTACTGGGTACGCCGAATACATGCCGGGTACGGCAAATACATTTGGGTACATCGTGGAGAGACAAACAAAGAACTGAATAGAAGGAGAAGTAAACAACCAAACAAAGAGGAAGAAACCAAACGGAGACATAATACCAAATGCTAACAGAGAGACTTGAATCCAAGACCTCTCTCAACCAGAGCTCTAATACCATGACAATTAAGAAAAGAGAAAACAACGATAGTATTATTAAGCATAGAAAATAAGGTTACAAAGTGAGATATATATATATATATATATATCAGCTAAACAAACCCTAAAAATACCAAAGACTAAACTACCCTTAATAATAAATAATAATAATAATAAAATACATATATGCTTACTCCTTATACACAGCTTGAAGTTGTTGGCCATCAAACCTCACCGTCAATACCTACATACATGGGGAAAAGGGGTGAGCCAAAGCCCAATGAATAGTGATATATTGAAACTATTTGAAGGCAAACTAGGATTTCTCCTAACAAATTGTCATAGGTTATAAAAAGCTTACAGAAGCTTAACTTGCATTTGAATCATAACATGTCATGCATTTCTAATTCCAATCATTGTATTAATGTCCAGCAGAGGGTATTAAACATAACTGGGTCAACTCCAGCTATGTCAAAACCACAGTAACTCTCTTTTTCTTCTAACCAACTAATCATATAATTAGCTTAATTAATCAAGGTAAATACTAATGACGTTAGGTTAAGTCTCTAATCTTGTTTAACCTAATTAATTATGAGTATTCTTAATCATGATTAGGCTCGCAAAGCATACTTAATTATCACTAATCTCAATTAGGTTCCACTTAACATGTGAAAATGTCATGCCCATTAGATCAAAGTAATCTAACACCTTGATTAAAGAATTAGCATGTGAAAATGTCATGTCCATTAGACCAAAGTAATCAAACACCTTGATTAACAGTTGCCAATTGTTAAAAAAAAAAGAGCACTGTTCCGGTTGACTGGCCGGACATCCGGGGGACGACCGGTTAGCCCAAATTTTTCCGCCTTGGAAAGAGTTTTCAAAAGTGGGTGTGAAATTAATTTTTGAAAACTCTAAACAAACAAGACACTCAAAATAAGGGGTGGAAATATGTTTGGAGAATAGAACCAAACACAGCCCTAAGTTTCTCAAATTTTCATTTCAAATCCATTTCCAAGGCAAAATCAACCAATTAAAAGGTTATAATTAGATGACGAAAATGAATTACCTCAAATTTAAGTCAAAAGAAAGTAGGAATCAAAAACCAGATTTTCCATTTTGTTCTTTCCTCTTGGTCTAGTTTATCTCTAGACCAAAATTTTCTCGCTTCTCTTTATGTGCTCTTGTTTCTAACCCTTTGAGAGACACTGGTCTCTCTTTTATATATATAGATATATGCCAGGTGGCATTCCTAGATGAAGTGTTTGCCTACATCTAACCAACTAATCATGTAATTAGCTTAATTAATCAAGATAAATACTAATGACGTTAGGTTAAGTCTCTAATCTTGTTTAACCTAATTAATTATGAGTAGTCTTAATCATGATTAGGCTCGCAAAGCATACTTAATTATCACTAATCTCAATTAGTTTTCCACATAACATGTGAAAATGTCATGCCCATTAGACCAAAGTAATCTAACACCTTGATTAAAGAATTAACATGTGAAAATGTCATGCCCATTATACCAAAGTAATCAAACACCTTGATTAAAGAATTGAAGACATATATGAACATATTATGCTCAAAAGAGAATCTCTCAATCTTGCATGGTGCAAGATCGAGAGATTCAAAACATATAAGAAACATAGAATAGCAAATCATATATCTTAAGTAAATTGATATGGCTGCTTTTAGCATTTCATATGACAAAGAAAACAAATTTAACTCTAGGCTTTTTATTATTAAAATAAAAGATTTGATTATGCCATGCAATAGCACCTAGGGTGTTACATAACATGTTGAAAACACTTGAAGCATTGCATGTATAGCTAGCTAGTCTTTACTCTCAATATTTGGAAGTTCTTATACCATTCTTATTTTCCTAGGTTTTGAGAGATGTATTCTCTTTTATACAATCAAAGTCACAACTTAGCATATCTGTAGGATTTTCTAAAACCATTCCAAAATATCAAATCTGTTACTCAGGTTTCTCCCAACCTTATTTTGATGCTGCTGCTCAGCAAAAGATGTATAATTTTCTTGTAACTCTATTTTTCTTCCTTTTAGTATGGTTTCATGTTGTGCTTCACTCTGATATAGATTTGGTAATTGACAGTATGGGGGGTGAAGATTTATCGGTAAAAGCAAAGTCAAAGCTGAGTATCATTCTTCGAAATGTTTTGCAACCTATGTCGCTTGGAGAGATAGCAAAGAATTGGGATGTTTGTGCCCGTGCAGTTATATCTGAATATGCTGAGCAGAATGGCGGAGGGACCTTCAGTTCAAGATATGGGACTTGGAAAAACTACCTCAGTGCTGCTTGATCAGTCATCGCTTTAATTGGCAAGAAATGTTGTTATTGATCAAAATTTCATGAAAGGAAACATGTATATAAAAAATATACATTATGTGACTGTATATGTTATATATACACTTATGGTGAGAAAGTTGCGTGTACCAATACTTCTGATTTGAAATTTTTTTTTTAGTTTATTTTATGCAGAGATACAAATAATATACTCCCTCCATTTCAAAATATTAGTTCTATATTTTATTTTTCATTGTTTCAAAATATTAATTCCTTTTCAAAAATCAAGGACTAAAAAATATGAATTTTCTTATTTTGTCCTTCTTTTAAGTTCATTAGCAACACAAGTATAATTATAACAATTGATATTCTCAAAAAAATGTATTATCAAAGAGTAATTTTGAAAAATTAATATTTTTAAGGTGCAATAATTGTACTATCAAAAATGGTTGAATTTCTCAAAAGGGACTATTATTTCGGGACGGATGGAGTATAAAAATTTTATGTGCTTGTAATATTTTGTATGCTTTACTTGTTAATTTGAATTCAAAAAAATTCATGGAAGTTGAAATAGTTGTAGTGAAATTTTATTTAAAATATACTGCAATAATTGAGTTATGATGTACTTATGTTTTATGTTAATACTGAATACATATTACACTTACAAATTATTTTATTAACGGAGTTTGAAACAGGAATGTACTATAGATATTTACAATTTCATCCTAATTTATATATTTGAACATAATCTTTAAAAAAAAAAAATTACTGAAATTTTTTTTTTGGGCAAATGAAGAATGTTTTAATTATAATTAATATTAAAATTATGAATTTTAAACCTTCCATGTTGATAATGAAAAGTATGAGTAAAACAATTTTAAAGGAAGGATGAATGGGCTTTTCCCTAATTAAGCTAAAATACTAAGTTATTTTTCAAACTAGGCTTAGTTTTGACGGATTTTCCAAAATAAACTGAAATGTGGTTAGAAACCACGCTTTCACTATTTTTGTAACATAACCGCAGAAAATTTGTAAAATTGTAAAAGCGTGATTACAAACCACGTTTTTAATTAAATTTGATTTATAAATAAAGCGTTGTTTCTAACCACGCTTTTAAATATATATTTTTTTCTTTCTAGAAAACGTGGTTTCTAATCACGCTTTTTTAATTAAGTTGTGTTGTAAAGAAAGCGTGGTTAGAAACCACGCTTTCAATAATAGACCAAACACACGCACTCACAAACACACTCTCTCTCTTTCTCTCTCTGACACACGCACACATCACTCACACACACACTCGGGTTTTCCCAAATTAAGCCAAATTAGCAACTTAATTCCCAAACTAGGCCTAGTTTGGACAGAATTCCCAAACTAGGCTAAAACATGGTTGTGAACCACGCTTTCAATGTTTTTGTGCCTATCGCGTGGAAATTTTGTGAAACAGGCACAAAAACGGTAGGCAGAAAAATTTCCACACGATAGGCACAAAAACGTTGAAATCGTGGTTCACAATCACGTTTTAGCTTAGTTTGGGAATTCCCTCCAAACTAGGCCTAGTTTAGGAATTAAGTTGCTAATTTGGGAAAAGCCCCACACACTCACACTCAATATATATATAAATTTTAATATATATTTATAATTTAATATATATAAATTTTATTTTATAAAATTGAAACCAATATTAAATATATATAATAATTTATAATAGCAAATAATAATCAACTATATAAAATGATTACTTTTTATTTTAATTCTTAAATTTTTTATTTTATTTTAGTGTTTAGGATAAAGTTTATTTTTTTTAATTTTAGGGTTTAAGGTTTAATTCTTAAAATTTATTTATTTTTATTTTAGGGTTTAGGATTTATAAAAAAAATAAATTTTAAGAATTAAACTATAAATTCTAAACCCTAAATCCTAAACCCTAAAATAAAAATAAATAAATTTTAAGAATTAAACCCTAAACCCTAAAATAAAAATAAATAAATTTTATCCCTAAATACTAAGGTAGCGTTTGGTAACATTTACGTTTTTGGTTTATGTTTACAAAAATTTTATAAACTGGTTTCTGTTTATTTTTAGAAAAACATAAATTACAAACGTGTTTGGTTTGAACAAAATGTTAAAATTTTTTTTAAAACATAAACTAAAAAATATGTTTGTTCAAGCCTAAAATATTTATATTTATATTTATTATTTATGAAAATGGGATCACACATATTATAATTGAAAAAAAATTAATTGGAAAAAACGTGGTTTGTAAAAATTATTGAAAAAAATTTAATTGGAAAAAATTATTTGAAAAAAAATGAAAAAAAAATAATTAAAAAAATAATTGAAAAAAAAAATTATTTGAAAAAAAAAATGAAAACTGAAAACGTAAACTCATTTTTTGAGTTTACGTTTTTTCCTCAAATTTATAAACTGAGACAACCATTTATAAACCAACGATTTTTCGGGGCCTTGATAATTTTTTTTGATTTATAAATGGTTGTCTCAGTTTATAAATTTGAGGAAAAAACGTAAGCTCAAAAAATGAATTTACGTTTTCAGTTTTCAATTTTTTTTCAAATAATTTTTTTTTCAGTTAAATTTTTTTTCAATTATTTTTTTAATTAATTTTTTTTTCATTTTTTTCAAATATTTTTTTCAATTAAATTTTTTCCAATTAAATTTTTACAAACCACGTTTTTCCAATTAAATTTTTTTCAATTATTTTTTTTAATTAATTTTTTTCAATTATAATATGTATGATCCCATTGTCATAAATAATAAATATAAATATAAGTATTTTAGGCTTGAACAAACATATTTTTTAGTTTATGTTTTAAAATTTTTTTAAATATTTTGTTCAGACCAAACACGTTTGTAATTTATGTTTTTTTAAAAATAAACAGAAACCAGTTTATAAAATTTCTGTAAATATAAACAAAAAATGTAAACGTTACCAAACGCTACCTTAGTGTTTAGGGATAAAATTTATTTTTTTTAATTTTAGGGTTTAGGGTTTAATTCTTAAAATTTATTTATTTTTATTTTTATTTTAGGGTTTAGGATTTAAGGTTTAAATTTATAGTTTAATTCTTAAAATTTATTTATTTTTATAAATCCTAAACCCTAAATCCTAGGGAAAATTAGTTTAAGGTCCCTCTCCCGTTTTTAGTAATGAAATAGATCCACAATATTATTTTATGATGTCTAAGGTCTCTCAATCCCACACTCATATATCACAGAGAAATTTGATTATCTCAAATCAAACTCCATTTCTTTCTCTACTTCGATACTGTTTAAACCCTAACTCTCACCAATCTTCTCCTTCTCTCTCTACAAAAATGGCAAACAACGGTCGATATCGCCGCCGTCAACAGCTCAATGGCGAAGAAGAAGACGATGACGACGATGTTTACGGCTATGGCGGCACTGTTAGTTTTGCTGATGATCTCTACCTTCCATACTGATTCAGTTTTGGAGGGATGAAATGGGAGGTTACGCTGTCCATACAAATAATAATGATCGCCATAGGAGTTCTTCAAGATCAAGCTATCATACAATACTGTCTATAGTCACCAATCCTATCGCAGTACTAGTACTGGTATACCAAGAACATCTCATCAGAAACTCAAGTCATCATAATCAGCATCGACTGATTCTAAATTTGAACGAAGAGCGATTACGATTGTGTTCTTTGCTGTTCTGTTTATTGTTGTCATGATGTTTGTCTTTGAGTGCTCGCAATCACAGCAAAGCAAGGATTCTGTGCTCATGGTTTAGGTTCTTCATTAATTGATTTCTCTTTGCAAAAAACACATTTTAATTTATATATATATATATATATATATATTGGTTGCTGTTGTTGTTTATTCACTCATATTTGTGATGAAGTTCTAGTTTGGCCAGTGAAAATCATTGTGTTGAAATTTTTCTAGTTTGGTTAAAACAATTTTCTCTGATTTAAAATTGAGAACAAACATAAAAAAAATTTGTGAATAAAGCCAGAAATTCTCTGAGTTGATCCAGAGAAATTTCAAAATTTCTCTAGAGAGGTAATGTTGTGGAAAGGTAGAGAAATTTCTTTGGAGAGTGGGAAGTATATGGAAGGCAGAGAAATTTAATTTCTCTGGAGAGTCCATGAAAGGCCAGGGAGGCTAGAGAAATTTAAAATTTCTCTAGAGAGGTAATTTTGTGGGAAGGCCGGTGAAGTCAGAGAAATTTAAATTTCTCTAGAGTGTTGGGTCTAAAATTTTTCTGGAGATGTAATTTTGTGGAAAGGCAGAGAAATTTCTCTGGGAGAGTGGGAAGTATATGGAACGTAGAGAAATTTGGAGAAGGGGAGGGCAGAGAAATTTACAGTGGGAAGTTTAGGGAAGGTCAGAGAAATTTGAAAGTCTAGAATTTCTCTGGACCAATTTTCTCTGTGACGTGAATTTTCTCTAGATCAACTTGAGGAACCTTAGACATTATTAAAATATTGAATATCCTTTATGTTATAAAATCTTAATACTAAGGACCTTAAAAAAAATCCCCAATCCTAAACCCTAAAATAAAAATAAATAAATTTTAAGAATTAAACCTTAAACCCTAAAATAAAAAAAAAAAAAATTTATCCCTAAACACTAAAATAAAAAAAAATTTAAGAATTAAAATAAAAAAGTAATCATTTTATATAGTTGATTATTATTTGCTATTATAAATTATTATTATATATATTTAATATTGGTTTCAATTTTATAAAATAAAATTTATATATATATATTAAATTATAAATATATATTAAAATTTATATATATATATATTGAGTGTGAGTGTGTGTGAGTGATGTGTGTGTGTGTGTCAGAGAGAGAAGAGAGAGAGAGAGAGAGAGAGAGAGAGAGAGAGAGAGAGAGAGAGAGAGAGAGTGAGTGAGTTTGTGAGTGCGTGTGTTTGGTCTATTATTGAAAGCGTGGTTTCTGACCACGCTTTCTTTACAACACAACTTAATTAAGAAAGCGTGGTTAGAAACCACGTTTTCTGGAAAGAAAAAAAAAATTATTTAAAAGTATGGTTAGAAACAACGCTTTATTTATAAATCAAATTTAATTAAAAGCGTGGTTTGTAACCACGCTTTTACAATTTTATAAATTTTTTGTGGTTGGGTTACAAAAATGGTGAAAGCGTGGTTTCTAATCACGTTTCAATTTATTTTGGAAAATCCGTCAAAACTAGGCCTAGTTTGAGAAATAATTTAGTATTTTAGCTTAATTAGGGAAAAACCCCAAGGATGAACCCATTTTAAGATATAACTAACACTTTTTCATAATAATTTAATAACTGTCACATGTACTTGTTAAGTTACATGGTAACATAAGGTATTATCAAACATATTACTAGTCCAATCTTTTATATATATATATATTATTAGCTTACAATAATTAAAAAGTCAATAAAGTGGCTAAGCCCTACAACCACTCCACTACTACTTACAACCCTTATATAATAGGGAGAAATAAACCCGAGACCTCACAACAATGGAGTAGTGAAGTAGTTGGGCAAGTAGTAGTGAAGTGGAACCCGAGACCTTACACCACAATCATTAGGCCAAATACCCCGATTACATATTATATACGGTAATACCACACAACAATGATAACGTAATATTACCATTATATTTATTTATTGGGATAAATTACACTTTGCCCTCTGTATATTTAGTCATTTTTCAATTTTGGTCCTTATACTTTGTTGTGTTTTTTTCCCCCCCGCTGTGACTCTTCATGTTTTAAGTTTTTCAAATTTACTCCAAAAGTTAACTTATGTCCAAAATTAGATAGAAAATGACATGTTGACAATAACGTGGTTATATTATAATCACACATCTAACACAAATCTAAATCTCAATATAATAATATATTTTTTTATATTATATGACAGTTTTTTTTTTTTTTGTGCGTCTAATTACAAAATTAGCTTTAGGGGTAAATTGATAAAATTTTGAAATATAAAGAGTCAAAAATAAACTCTAAATGCCAAAGTTAGAAAATAGCAAAACATAAAGGGGAAAAAGTATAATTTACTCATTTTTTCTTATGAAAAAGTAGAATAAATATTATTGATAGACTAATATTAATGAAAATGAATATGATAATGAACAAAGAGCTTGAAATTTAAAAGTTACAGTGGACAACTAGGGTTCATATCTCCATTTGATAATACTATCGGTATAAAGAGAAAAACAAAAGATGCATCGAAAAAATAGAGCTCATAAGAAGTTAAATGAATGGCAAAAATAATTATAGATGTAACCTGCATAAGTTTCGTAATATTTGCACTCTGGTAAAATAAAAATAGATAGGAGAAGAAAATACACAAAATATATGAGAAATTTTTAAACAAGCTTATGATCTATTGTAGGAATTACTCTAAATTTTGAATTATATGTTACCAGAGGAGATTGTGAAAAGGATGTGGACTGCAACCCATGAGATGAGCTATTATATGATGAAATTTGAATGTGCAAAAAAATAAATAAAGATGTTTGAGAGGGTAATTTATATGTAAATTGGGCCGAGCTGGGTAGTGGGCCGTTCTGTGGGCCACGGTAAGAAGGGCATGGTAAAAAGGGCCCAGGAGTTAGCCCGGTCATAGAAAGCCTTGTAGTTAGCCTGGTCCCAGAGAGCATTGTAGTTAGCCCGGTCCAAAAGGGCTTTGCAGTTAACTCGGTCACCACGGCTAGAGTGACAACAGTTAGCTCGGTCACACCTTTTTAGCCGAGGTATGTTGAAGCCTACCACAAGACCTTGCTATTAGTTAGCTCGGTCCAAACTCATCATGGTTAGCACGGTTTCAGACAACCCAGCACCGAGGTACACACAGTGAAAGGAAGAACCGAGCTAGTTGAAGCTCGGTCCATTCTGCGGCTTTAGCATAACCATGTTATCTCGGTCGTATTGACATCCGACCATGGTAAAACTGTAATACCCTTATTCTGTAGTGTGCTAATTGGTCCTTAATACGAGTATGCTTATGTGTTTAATATGATTTTGTGTGCCATTATGTGAAAATATGTGGTTTTGAATTTCTATCTGTTCACCGTAGGAATATCTGTTTGATTATCTGCTTTGGGAATTAAATTGAAGGCCTTATCGGCCACCGAAACCAAAATTGATTTCGCCATTGTGTTTGGCATAATTTTTAGAGCCTACGGTGAAGTTGAATTGAAAAATTGATTCGGGCCAGATTAAGTTGATTAAATTGTTGAATTAGTGCCCAAATAGTTCTTATTATTAAATTGGGACCTAGTGGGATTTGTTGTATAGGAGCACTACACCCCAATTCCTCTCCTTTATTGTATTTTGGCTGATCTTGGACTCAAGATTAGAGAGAGGGCCGGTTATAGAGAGAGAAAGGGAGAGACTTGTGTAATTTTGGCTCAAGGCTTGGGAATTTGAAGATTAAGCTCAAGAATTGGCTAGAATTTGGGTGTTTAAGGCTCCTAGGTGAGTAATCATCCCTTGAATCATGGGTTTTTGTTTGCAATTTGTAAATTCAGAGTTGAATGATGATAAAGAGCATGCATTGAGTGGATTTTGTTGTGTTTGAAGTTAATAGAGGCATGCATGTAGGAAATTGCCATGAATTTCCATATTTGAACACAATGTGTATAATCCATGTTGAATCTTGTTTGAAATCCATGTATTTGGCCACCTCTTCACCAATTAAGCTGGGAATGATGAGCATCTCCCATATGCATGTACAAATCATGGGAGTGTAAGTCTTGAATGTTTGAATTTGAGCATGTTGGTGATGAGTTGAGATAATTTGGGACATGCATGTAGATAATTCAAGAAATTGAGCTTCCTAGTGTTGTAATTTGGTATTGGTATCATGTTAGTATATGCATATGTGATATTTGAGCCATTGCATGCAAGAAATGTTGTTTGAAAGTCGAATTGGAGCTCAAGAACACAATATGGAAAACCCAAAAAATTGAGGTCCGCTCGAGCGGGGAACCCGCCGCTCGAGCGTGAATTTCGTGCACCCAGTACTTTTTGCAGACTTAGTGTCCGCTCAAGCGGGGGAGTTCACGCTCGAACGGGGAGCTAAGTAGACAGGCCTTCCGCTCGAGCGCCCTATTTCACGCTCGAGTGTATTTTTGATGCAACCAGTACTTTTGCAGGCCTTAAGGGTCCGCTCGAGCGGGGGAGTCCACGCTCGAGCGGGGACCTTGTTTTCTGAAATTTTGAAAATGCATTATGTGTTCTGTTTTCCGTTCCCTTTTCACTTCTAAGCACTCTTAGGCATACATTGAGCATTGTAATTGAATTAAAGAGATAAGAATGAAGCCTAAAGAGGAATATGTGAATTAAAGAACGGATTGAATTATTTGTGACCCATATGTGTTATGTGATATGTAGGGTCAAGTTCCAGGGCAACTCCACAAGCCGATCACTGTGAGTAATATCTGAAATATGTTGTTGTCCAATTGCTTACTTCTATGTAAGTTTTGTAAAGTTCATTAATATGAATGATGGACAGTTTGATATGAAAAGTTTGAAAGGCTTAAAAGCCAGTTTGATATGAAAGTTCGAGAGGCTTAAAAGCCAGTTTGATATGAAAAGTTTGAAAGGCTTAAAAGCCAGTTTGATATGAAAAGTTTGAAAGGCCTAAAAGCTAGTTTGATATGAAAAGTTTGAAAGGCCTAAAAGCCAGTTTGATATGAAAAGTTTGAAAGGCTTAAAAGCCAGTTAGATATGAAAGTTCGAGCGGCTTAAAAGCCAGTTTGATATGAAAAGTTTGAAAGGCCTAAAAGCCAGTTTGATATGAAAAGTTTGAAAGGCTTAAAAGCCAGTTTGATATGAAAGTTCGAGAGGCTTAAAAGCCAGTATGATACGAAAGTTTGAAAGGGCCAAAAGGCCAGTCTGATAAGAAAGTCTAAAAAGGCCAAAGGCCAGTTTGACCTGAATGAATTGGGCCCAAGGCCGTCTGATGTATAATGTTCCAGTGTATTTTCTTTATTTGATATTATTGACTGGGGTTTCGCTCACGCTCATTCATGTGTTTGTAGGTGAGCCAAGAGAGGTCCAGACCCAGGCCTAGTGAAGTCTGTATGGAACAATCGGGTTTTGGAGAGTCAGCCCATGTGTCTCACGCACGAAACTTGCCTTCGCCTTCGCCTTTTGTCATTTTGTTCTAAGTTGTCATGTTGGCGAAGCCTTTGTATATATCTGTATATAGTTTGCATGGGTTGACTTAGTTTTGGATGATCCTGTTTGTACAGAACTTATGCTGCTGCATTTCTGTTGTGAGTTATTAATGTATGTATGCATGGTTTGTTTTGGCGTGCCATGTAAGCACAGCTCTATGGACAAAGTTTTTAAAATTGCTTCCGTTAGCCCCCCGTTAACTTTGTTAAAATACGTTTGGATTGGTTTGAGGCCGTAGGTAATCCCATGATTACTGGCCGGTTATGTCCTTAACCCACGGAGGCGGGTTCGGGTCATGATAGAGTGGTATCAAAGCACGAGTTATAACTCACAGACTTGTCCAAAAGAGCAATAAGCGTCTAGAAAAATCTTGGATGCATTCGCGTGATAAGTCTGAATTTGAAAGCATCAAGTATATGCTTAAAATGTTTTGATGTGAACAACTATGTGTTATAAGTTAGGATTTGCCTGCATCGCAAATTATCTGAATATGTATGCTCTTTAATATATGCATACTTGTAAATCTTTTGTATGAAATATAATGCAAGTTTAATCAGATGGTGAGAACAAGAGGTGATGAGATAGAGGAATCTTTCTACTGCCAGACTGGATAGAATGGAAAGACTGATTCAGGAAATGGCAGAGACATTGAGGCAACAACAGGAATGGTAACAACAGTGGCAACAGCCACATCCTCCGCCTCCACATCCGGCACCTCCTGTGCCAGATAATCAGAATGATGACCGAACCATAGCTCTCACCAAAGAGTTCAAGAAAATGAAACCACCACAGTTCCATGGTGGATTAGACCCGTTACAAGCCGAAGCATGGGTTCTCGGCATTGAGAAACTATTCGAAGTGTTTCCTTGCTCGGAGACACAGAAGGTGCTTCTAGCCACTTTTATGCTAGAAGACAAGGCTAGAAGATGGTGGATGTTAATGCGTGAGAATTACAAAGATGCTGATTGGGCAAAATTTTTGGAAATCTTTTATGACAAGTACTTCCTGCAGTATGTCCGGGATAGGAAAGTGGCAGAATTCATGGAACTGAAATAAGACAGTATGATTGTAGCCGAGTATGAGGCCAAATTCACTGAATTGGCCAGGTTTGCACCACATGTAATTGATACTGACTATAAGAAGGCGAGACACTTTGAAGGTGGGCTCCGAAGTGACATTTTAGAAAGAGTGAATGTCCTGAAACTAGAGACTTACATTGGGGTGCTAAACAGGGCCATCATATCAGAAGCCAACATAGCTAGACAGACTAAGCCAACAACAGAATGGAAAGGCAATAAAAGGCAAGGTTTCTTTTCAAAGAAGAAATTTATGAAAAATTAGAATACGGGCTCCTCAAATACTTCCTAAGACACATCTCCCATGTGCAATATTTGCAGCAAAAGGCACCGTGGAGTTTGTTACCGTGTGTCAGGGGCCTGTTTCAAGTGTGGTAAGCAAGGGCACATGGCCTGAGATTGTAATCAGAACAGTGGGAGGGTAGCTGCTAGTTCTACTGCATCGACCCCAAAACCAAGAAATACTATGAGACCTGCTACCACCGGGGATACTATAAGGCAAGGAAGAGTTTTTGCGCTTGTTCCGGGCGATACACGGAATGCCAACGCAGTTGTCTCAGGTACCATTTCTATATGTAATGGGATGCCTTTGTGTTAATTGACTCTAGATCAACGCATTCATTGTAACATATGCATTTGTATCTAGACTGAATAGACCCTTAGAATTATTGCCATATCTGCTATGTGTGTCTGCTCCATCTAGGGAATCTGTAAGTGTGAATCTATATACCAGTTTTGTGATATGCGTGTTGAGGATGCTATCCTATATGTAGATTTGTTGCCCTTGAACTTTAGGCATTTCGATGTGATTTTGGGCATGGATTGGTTGACCAATTATTGTGCCACCATTGATTGTATGACAAAACGAGTAGTATTTAAACCACCGGAACAGAAAGAGATTGTGTTTGTGAGTAATGGAGTAGTGCCTCCACCTTATTTGATATCTACAATGAAAGCATGTAAACTGATCAGGAAGGGGTGTCAGGGTTATTTGTGCTATGTGTTGTCTGAACAGTCTGCGAATGTTGAATTGAATGATATCCCTATTGTTAAAGAATTTCCAGATGTGTTTCCAAATGAATTGCCAGGGGAATTGGTAGACAGGGAGATAAAATTTACAATTGAGACTATGCCAGGCACCCAACCTATTTCTAAAGCTCCCTACAGAACGGCTACTACCGAAATGAAAGAATTGAAGGAACAATTGCAAGACTTGCTTGACACAGGGGTTTATCCGACCTAGCACCTCGCCTTGGGGTGCACCAGTATTGTTTGTGAAAAAGAAGGATGGAACTTTGCGTTTGTGCATCGATTATCGGGAATTGAACAAGGTAACAATAAAAACAAATATCCCCTACCCCGTATTGATGACTTATTTGACCAGTTGCAGGGATCACAGGTGTTCTCTAAGATTGATTTGAGATCCCGGTATCACTAATTGAAAGTTAAGGCAGAAGATGTCGAGAAAACCACATTCAGAACGAGGTATGGACATTTTGAGTTTCTTGTTATGCCATTTGGAGTAACTAATGCTCCGCAGCATTTTTGGACCTAATGAACCGAATTTTAAAACCTACCTTGACGAATTTGTTGTGGTTTTTATTGATGACATTTTGATATACTCTAAAGATAGACTTGAACATGAACAACATTTGAGACTGTCCTGCAAATACTTAGGGAGAGGAAATTATTTGCTAAACTAAAGAAATGTGAGTTTTGGTTGGATGAAGTTGTTTTCCTAGGGCATGTGATCAACAAGAGGGAATTTCAGTAGACCCAGAAAATAGAGGCGATTGTGAATTGGCCTACACCGACAAATGTGACAGAAGTCCGCAGTTTTATGGGTTTAGCTGGATACTACAGGAGGTTTGTGAAAGATTTTTCAAAAATAGCTGTACCTCTTACCTAACTGACACGCAAAGGGCAACCTTTTGAGTGGAACGACGAAAGAGAATCAGCCTTTCGTGAACTGAAAACAAGATTGACCACTGCACCGATTTTGACACTACCTTCAGGTACGGAGAATTTTGTAATTTTCAGTGATGCATCTTATAAGGGTTTGGGTTGTGTGTTAATGCAGAACGGAAAGGTTATTGCTTACGCCTCCCGACAGTTGAGACCACACGAGAAGAATTATCCAATACATGACCTAGAGTTGGCCGCAGTTGTTTTTGCTTTGAAAATTTGGCGGCATTATTTGTATGGGGCAAAGTGTGAAGTCTACACAGATCACAAGAGCCTGAAATACTTCTTTACACAGAAAGAGTTGAATATGCGACAGAGAAGATGGCTCGAACTGATAAAAGACTATGATCTTGAGATTCAGTACCACCCCGGGAAAGCCAATACAGTTGCTGATGCCTTGAGCAGAAAATCAACAGGGAGTATGGCTTGTTTGCTTACTGAACAGAAGGAGATTCTAAAGATTTTGAGAAGTCTGAAATTGAAGTGGTATTGTGTAAAAGGGCGGATTGATAGCCGCTATCTCAGCTGAACCAGCAATCATTGATGAAATCAAAGAAAAGAAAGAGGATGAATTCCTCAAGAAAGTGATTGATGAATTTGAGACAAGTCCGAAGGCAGAGTTCAGTATTGAAAGTGAAGTGTTGAAATTTCGAAACCGAATGTGTGTCCCAAACATTCCGGAACTCAAGAAGAGGGTTTTAGATGAAGCCCACAGATCCGTGTTTGCTATGCATCCGGGCAACAATAAAATGTATCGGGATTTGAAACAAACTTATTGGTGGCCTAAAATGAAGAAGGAAATTGCAGAATATGTGTCCAAGTGCTTCAATGTCAGCAAGTCAAAGCTGAACATCAGAAACGGCGGTCTACTTCAACCTCCCTATTCCTGAATGGAAGTGGGAGCATGTGACTATGGATTTCGTTGTTGGTCTACCTCGGACTTCTCGAGGTATGGATTCTATTTGGGTTGTAGTTGATAGACTGACTAAATCTGCACATTTTCTGCCTGTCAGAACTACATTTAATGCTTATAGATTGGCCACTATTTATGTTGATGAGATTGTCCGTTTACATGGAGTTCCGGTATCTATTGTGTTAGATAGAGATCCGAAATTTGTACCTAGACTGTGGAAAAGTTTGCAGGAAGCCATGGGAACAGAACTAAGGTTCAGTACTGCATTCCACCCCCAGACGGATGGGCAATCAGAACGAACAATACAAACTTTGGAAGATATGCTTCGAATGTGTGCTTTGGATTTTCAGGGGAGTTGGGAAGACTATTTGCCACTTGCAGAATTTGCTTATAATAACAGCTTCCACTCCAGTATCGGTATGGCACCATACGAGGCTTTGTATGGTAGAAGGTGTAGATCACCTATTTGTTGGACAGAGGTCGGGGATAGAGCCTTACTTGGGCCTGAAATTGTGCAAGATACTTCTGAGAAAATCAAAATTATTCGGCAAAGGCTCAAAACAGCTCAAGACCGACAAAAGAACTATGCAAACGTTCGAAGAAGACCTCTTGAGTATGAGGTTGGTGACCATGTGTTCATCCGTGTTTCTCTGATGAAGGGCCAAGTCAGGTTCGAAAAGAAGGGCAAGTTGTCGCCTTGCTACATTGGACCGTTTCAGATTTTGGAAAGGCTTGGTCCAGTTGCTTATAGAGTTGCTTTGCCACCGGGATTTGAACAAATCCATAATGTGTTTCATGTGTCGATGTTGAGGGGTTACCTCCGAGACCCGTTTCATGTGATTGATTATCACCGGGTAGCTATTGATGAAAATATGGAATACGCCGAATGGCCGGAGCGAATTGTTGACCGACAAGAGAAACAATTGAGAAGCAAGTCCATCCCAATGGTGAAAGTGGAATGGAAGGAACACTATGGGACGGATGCTACATGGGAAAAAGAGGAGGAAATGCGACTACGCTATCCACATTTGTTTCCCGGCAAAGGTAAATTAAGTTCGGAGGACCAAACTTCCTAAAGGGGGGAAGACTGTAATACCCTTGTTCTGTCGTGTGCTAATTGGTCCTTAATACGAGTATGCTTATGTGTTTAATATGATTTTGTGTGCCATTATGTGAAAATATGTGGTTTTGAATTTCTATCTGTTTACCGTAGGAATATTGTTTGATTATCTGCTTTGGAATTAAATTGAAGGCCTTATCGGCCACCGAAACCAAAATTGATTTCGCCATTGTGTTTGGCATAATTTTTAGAGCCTACGGTGAAGTTTAATTGAAAAATTGATTCGGGCCAGATTAAGTTGATTAAATTGTTGAATTAGTGCCCAAATAGTTCTTATTATTAAATTGGACCTAGTGGGATTTGTTGTATAGGAGCACTACACCCAATTCCTCTCCTTTATTGTATTTTGGCTGATCTTGGACTCAAGATTAGAGAGAGGGCCGGTTATAGAGAGAGAAAGGGAGAGACTTGTGTAATTTTGGCTCAAGGCTTGGGAATTTGAAGATTAAGCTCAAGAATTGGCTAGAATTTGGGTTTTAAGGCTCCTAGGTGAGTAATCATCCTTGAATCATGGGTTTTTGTTTGCAATTTGTAAATTCAGAGTTGAATGATGATAAAGAGCATGAATTGAGTGGATTTTGTTGTATTTGAAGTTAATAGAGGCATGCATGTAGGAAATTGCCATGAATTTCCATATTTGAACACAATGTGTATAATCCATGTTGAATCTTGTTTGAAATCCATGTATTTGGCCACCTCTTCACCAATTAAGCTGGGAATGATGAGCATCTCCCACATGCATGTACAAATCATGGGAGTGTAAGTCTTGAATGTTTGAATTTGAGCATGTTGGTGATGAGTTGAGATAATTTGGGACATGCATGTAGATAATTCAAGAAATTGAGCTTCCTAGTGTTGTAATTTGGTATTGGTATCATGTTAGTATATGCATATGTGATATTTGAGCCATTGCATGCAAGAAATGTTGTTTGAAAGTCGAATTGGAGCTCAAGAACACAATATGGAAAACCCAGAAAATTGAGGTCCGCTCGAGCGGGGAACCCGCCGCTCGAGCGTGAATTACGTGCTCCCAGTACTTTTTGCAGACTTGGTGTCCGCTCGAGCGGGGGAGTTCACGCTCGAGCGGGGAGCTAAGTAGACAGGCCTTCCGCTCGAGCGCCCTATTTCACGCTCGAGCGTATTTTTGATGCAACCAGTACTTTTGCAGGCCTTAAGGGTCGCTCGAGCGGGGGAGTCCACGCTCGAGCGGGGACCCTGTTTTCTGAAATTTTGAAAATGCATTCTGTGTTCTGTTTTCCGTTCCCTTTTCACTTCTAAGCACTCTTAGGCATACATTGAGCATTGTAATTGAATTAAAGAGATAAGAATGAAGCCTAAAGAGGAATATGTGAATTAAAGAACGGATTGAATTATTTGTGACCCATATGTGTTATGTGATATGTAGGGTCAAGCTCCAGGGCAACTCCACAAGCCGATCACTGTGAGTAATATCTGAAATATGTTGTTGTCCAATTGCTTACTTCTATGTAAGTTTTGTAAAGTTCATTAATATGAATGATGGACAGTTTGATATGAAAAGTTTGAAAGGCTTAAAAGCCAGTTTGATATGAAAGTTCGAGAGGCTTAAAAGCCAGTTTGATATGAAAAGTTTGAAAGGCTTAAAAGCCAGTTTGATATGAAAAGTTTGAAAGGCCTAAAAGCCAGTTTGATGTGAAAAGTTTGAAAGGCTTAAAAGCCAGTTTGATATGAAAAGTTTGAAAGGCTTAAAAGCCAGTTAGATATGAAAGTTCGAGAGGTTTAAAAGCCAGTTTGATATGAAAAGTTTGAAAGGCTTAAAAGCCAGTTTGATATGAAAGTTCGAGAGGCTTAAAAGCCAGTTTGATACGAAAGTTTGAAAGGGCCAAAAGGCCAGTCTGATAAGAAAGTCTAAAAAGGCCAAAGGCCAGTTTGACCTGAATGAATTGGCCCAAGGCCGTCTGATGTATAATGTTCCAATGTATTTTCTTTATTTGATATTATTCACTGGGCTTTCGCTCACGCTCATTCATGTGTTTGTAGGTGAGCCAAGAGAGGTCCAGACCCAGCTCCAGTGAAGTCTGTATGGAGCAATCAGGTTTTGGAGAGTCAGCCCATGTGTCTCACGCACGAGACTCGCCTTCGCCTTTTGTCATTTTGTTCTAAGTTGTCATGTTGGCGAAGCCTTTGTATATATTTGTATATAGTTTGCATGGGTTGACTTAGTTTTGGATGATCCTGTTTGTACAGAACTTATGCTACTGCATTTCTGTTGTGAGTTATTAATGTATGTATGCATGGTTTGTTTTGGCGTGCCATGTAAGCACAGCTCTATGGACAAAGTTTTTAAAATTGCTTCCGTTAGCCCCCCGTTAACTCTGTTAAAATACGTTTGGATTGGTTTGAGGCCGTAGGTAATCCCATGATTACTGGCTGGTTATGTCCTTAACCCACGGGGGCGGGTTCGGGTCATGACAAAAACCATCTCACTTGGTTTAAACAGTGAGGGGGGTGTTGAAGGATAAGCATTATCTTTCGGGAATGTGATTCCTAAAAGGACTTTACATGGAGGAGTAAGAGTCCTACTAGGATTGTGCCACGCGGAACCTATAAACATCACCTATGGAGAGGTAACAGGACTTTTGATTCTCGAATACACAGAGTTTTTTGTCTATTTGTCTATTTTGCTGACTTAGGCATTAGAGAGGTATCCGGCACACACCTACCGGCTAGCTCACGTTTGTGTTTTCAGGGAGTAAAGCGACGTCGTATGGAGTAGCGCAATCTTGATCAACAGGATTATACGAGGACAATATTTCGTGCTTGTACAATTGGCATCGTCTGTGGGAATCACAGAAGAACAAACCTCTTGATCTAGTTTTCCTCCTCGCTCAAATTGGAATAATGGGCACAATGAAGATTTGCCGCAGTCCGCCATCGACGGACAAACCCAGAGGGGGGCGGGTGGCGCGAAAGGTTTACCTCCTGTCCCTCCCATGGTGGACTTAGAGCCCCAGCGACAGAACCCCGGAGGGATGCAAGGGGGAGGCGAAACAACAGCCCCCATCGCTCTCGCTCACAAAGTCCTGAAAGGTAGAGGCGAAGAATCGACCCTCAAGCTCTGGAGGATCACGTAAAAGAGCAGGATGAACAATAAGGAAGATGGCGGCGGACATGGAGGCCATGAAGTGCCAGATCAAGGGAAAAGGGTGGCGACAGGAGAGGGGCACAGGCAACACACCCCTTCACCACTCGAGGATCGTGGCAGGCTACCACAACCCTCACAAAGAGAGTAGAAGCCTCAGAACAGGCGATCTACTCAATCCAGGACTTCCAGAATCGTCACCTCAGGTCTGAGAGACGAGATCTGAGAGTCATACACAGAGGAAGCACCTATCGGCCCTCGCGCACGCACAGACATCATCCAGGCAGACGAGTTACCTAGATCGCGACTTACGAACTGTGCTAGAAGAAAGGGCACGATGGAAGGAGGATGCCAGGCGCGCGACCCACACAGAGTTTCTGCCCTTCAGCGGTTGGCTCCTCAGACGCATGGAAGCGTCGAGGTAGGAATGCCAATAACGCAACCCTGCTTACGAACCTACGGACAAAGCATTAGTGAGGTTGCAGACCTCGCCATTCGTTCCGGCAATTGAGAACGCGCCCTTACCTTCCGGCTTCCTACAGCCCAAATTTACCATGTATGAGGGGAAGACAGACCCCTACTCGCACTTAAGCCACTTTCGCCAGGTCATGGCAGTATACCGACGGAACGAAGCTTTAATGTGCATTCTATTCCCATCCAGCCTTGGCGACCTAGGTTTAACCTAGTTTGAAAGGCTACCAGAAGGAAGCATCGCCTCCTCAGCACAATTAGCAGAGGCGTTCGTGACGAGGTTCAGGACAAACACCAAAGTGCCAGTGGAGATCGACCAGCTTCTCTCCATTGACATGGGCGACAAGGAGACATTAAGATCCTACAATAGTCGCTACTGGGAAACCTTCAACCAGATTGGGGATTGCCCTACCAATCTCGCCATCACGCAGTACAAAAAGAGGTCTTCCAGTCGGGAACAGGCTGAGGGACTCAATCACCATAACGCCACCCCTCACAATGGAGGCCTTAATGGAGAGGGTACACCAGCACATTCGAGTGGAGGAGGATGGCGCCGTGCTAAAACAAAGTCTGGTACAACCGCAATACCAGACAAAAAGACCACGACAAAAGTCAATGCGGTAGAACATCCAAGCAGAAACGGGCGAGACAGGTGAGACAACAGAGAGGACCAGAATAAAAGATGGTTGAGAGTCCGCACTACCATTACCATGGTATTCAAAAAACCGATCTATCGGATTCTAAGCGAGATACGCGATGAACCTTTCGTCAGATGGCCAGCTAAGCTGGGAGAAGCGCAAAAGGACTATGACGAAAGATCCCGGTGCACCTTCCATAAGGAAAAGGGGCACCGCACTAAAATTGCACACCATTGAGGCAACATCTGGAGGAGTTGGTGGCAGCCGGTCATCTGGACAAGTACACAAAAGGAGGGACGCAGCCAGCCCAGGACCACAACAACCCAAACGAATGCCAATCGACGCCCCACTCAAGGCGTGATCAACGTAATCCATGGGGTATTCGAACCTGAGCGCGTATGCGAGCTCAGGGGCATGATCAAGAAGGCTGAGCACTTAAGGGAGGTACTAAGCGCCCAACCTACCATCAAAAAGGGGAGAACAGAAGCCACGAACATCATATCTTTTTCAGATAGAGACTTGGCAAGGATATACTACCCTCACAATGATGCACTGGTCGTCACTCTTCGAGTCAAGGATTTTGACGTCAAGCGGATTTTGATTGACCAAGGGAGCTCATGTGAGATAATGTATTACGAAACATTCAAACAATTGCAACTAGAAGACAAAGACTTGGCACCTGCTATATCTCCCCTGATCGGATTCAACTCAATGCCAGAATGGCCAGTTGGCAAGATAATCCTCCAGTCAGAGCAGGAAGCATGACGAAACAAGTGGAATTCTGGGTATTGAAAGTCCCTTCCACTTACAACATAATCTTGGAAGAAATGGCTGCATGCCATGAGATCAGTAGCATTATCCTACCATCAAGTAATGCGGTTCCCCAACGAAGCCGGAGTAATTGAAGAGGTCTTTGGAGACCAAATTATGTCCAAGCAATGCTTCGTCACAGTAAATGGCAGTCGAGCTGCCAAGGGGTTTGTACAGATGGTAGAAGAACCAGAGAGCAATGAATTGTTCGCGGATGTTGGCAAAGCCGCTGAACAGAAGGCAATGGAAGACTTGGTACAGGTAAGAATAGATGAAAAGAACCCGGATAAGTTCTTTTTGCTTGGCTCATCTATGTCCAGCACTGAGAGAATAGAGGTCATGGAATTCTTGACCTCTAACATCGAAGTGTTTCCCTGGACGCCGTATGACATGCCTGGCATTGACCCAAGCTTCATCTGTCACCAGTTGAACGTCCACCCAACTGCCAGACCAATTATTCAGCGCACTCGCAGATCAGCACTCCACCACGCCGTGATAGTGGCAGAAGAAGTGGGAAATCTTCTAGAGGTAGGAGCTATCAGAGAAGTGCATTATCCCAAGTGGATATCCAACACAGTAGTGGTGCCAAAGAAGAATGAAAAATGGCGCGTCTGCGTGGACTACAAAACAGTCAACAAGGCGTGCCCAAAAGACAGCTTCCCCCTAATCCGGATAGACCAACTGGTAGACCTAACGGCGGGGCACAACCGACTTAGCTTTCTTGATGCGTACAGAGGCTACCATCAAATCGCTATGTATGAACCAGACCAGGAGGTCACATCTTTTACAACGCCAAGAGGACTATACTGCTACAAGGTCATGCCCTTTGGCCTAAAGAACGCAGGGGCAACATTCCAGCGGATGATCACCAAGATGTTTGAGCCATTGTTAGGCAGAACAATGGAAGCTTACATCGACGACATGGTGGTCAAGAGCAAAGATGAGAAGGACCATCTCAGGGACCTAGGTGAAATGTTCCAGATCCTGAAGAAGCACAAGTTGCGCCTTAACGCGTCCAAGTGTGCATTCGGTTGGATCAGGCAAATTCCTAGGCTTCCTGGTGACCAACCGAGGTATAGAAGCAGACCCCTCTCAAATCAAAGCAATTCAGGATCTGGAGAGGCCCAACTCAGTGAAAGAAGTACAGCATCTCACCGGCATGGTAGCTGCACTCAACCGATTCATAAGTCGGTCGTCGGACAGATGTCGACCATTTTTTCAAGCATTAAAAGCCAAGTTCGAGTGGGACGAAGAATGCGACCGCGCTCTAGAAAGCTTGAAAGAATATATGTCTTCTCCACCACTGCTTGTAACCCAATACCTGGAGAAGAACTCTTTCTGTACCTGGTAGTTTCACAGCACGCAATTAGCGCAGTGTTGGTCCGAGCGAAGGAATCCAACATCTGCCCATCTTTATGTCAGCAAGACATTACTAGGCGCAGAAACAAGGTACTTACCACTGGAAAAACTGGCCTAGCCTTGATGATGGCCTCAAGGAAGTTGTCGCATTACTTTCACGCCCACATAGTCGTCCTCACACCTTTCCATTAAAAGCTTTGTTTGAGAGGGCAACTTTTTGGGCGAATCCTAAAGTGGGCAGTAGAGTTGGGACAGTTTGACATCAAGTTCCAACCCAGAACCGTAAAAGCCCAAGCCTTGGCAGACTTTGTCGCAGAATTCACCCCAGGAAGTCATCATATCTGCCCAGTCGACCTGACTGATACAACCGAACTAGGGTTGGAAGTTGACGCCGGAATAGCGCAACCCCTGGTGCAGGATACCCAGTCAGACCCTAAGGCAGACCAGAGTAAAGTAAAGGAAGAAGAAGCATGCTACACCAAGCCAAGACTCACCAACAATAAAGACTTGGTACAATCAGATAGCGAGGGGCAAACAGCAAGCATGGACGAAGAAAACACCAGCAACACTCTTGATCCCAAGGCATCATCTGATCCCTCCACTTGCTGGAAACTGTTCGTTGGAGAGATGTGGAAGCTCTTCGTGGATGGAGCGTCCAACAGGCACGGTGCAACTGGCATAGTCCTCATCTCACCAGATGGCTTAGTGGTGGAGCAAGCAGTCAACTTTGGCTTCCCAACATCAAACAACGAAGCGGAATATGAAGCACTTCTGGCAGGCTTAAAATCAGCATCCTACATGAAGGCCACTGAGCTAATGGTTTACAGTGACTCACAGCTGGTGGTAAACCAAATTTCAAGTGACTACGAGGCAAAGGATGACAAGATGGCTAAGTACCAAGAGTTAGTCAGAAAATAGATCAAGAAATTTGAAGTAGTGTGGATAGAGCAGATCGGCAGGGAAGAAAACAGTAGAGCGGACGAACTAGCAAGCTTTGCTTCAATGGCAGATACCTCCATCCCTCATCCATTGCTGATTGACTACCTACCAAGACCAAGCATTGAAGAACCCGAAGTAGAAGAGGTATGTTGTGCCGAACTAGGCCCTTCGTGGATGGATCCCATCATATTGTTCCTAAAAGACGGCGTCTTACCAGAAGAAAAGAAAGAGGCCAACAAAATAAGAGCAAAGTCACAGCGCTTTTGGCTCTCCCCATCAATGGCATTGTATAAGAAATCCTTCACAGGACCTTACCTAAAGTGTGTCCACCCCAGCAAAGTGGAAGCATTCTTGTTCGAAATACACGAAGGCGTATGCGGAAGCCATCAAGGAGGAAGATCATTGGCCTATAGAGCAATTTCGCAAGGATATTGGTGGCCATACATGCAAGCAGATTCAGAGAAGTATGTCAAGAAGTGCGAGAAATGTCAGAAGTTCGCACACCAAATACATCAGCCAGCCAGAGAACTCCTACCATTGACAAGCCTATGGCCCTTTGCAATGTGGGGCTTGGACATAGTAGGACCACTTCCAATGGCATCCGGCAACAAAAATTCTTCCTTGCAGCAATAGACTACTTCACAAAGTGAGTGGAGGCAGAAGCATTGGCATCAATCAAGGAAAAGGATGTGAAAAAGTTCGTCTGGTAGAATATCATCACTCGGTTTGGCATACTAAAAGCTCTAATATCGGACAACGACACTCAGTTCGATGGCAGAATCTTTAGAGGCTTTTGTGCAGAATACAAGATAGAATTCTACAACTCTACACCGGCATACCCCCAAGCAAATGGCCAAGCAGAAGCATCAAACAAAGTGGTCTTGGATGGATTGAAGAAAAGATTAGAGAAAGCAAAGGGCAAGTGGGCTGAGGAGCTTCCCTACGTTTTATGTGCTTACCGCACCACACCTCGGTGGTCTACTGGCGAAACAGCCTTGTCCTTGGCCTATGGCATGGAAGCAGTAATCCCACTAGAAGTTGGCCTCCCCACAATTAGAAGTGAAAATTTTGATCAGACTTAAATGGAGAAGCCATAGCATTGGAGCTCGATCTTGCGGAAGAAAGAAGAGAAAGAGCACTGGTTCACATTGCCTCGTACCAGCAAGAGTTGTCCAGAAAGTATAACAAAACAGTACATCCAAGACAATTCAAAATCGGAGATTGGGTACTGTGCAAAGTGATGGGAAACACCTTGGTACCCGGAGATGGCAAGTTAGGGCCAAATTGGGAAGGACCTTACAAGGTGGTTGGATTAGCAGGAAAAAGGGCATACCACTTGGAAGATAAAGACAGCAAAGCCATTCCCAGGCCATGGAACATTGCCAATCTCAAACTATTTTATTTCTAGCCTTTCTTTTAAGTATTTGTAATTTTTTCTTTCTCAATAAAACAAGCAGTTTCTTTTCAGTATAGTTGTTTCTTTCTATAAAAGATTGTTTTAGTGAGTTAGGTGCACTGAAAGCATAGTTGGCCGGAATAACCAACTTTGCACTCTCTTCAGCTAAGATTAGAATTAGTACTGAAGAAGTTGGCTGGAAAAACCAACACCCCTCCTAAGCCCAGGATAAGGATCCAGGCTGCAGGATGTTTGGTCGAAATAACCAAACACTCTACTCTAGGTTGGCAGAAATAACCAACTTAGAGGTTGGCTGGAATAACCAACACCTCTCCTAAGCCCAGGATAAGGATCCAGGCTGCAGGACGTTTGGATGGAATAACCAACACCTCTCCTAAGCCCAGGATAAGGATCCAGGCTGCAGGACGTTTGGCAGGAATAACCAAACACTTCACTCTAGGTTGGCAAAAATAACCAACTTAGAGGTTGGCTGGAAAAATCAACACTTAGTACTCTTCAGCCGAAGTAAGGATCTAGGCTGAAGAGTGGTTGGCTGGAAAAACCAACACTTAGTACTCTTCAGCCGAAGTAAAGATCTAGGCTGAAGAGTGGTTGGCTAGAAAAACCAACACTTAGTACTCTTCAACTGAGATAAAGATCAAGGCTGAAGAGTGGTTGGCTGGAAAAACCAACACTTAGTACTCTTCAACCGAGATAAAGATCAAGGCTGAAGAGTGGTTGGCTGGAATACAACTTATTGCAATCTTCAGCTGAGGTTAAGACCTAGACTAAAGAGGTTGGCAGGTAAGATCAGAGTTATGAAGGTTAGAACCGAGATATTTATCTCGGTCAGAAAGTGTTACACTTCATTCAGATTACAATTGGAAAGGTGAGGCAAGCATAGATTACACCGGAACAAAAGATGGAACAAAAGAAGCTTTCATTGAAGATTCAAAACAAGTACAAAAGAAGGACCTCAGCCCGGTTACAGTTTTTTCTTTCCAAAAGCAAAAAGAAGAAATTACAGAGATTAAGCAAAAAGGTCATCTAAATCAGCATCAAGAACAACGCGGTCTTCACCCAGGGGTAGCTCGGTTGTGGCATGCACCTCTTGGTTAAGCTCGGTTGAAAGATCCGCATCAACAGGCAAAGGCGGGATGGAGACCTCTGGAGTTGGGGAGGTAGACTGGCGACCGGGCTGAGTGTTGTCTTCTGGAGCTTCATCTTCATCCTCCTCTTCCAGAAATTTTTGCTGAATGGCAGCAGCGTACTCCGCCATAGAGCTCGGTACAAAGTATGGAGGAGGATTGAAGACCTCGGTCTCAGGTCCATGACCGAGCTGCACCACAGCCCCCTCCACCGCATTTAAAGAACAGGTCTTCGCAGCTTCACACTACTTGATGTACAGGGCTTCGCCTTCTTTGAAACCGCGGTCCTCCGCATCCTCCAGCTTCTTCTCAAGCTTTGTTATTTTGACATTCTTTTTTCCTTCAAGCTTGGCCAGCTCGCGCAGATATTTATCTTTATCACGGCCGCAGCCTTTGCTTGTCTGCTTCAGCCAAGCTAACAAGACCGGTCAGACGACCATTCTTAGTTTGTATCTCGGCTATCTGCTTCTTGGCCTGTTCTAGCTCGGCGGTTTTTTCGGTTACCTCTGCCATTGCCTGCCTTGTTGTTTTGAGAAGTTCCAATACACGCTTGTGAGTGATGTGGTTCTTCTGTATGGCCTGCAAAAAAATGGAAGGAGACTTGTAGTAAAACCGAGCAGAAAGTTATGCAAATTAGAAAGATAAGCAAAGGAGGTTACTTACTAGCACTATTGACTTTGTGGCCGAGCGAATGGCCTTCAGCTCGGTGAGATGGTTGTGGTGCTCCATGTCGGCTGGAAGGCAAACGCTCTTGGCCAGATTGAATGCCATTAGGTGGTCTTTTTCAGCAACCACTGAATCAGTATCCCGTATAGCATGGTTCTGAAAAGTGATCTTTGGAACCACTTGGACGAGCTAGCTCGGTCAGAGCGCTCCGGTTGTGGGCTCGGTGGAGGGCTTGGCGGAAGGATGGTATCTTCTTCATCAACAAGGCGTGGCTCGGTTGTGGAAGTCCGAGCGCGCTTGTTTGGACGAGATGATGAGGGTTGATGGGATGGAAGGGCCATCACGGTTTCCTGAGTCTGACCGGTTGGTGGTACCTCAGGCTGGTTTGTTTTGGTCAGGAGGGCCCTTATAGCTTGTTTCTTGGCCATCTCTTGCTCAGTGGTTAGAGGGATCAAATTGATTTGGGGCAAGGTTGGGTCTGGTTCAGGAGAGGCTTCCAACAAAAAGTCAGTTACCTTGGTCTTTCGTTTACCACTATATTGGTAGGTCGGCTCAAAATTCAATAGCTCGGTCCAACTTCGATTTGGATAGCGCAGTGCGGCGCGAAGAACATTCAAGTTGGGGTAGCTATATTGGGACTTGAGAAAGTTCAAATCTGCATGAAGGAAAATAGCAGTTAGTTCGGTTCAGGAAGTGAAAACCGAAGTAAAGGAAAGCAGCAATGGAGCCGAGGTAACCCACCTGCTACACCTTGTTCCAATTTATTCTGTGGCCAGGGATCTGGGCTTTTGGTCCTCAAAATTCCCAGATACCAGAAGAAAATCATCATCATTCACATCTTTATCCGGGTATCCTTTATTATTTTTTCACGCCGGTGCTTATTCTTAAATAGTAAACCCAGCCGTCTTCGGCCGATCCTATGGAGTATTGATGGAAGCTCGGCTAGACCGAGATTAAGTCCAGCCCGGCGGTTTAGCTCAGCAATGCGTTATTATACGATAAGAATTGGTGGAAAGTTGGGTAGGGCAAAGCTTGGTTATCTAAGGAATTCACAAAGAAGGGGTTGTACAGGGAATCGCAGACCGCACTCTACGATGGAAATAACGTTAAAAGGGACAAAGCCTTGTTTTCCCCAGGGGACGGTGTCTAGTTCGGCTAATGAAAGGTGGACATCATCCGGAATTTGGTAGTCCTTACAGAATTCGGCTATGGCCCCTGGTGAGTTTACTAAAAACCTATATTTACCCATTGATTATTAAATTATCAATAAATTAACTGAAGGATTAGCTCGGTCAAGAAAAGGCGCCTAGTAGCTCGGTTGAGCAATCAGAGGAGTGCCTGGCCAACCTAAGTCTGCAAAGTAACAAAGAAAGGTGTTAAGCACTGATCATTGGACCGTGCTACAAAAAACAAGCGCAAGATAAATGATGTCCTAGCTCAGCTACGTGGGATGCTATCAGTCTTAGCTCAGTTTAAGCAAGGGGCTTTAGCCCGGTTGAGCCTTTGGGGCAGCATTCTTAGCTCGGTTGGAACTAGGGGAGCTGGTTTAGCCCCAAGTTTTAGCTCGGTCGGTGGTTGAGACTTTCTAGCATGGTATTGCGCAAAACTAGTACGGTTCGATAGCTCGGTTAAAAGAAACAGAAGGTCCTAACTTATGGAAATATAAGTATGGTGAAGTTCTAGTTCGTTGTTAGATGTGGCTAAGCTTGCACCTAATACAAACAATATCCTAGTTCGGTTGAGGTGTGATTTTGGATTAAATACAGTGTTTCTCAGATTATTCGTGAAATACAGGTGGTTCTATTACATGGTTTTCCCCAGGAAAATGGAAGCAAACATGGGATGTATTTTGAAAAACATATGAATGCTAAAGTATGTATTGCGAAAACAGTACGAAATAAATAAAAAAAGGAAAAAGATTCAAACTACTTACCAGCTCAAGATGGAGGAACTGAAGAAAGGAGCGATGGCAGCAAGAACGCAAGTTTTTCAAGCACTATGTTTGAGAAAGGTGAAAACTCGGAGAAAGGGAGATGAATAGTGCAATGAAAGATTCAAAACGAAGGGTTTGTTTTGTGTAGAAGAAAGGACAAAAAGGCGGGACTGTTCAAAATTCGCGAGTACGAGGGCGGCGTGACAGATGCATTTAGCCAATTAACGTCTGCCAGTGTCCTTGGAATGGAATCGATTCAGTTACTGTGGCTGAAGAGACATTTTGACCGGGCATATTTGAGTAGCCGGTGTTAACTTAACTCGGTTGGAATGCTAAAGAATGTAGCCCGGTTGGAATGCTAAAATTTTTTAACTCGGTTGAAAGGCTAAAGTTTTTTAGCTCGGCTGGTAAAAGATAATCCCTATCATGCTGTGCAGATGGAATTAAGGGGCAATTGAGAGGGTAATTTATAGTAAATTGGGCCGAGCTGGGTAGTGGGCCGTTTTGTGGGCCACGATAAGAAGGGCATGGTAAAAAGGGCTCAGGAGTTAGCCTGCATAGAAAGCTTGTAGTTAGCCCGCAAAAGGGCTTTGTAGTTACTCGGTACCACGCTAGTAGTGACAACAGTTAGCTCGGTCACACCTTTTTAGCCGAGGTATGTGAAGCCTAACCACAAGACTTGCTATTAGTTAGCTCGGTCCAACCATCATGGTTAGCACGGTTTCAGACAACCCAGCACAAGGTACACAGAGTGAAATGAAGAACCGAGCTAGTTGAAGCTCGGTCCATTCTGCGGCTTTAGCATGATCATTATCTCGGTCGTATTGACATCCGACCATGGTAAAACCATCTCACTTGGTTTAAACAGTGAGGGGGGTGTTGAAGGATAAGCATTATCTTTCAGGAATGTGATTCCTAGGAGGACTTTACATGGAGGAGTAAGAGTCCTGCTAGGATTGTGCCACGCGGAACCTATAAACATCACCTATGGAGAGGTAACAGGACTTTTGATTCTCGAATACACAGAGCTTTTTGTCTATTTGTCTATTTTGCTGACTTAGGCATCGGAGAGGTATCCGACACACACCCGCCGGCTAGCTCACGTTTGTGTTTCAGGGAGTAAAGCGACGTCGAACGGAGGAGCGCAATCTTGATAACAGGATTATACGAGGACAATATTTCGTGCTCGTACAATGTTAATGCATTATATGATGTAGTAAAGCAATATATGTGATTGTAGACACCCCAGTTTTGACCGTCCTCAAGACTTGGACGTCACCGTTTGAACACCCGGTGATCATCCATGTTTGTGTTCGTTTGGAGTTCCGGAGGTCTCGGCTACGCGCCTTGCTCAGGATCTCCGAACCCGACTGTTTAGTGTCTGGTTTTGCACCAAACACTTGTTTGTTGCCTTGGAGGGGCAGGGAATGCCTTGTGAGGCATCCCCACACATCAGGCCGTGGCTAGAGGCCACCGGCTGGTGTTTTGTTACCATCGGCAATATATATTGCCGGTCGGCATTATTTGTTGCCGGTCGGCAGTCATTTTGTCAAAATGGCAATTTTGAGCAGCCGACTACTGTTCATCTGCTTTTGCAGATATTTTAAGACAGCTATCTTGCATTTTGTTCCCCTCCATACACGTGTATGGAGGGATAGCCTTCTTGTTAGCTTCCTTGGTAAGCTTTACAAGATTGATTGCCTATAAGAAGAGGGCTCCTCTCTTGGCATTAGGGTTAGAAAAGTTGGAGAAGAGAGTGAGAAGACTCTGGTTTTAGGGTTTAAGTTAGTGTATCTAACCTATATCTATATCTCTCCTCTCTTGCCATTGTGTGTTTTTAGGCTTAGTTTTGTGCACAAACACCTACCATCACACATCCACTTGGAACTGAGGTTCTGAGGCTTGTTTTTGGAGCTTTGAAGCTGGTTTGGAGCTCAAGGGGCTGCTGGTCCACCATTTTTGAAGGTGGTCTACAAGGGTAAGACACTAGTCCCTTTTTTACCCCACTTTTGCATTGTATTTTTGACCATCTTAGAACTGTTTTCAAGCTTAGTGTTTAATACATAAAAGTTCTGTTTTTAAGGCCTCTAAATAGTTTGTTAAGAGTGCTTTAAGCTTTGAGGAAGTTTGACCCTCTAAGGCTTGTTTGGCCCTTGTTTTGTGCCATTTTGTGTGAATCCGGGACTTTGGTGTTTGGGCCTCCTCACCACTGAAATCTTGAGGGATTTCAGTGGTGAGGATGGTGCTTTGAAGTCTCAAGAAGGAGAGGGCCACCCCTCTCCTTATTGTCCTTAAAAAGGACCATTTTTGGCCTCTTGAGGGAGCACATGTTTGAGGGTTTGTTGATCATGCCATGGCTGTATTTTATGCTTATATTGCCATAATATAACATTGTATTAAGTTGGTTTTGGTACACCATGCATGCTTAGCATACCTACCTTGTAATGCCATGTTTAGGCCTTAACATGTTTTAGGTTGTAAACCATTGTTCTAGCATGTTTTAGGCTTGGCTTTGTGAAGCTTTTGTGCTTATTTTGCCATGTTTAAGGTCTGTCCTTAGCCATTTTGGTCGGCCATGACATGCATTGCATAGTCCCTTTGCATTTTGGCTTGTTAGCCTTAAGTGTGTGAATGTGTAGCATGCATTACTTGCTTTGATTTGGTGGTTTGGAACCACCCAACATGCCATTTCAGTCCTTATAACATGCTCACATGCTTGCATTTCATAGCTCTTTTGATGCTCCAAATGTTTGTGTTGTATGCTCCATGTTAAGCATTGGTGTATGCCTTTATACTTGAGCCACTTAGATGCATCTAGGTGTTCCTTGGGTGTTGTCTAGGCTTGCCTTAGACTTGCTTTAAGTCCTCTTAGCCTTGTGAGGCTTGGTGGACTTGGTCTTGGTTTAAGCCTCTTGGCTTGTCTGGTTTTTTTTGGCTTTGTTTGCATGCCTTGTTGGTCTTGTTTAGTTGGTTTGGTACCTTCTATAACATGATTTCAGAGCTTTATAATGCATGCCATATGTTCATACTTTGCCTCTTTCAAGTGTGCTTGAGAGTTGCTTGTTTATGCTTAAGTGTTAGGCCTTGACATGTGCATGTGTGTATGTGTGTTTGGTCTCACCTCTTGAACTTTGGCCACTGTTTTGGACCTAATCTAGAGCTGTCCCATTAGTGTAAGTCCATCCCTTGCATGCCATTCAAGTGTTGTTACATTGTACCATGTTTGCATGCTTTGGTTGCATATGTTGCATGCTTGAAATCACTTGCATTCGCCTTGCATTCCTTTGGTCGAATGCCTAGCATGTTGCATGTTTAGATTCCATCTTGCATGCTCTAGTGGTTCGCATAATTGTGGCATGCTTGTTTGCTTTGTTCCTAAGGTTGTGTGCCTAATGTGCCTTGCATGTTTGCATGCTTCCTTTCATGCCATGTTGCATACTAGTTAACATGGCTAGGTTGCATTCCATCTAGCATGCATGCCTTGTCCTTTGATCAAGTGATAGGGATTGGGCTCTTATTTGTTAGCTTGCATTGCATTTGAAATCAATGTGCACAACTTGGTTCTTTGGGCCATCATGCATGAAAATGAGCGATTGATGGTCCGAGAACCAAGAACGATGTCTCTTTGAGTCATATACATGATAAGGGGCTTGGTTGGTGCATACATGGCTTGAATTGCATTGCCATGCAAGATTCTGTCCTCTGCTGCTGTCAAATAGGTTCTGCAGGAATTTCTTGCTGATCGACTACACAGAGTGCCGGCCGGCAATCAATTGGTGGCCGATGGACTCATCAATAGCGATGACCACATCTCACTGCCGGTGGCAATTCTACTCAGCGGTGGTGTCCCCCAATGTCCAGGGAAGCAGTTCAGAGACTTTTGGAGTCTTCAGGGGGGCAGAGCAGGGAAAACAGAGGCAGTCTATGTATGGTAGTGCGCTTCGAGCAGGACCCGAGCATGCATTGCATTGGGCACTCTTCCCGAGTCGGTTTACTGTTTTTCCTAGCTTAGTTAGTTTTTTTAACTAATTAGGTAATTTGTAATAATTAATTAGCCTGTAGGTTAATTATCTGTAATATTTATTTGGTCCCTCCGGGCGAGGGCAAATCTGTAATAAGTGCGGGTGCGTGGTGTGTGTGCATGTCTTCCAATCCCCACTTCTTCTTCCCTTTTATTTACCCGCTTATGATGGTAGATTAGGGCATGTTTAAATTAGCATACCTTATGTATGCATGCGTGCATCCATACACTTGTCTTGCATGCACCGGGCTCGGCGCATCATGCTAATGCATTTGTACTTCAATTCTAAATTGAATACGTGCAATCAATTGATCGCATTTCACATGCCATGTTTAGGTTAGCCGAGCCTACCCTAATTGCATCCTGTGTGTGTTGCATTAGTCAATTTGACATGAACTAGGACCATGCATGTTCGCTAACTAGTTTATGTTTTGGCGCGGAGTACGATGTAAGTATTTTCCTGCTTTAGCATATCGCATGTGTGTGAATGCTATCATGACAGCATGTTTACCATGTGGCTAGATGCTTATGTGAGATAAACTGTTTGATTGCCTGTGGGTGAAGGTTGGATTGTCTGAGTTGGAAAAACTCGTTGAAATCCGTATTTTAACCTACTTGCGAGTAGCAAATTCCGAAGTGTTTTTCAAAAACAAACGGATATGCAATGCTTATTTCCAAATTAGGCAATCTAGTCTATACTTGTTTGCTGTGCGCATAACATAGTAATTCTAGGCTAATAACCGGATAAGAAACCATAACGTTTTCAAAATCGGATATCACAGGTTAGTAGAGGCTGGTCTTCGGACCGGGCGAGAGGGGGTGCTCATAGCTGACTTCCCCAATCGTACCAAGCTCTCGAGCCGAGGCAACTTGGTGATGACGGACACGTGGCCTTTGGCACCGAGTCAGGGTTTTCCTAAATTTCCCATTAAAAAATATTTAGGTGGCGACTCTGTATCTGGCAAAGCAGTTCCATGTTTTGGCACTTCTTTCAAAATCTGTTTTTTCTCAAAACGATTTGCCAGATTTGGACTCTTTGGTTCAAATTTAGAACCGTGACACAAAATCGAGTCCGAACTGTAGCGAGGCCCCCCTCCCCCCCGGCGGGCTTGGTACAGTGATACATTATTATTTTAGGTAATCACTTATAAAAAGTCAATTGTAAGTAGATTGGAAGAGGTATTCTATATAATAAATACAAATCTAGCAAAATATAAAAATATTGTACTACATTTTAAGTAGAATAATTAAAAGTAGATATTTTTTAATAGTCTCATTTAACTCTATGTTATACTATATGTACAGGCTTTAAAAATGTAAAGAAGTTCAGTTAAACGATGCCTTATGTAGAGATTGGTGATGAAGTTTTAGTGGTTAAGAGGGTCAGTAGCCTTGTTTGTTGGAAACAATTCTTCTTTACTTTTGTTTAAAAACAGTTGTAGCGTTGTGGGTGCAATGCTTTTTTTGGGTATAAGGCCTGTTTTCACACTATTTGTTATACCAATTTATTATCCCACATTGATAGATTAACCACTTAATTTTTATAGAGAATTAAAAAATCTTTAATAATGAAAATTAAGCAAAAGATCTAATCTGCCACAACTAAATAATCAAGGTCCAGGAACTAGGGTACAAAAGGAAAAGGTGTTTGAATGATGCACCACCTTTCGCCCAATCAAATGATTGGCTTATAATAATATTATATTTTATGAGATTTAATGATTGATTATTCCACAAAATTTATTATTAAATCCTAAAACCTTTACTAAAGCTGAACTAAATGATTTGAACAAACCAGCATCATCTTACTTGAATCTAATGAGTATAACACGTATTTTCCGTAATACCATGATTTTTCATCAAAAGAGATTTTTAACTCATGTGGTCATAAACACAACTCAAATTAAGTAATATTTATGAAAAGCATCCAAAACATACAATTTTGTACAAAAAACACATAAACTTAGATTATTAAAAAAGACAATGCAACAAGCAAGCAATATGTCATGAAAGAGTAAGCAACTCACCATATTCCACCATCAAGCGTCCAACATGCATGACATGATTCAAGTAATATACATATGCCCTAAACATGCTACTATACATACAATATGCAACTTAAGGCCGATTTAAGGGTTCTAACCACGATTTAATGCAAATAAAGAATTAACAAATAAAAACTAGCATACTGAATATTATACCGTGATTAAACCGAGCTATATGCATGATTACTACATGATTAAACTAATCTAAACATGTAGCAACTATAACCTAAACAAAACATACAATGTAAATAGAAAAACATGTAAATCTAACAACCTACATGATACTTATGCTAAGCTAACATCCTAACATGATTTACGAAATAAGACTAGATAAGCTACTGAAATATGAATAAAAGAAGAGCTTACTTGCTAGTTTTGATCACAAACCGAAGAAAACACAAAGAATGGCTTAGTTTCCTTACTTGCAAACTTCCCTCAAGCTTGGCTTTGCTTTAGTTCACTTTGTTTCAAACTTAGATACACTTTTAGATTGAAAAGCTGCTGTTAGGGTTTAGTTTTTTCAGAATTAGGGTTAAGGGTAGAACGGAGGCAAGTGTTTCTCTCTTAAAACTCTTTAAAATGGCTACACACTGGGATCCCCCAAAGGGGGGGTAGGGGTTGCTTTTATAGGCATGGAGGACTTCGGGAACAAGCCAAAGGGCAGACTAGCGTTGGCTATTGCTTTCCTGTTGCGCCTCCCTACAAAATCGCACTAACAATCTGTCTTTAATTCGGATTCTGGGCATGATAGGACGTGCAGCCACATTAGGGAGGTATGGGCGCACAACTAATGTGCGGGTGTATGTGTCACTCTCGAATAGGTGTTATCATGCATGCACATGTGTGGGGTTCTATGCCTTTCGGTTTTGCTTGTGACCCAAGTAAGCCCAGTTACTTTTCAATTTATTGTTTTTGGATAAAAATGGTCACTGATTTTGGAAAATATCATCAATTTAGATTTAACTGGGCTTTCCTCTTTTCCTCAGGACTAAAGAGTTAAGTTTTGGTTAAAAACAGGCTTAAGGTAATGATCATTTTTTCAAAAAGATGATTTTGGCTTAAAACGGGATAATACAGTAGCTCGTAACAATCTTAAGCATCTCTAAGGATGATGTAATTATCATTTCATCATCAAGAAGTTTCCAAGTGCCCAAACTCTTAGGATCAATAAAAAATGGGATGTCTACAAGTGTCTAGGGTCTTTAACTTGACTTGAAATCCCTTTTAGTAGGTGCACTTATCTTACCTTGAACCCATTCTAGATTGGGACATGATACTATTGTTGTTTTCATTTCGTCGGGATTGTGGTAATCTCTATTTGATAAGTTGTTGATATGAACCTTTAACTCTTCGTCATTGTTGTGCCTGTTGTGGCTATTGTTGTTAATGCAAAAGAATTACTCCAAGATTTGAGGAAGCGTCTTTGGGCTTAGTTATTGTGTAATTGAGAGTAAAAGAGTGATTTTCTGTGTTGGCCATTGATCACACCTTTAGGCAATCGATCGCTTTGTGTGAATTAATTTTGTGCAACTTTCAATAGCTAGTGATTGTTGTGCGATCGATGAAGTGCCATCAATCTCTCTGAAATGTCATCAATCCCTTCACTCTGAATTTTCATCCAATGACTACAGATTTCTGTGTGATCGATCCCTCTTTAGTGGGATCGATCGCTTTAAAGTGACATAGATCGCCTAAAAACAAATATTTCATTAAAATGTGTTTTCTTTCCCTTTCTTTGTCATTTCTCTCTATAATTTTACAACCATAAAGCTTAGATTTACTAAAGCAAGAGTGAGACTTGATCTTTAACTCGAGTCACCACGTCGTAGAGCACATTGAGGGTTGCGTCATCTTCAACTCTGATTTTTGTTTAGAGCATTTTTGGATTTTGGAGATTTTCTATAATGATTCTGGTTTAGACCAGACCCATTTACTTGATTTTGAATCCGAGAATCCATGTACTTAACTATTGTTCATTTATTTTCCATATTGATGCTTGTTGAGTTTGGCTATTGGGAGTTTTGGTTGTGTTTAAAACAGGTTGGGAAGTCAGTTTTTCACTAAGTTGTTGCCTAGATTTTTGCATATTTGCTCAAGTGATGCTTCTTACACTCGAGTGATCTTTTATAGTTTTTAAAACTACTGAGAGTGATATTTGCGCTCGAGCAACATTATTTGCCCTCGAGCGATCTTTTGCAGTCTGCAAAATAACTAGGAGGGGGTCATTGTGCACTCGAGTGGTGATTTTGTTTGCTCGAACAATGTCACTTATTGTGTCTGTTCGCTCGAGCGGTCTGTGCGTATATTAGTCCGAGAAGAAAACTTTTTGGATCACTTTTTCATCTCTTTCTCTCAAACATTTCAAAACCCTAAAGTCTTTACCTTCTTTCTCCAGCTCTTTCTTCTAACTCAAAATACAACTTATCCTTTGATCTCTTCACCCTAGTCCCTTAGAGCAAAGCGTTGAGTGCATCGAGGGTTATGTTTTAATTGGTGAAGTTAGTATTTTCGGCTCCGTCAAGTTCTACTCTTTGTTTTCGCTTGTCTTCTACTTTGAGGTAGGGATTTCTTTGACTCTTTTATATGATTTTTAGCTTAGTTATTTTTGCTCTTTAAAAAGGATTGCTGATTTGGGGATTTGGGAAAACCAAGGGTTTGGATTTGAAATCAAAAGAGGGATTCTCCAAATGGATTCTTAAAAATGGTTGTGGGAATGAGTTTATGGTTGAAATATGTTAAAATGGTGAATATTTCTTCTTGAAATTGATTTTGTAAAATAAAAGGGGTTTTGCCCTAAATTTCGGATATTTGGAATTAAGCAAGGAAATGGAAAATGTTGTGGTTTTTTGTAAGATTGGAACGATGCTTATGTTGATAATGATAGTGGAGTTGAATATGTAATATCACTCTTGTTGTGAAATGATGGAATTGTATATTATGATTGGAAACTATCTTTGTATAAAAATATTTGTTTTAGGCTATCAGTGGAGAATAGTCTTGATTGTTGTAGGCATTGCATGAGGATTAGGTTGAATTAAAACTAATTTCTCATACATTGTGCATTGAGCATCATTTATATTGAACATTGTAAATGTATTGATTTTGAGAAAAATGGGTGAATACTATAGTGAATCTGGTTAGGCGGTATGGTTTTGTTTTATTATGTTGGCCTATGTGTCCTTGGTAAAAGTCTAGAAACCTGCGCGGTTAGGTGCCGATCCTTCTGGTTAATACTGGTAAAATGACTTTGGTAGTGCTTGTATAGCCTATTGGCAGACACGTACCTAGAGATTCCCAGTGTATTGTATCCACTGCCCTGTTTTCTGATATAAAAGGATTATTTTAATGAATTGATTTATAATCTGGCATTGCATTGTTTTGAGATGGAAAACGAGGAATATTTGACAAATGGCATGCACATGCATTCACCTTATAATTTTGCTAAATTCATATACTGTGTTAGAGTATCTCCACTGGGCTCTGGCTCACCTTATGTGGAAAACAACTTTCAGGTACTGATAATATGCCTCCACCAAGGACGTAGTTTGGGAGGACTTGAAGCTTAAGGCTTGATTTTTGGTTTCTTGATGTAATTATTTTTGTTTAAGCCCAGGGCTTTACTTGTATTGAGTTTAAATTCATTTTGTTGTAATAAAGCATTGTCTTGGAAAGTTGTAGCCATTAAGGCATTTCATTACTTGGTTTTATTTCTTTTTTTGCACTTGTATCCATGCCATATTTTAGATTTAGAATCTGGGGTTGGTGAATATATATTGCATATGTCATCTTTTGTAATGATCAAAGATATAATGAATAGAGGTTATGAGATTGTCAATCAATTGTAGCACTATATTGAGATGAGTTAATGTTAATTATTTCGGGGGCATTGCAACTTGGTATCAGAGCTACCGGGTTAGAATATTTTGGGATCGTGGGATGTGGTTTTTACCACAATGGGTTCTCTTGTTTGATGATAGTAGGAATAGACCTAGTATGCTATGTGATAACATGCTTATGTGAGTAAATGGGTATGAGATTTAATTTCTTAGATATTGATTAGGTCTATGAGTTTCTAGAAGTCCTGTTAGAAGAGTATTTGATCATTGTTATTTCTAACTGAAACTCTGGCAATGTCTCAGGATGGTCACTATTTAGAAAGGAAATTCGTTTGTGTTTAAGTGATTGAGTGTTTATGTGGAGTGAATTATGTGTTGTCCATCCCATTAGGACGTGAGTAAATTAGGTTCAGTACATTTGTGAATGTGCTAATCTGTTGTGTTAACTTTATTAGGATGTCAAGATGAAGACGTGGACATTGTAGTTGTGACGCCCCAAAAATCGGGAACATCAGAGAATATAATTACAAATAAATACAGGGTTTATCTAAGATTATAAAATAGGAAACGTCACTAATGAGTCTTTTGATCAATAATCAAGTAAGATCCCAGGAAAGATACGAGGAGTCAAACTAGCCTCCCTTCAAAGTCCAATCTCCACAGATAGCAAATCTACCTTTTTGACAGATCTTATCAGGTATTAACACAGGGTCTACATGAGTTGACGAAAAATAAGGAATATGTAGTATAAAAGATATGCATAGATATATAATAATTACAAAATCAAGTCTTAAATACAACATGGGATCTATCACTTACAATCTCACAACACATTTACAAACTAGTTTTTTATTCTCCTAGGGTAGCTGTACGTCCTCAAATGCTTCAGCTTTGCCTTCGACTGGTCTAATAGTCCTCAATACTTGGCATGAAATACCATGAGCTTTGAATGCCCAGTAAACGCACACACACCCCATTTCTTTTTCCAAATTCAATACACCAACGTATTTATAACAAGCAAGTAGTGAAGCATGATATTCAAGTCAACAACAGCAATTTCAATAACAGAGGAAAGGAACATGACATTCAAATAGATAACAAAGGCTACAATGTTAGTGGTTAGTATTCTGGAAATCCCCCAAAGAGATTTCATCCTCCCAACCACAAGAATTAGACTCGGATTATTCGGTATGCTCCATCTTTTGCTACTTTGCAGACCTTACCCCGGATGCCTACCAATGGTTATATACCACATAGCGCCAACCGAGAACCGAGAACCTTAAAAGAGATAGTAAAATAAGGGCCTTGCTCATAACCTCCTCTAACCTTATCCACCATAAGCACCTAGGGTCCGAATACAACCGATTCATTCAAGGGTTCTGATACAACCGCTTGCGCAAGACTTTCCTTCAATTAGGGAACACATCCCATCAATCCATAACACATTATCATCTTTTCATTATTCAAGTGATCGAAAACCCAATACCATCCCAATCAAGTTTCCTATTAAGTTACACGTCTTAAGTTAGTTAGCACAAGTGATTGAAATAAATTTTCATAGATATAAACATCATCAAGGAAAAAAAATACATAACCATGACATGTATAATATCGTACCAATACATGATTATATATAAGTAAGCATATTCATAAAGGCAAGAGCACAAAAGATCAATGTAAACAGAATTTTCAGATTTAGAGTCACTTAAAGATCAAGATTAAAAGGACTATTTCAGATTTTTTGCAAATCCGGCCTTCCTATGGTTCGTGGAGAATTTTATCTAGTTTTCAAAACATTTTTTGGAAATGGAATAGCTTTTTCCGATTTTTGATATTTCAGAAATACTCTAGCTTTGTCCAGATTCGTCAATCGTTACGAAAATCGGATTTTCTCACAAACCGCTCACTCTTTTCAATGAAACCAATTTTCCTTGAAAGATAACTACTTAAGGAAGAGTTGGACATAAAATTGAGATCCAGAATAAGAAAGTTGGTGAGAAAAGAGGTCAACTAGGGGAAATTTTTCATATCTTGTAATGAAAACATGCTAAATAATATGTATTAAACTCAGAAATTTAAGGTGAATACCTTTGGAAATTTTGAGAGATTGATCTAGAAAAAGGTAGTCTTATACCGATTAAGAGAAATACAAGAAGGGTAGAATCAAGGCTCAACTCCTTTCATTTTTAACACAAAACTACTATCAAAACACATCTGAAATGAATGTTTAAAACTTCTAAGAGCAAGCATTTGAAAGGAAAAATAAGAGAGAGTTGTATTGTGGCTTACTTGAGGGTTGTTGGAATTGCTAGCAAACTTTTTCTTCCTCCTCTCTTCTACCAAGCTCACCCTCATTCCTCTCTTCTCTCTCAGCTGAATATAGTGTGTATGTGTGTGTTCTTGCATGTAAAATGCTATGGGAGGGGTTGTTTTTATAATGAATTTGGTGCAAAAGGTCATAAATGTCCATTGATTGGAATTAGATTGGATAGTTTGGATTTAGTTTGAATTCAATGGAATAGTGGAGGATTAGAGGCCTTAATTAGGTTCCTAAATGTGATCTAGTTAGGGTTTTCCTCTTAATCAAACCAACCTAGTTGCATATATACATATATATATAAGTTTGTACAAAGTCAAAGATATTTTCCTTAAATCATGCAAAATTGTCTCAAAGTACATTCATAGTATCTATTTAGGTTATGGCTAGCCATAAATGGTGATTTAAGGGACTTATTTTATTGTTTTTTTTTTTTGGGTACAAATGTTGGAAATTGTAAAATATAATGTTTAAAAAAGGTTTTAGGGTACAAGTGTATATATAAATATATAATGGTACTTGTTTGGGGTCAAAATGTGATTTAATAAAAATGTGAGAGCTTTGGGTTTAATTTATGAGTTGGAACATTTATTTTAGTGTATAATTAAATTAAATTAGGATTAGAGAGTCTAATTCAGTTTGGATTTCTTGTTTTGAATAAAAAGGCGATCAACCGACAAATGTGATAAAGACCGGAAAATCCTAGGGTTTTTAAGTGGCAATGCCATATTTAGGAAGTCAATTAATCAGTATTAGGGTATTAGAAATGATTCCTAAGTTCCAGGTTCAATTAGGGTTTGTATGAGTTCATCCGTGATATGTTTTTGGTTCTAGGGTTAATTTTGCGAATTAACGGGGAACTAAGGGTTTTTATTATAATAATTCAAAAGTAAGGGTCTTACTAGAATTTACAAAAATTTAGGGGTCTCACAGTAGTGGTAGGTGTGGTAGGCGTGGTAGGCCTAAATGGTAAGAGGTGCTGTTACTGGATGATATTCCGGTGTTGAAGGAGGGAGTTGGTCAAACCAACGTGGCCTAGCCAACATGTCAGGAAGCCATGAGCGCTTTGGCCCGGGAAATGACTGGTGCTTTGTGGGAGTCTATGGACATTCTTAAGGCTAAGAATCAAGTCTAGGCCCATGCTGCTGAGACAAGTCTTTTCTGAAGCGAGATTTCTTCAGGTTGAATCCAGATGAGTTTTTAGGGGATTCGGATGAGCCACTAAACGCAGATGAGTGGCTGGAGCAGATGGTGAAGATGTTCGAGATGCTTGGCATCTAGGACGACGGGTTTGAGAGTGACCTTGGCATCCTTCTAGCTAAAAGGAGATGCGGTTCAATGGTAGAAGTATCTGAGTGGGCGCATTGGGGTGACTTGTGAGGCTTTTGTTAATGCCTTCCAAGACAAGTTCTTACTTTCCACTGCTAGGGAGAAGTTGAGGGATCAGTTCTTGAAGCTCAAGCAGCTGAACACACCTGTAGCAGAGTTTGAGGTAGCTTTTACTAGACTCTCTATGTTTACACTAGAGCTTGTGGCGATAGAGGAATGTCGTTGTGTTGAGTTTGAGAAGTGACTGAGGATCGGGCTCCTTTTCAAGGTGGTCGTATCCATGATTAGGGATTACAGTTATCTTGTAGAGACATCAGCTCATTTAGAGATCGTGATTCAGACGAAGAAGAAGAAGATGAGGGGCTCCAAACAGAGAACTCAGGAGGTTTAGGGAGAGACGAGGGATAATAAGAAGCAGAGGGGTTCCACCCCTCAGTAGTCCCAGGTAGCACAATTCAGATCCACCTTTCCTGTACTGAGTTTTGGTTCAAAGAGGAATAGTCAGGCTGGGATCACTTGCTTTATGTGTGGTCAGCTAGACCACAAGTCTCTAGTTTGCCCGCAAAAAGGAGGAGGGCAGCACTTTGCCCCATTCCTCGTTCACAAAGCTAGAGTCATGGGAGAGTGTAGTCGCCTACCTGTTATCAGTGTGGGTAGTCGGGGCACTTGAGAAAGTTTTGCCCTTAGGCAGGTGGCACATCTGATTCGTTTGGTTCGAGACAAACATAAACCATCGGCCTACCTAGTTAGCATAGGCCTCGAGGGCCGTTCAGGGAGCCTCTTTGGCTCAATCAGCTTACCAATCATATGCTCTGAGGGGTGAGTAGGTGTAGTAGAGACCTACGGGACCTACGGGGCATGTGTATGTTGTTACCACGCCAGATCAGTTGCCAACACCCTCTGTTTTTAGAGGTAACTTCTTGTTATTTAATTCTTTTGACAATGTGTTGATTGATACTGGTGCATCTTATTCCTACATTTCATCTACATTCGTATCAGTTATGGGGTTAGAAGTGGCTCAGTTAGCATCTTCACTCAGGATAGAGTCTCTAGTTTGGGGTAAAGTTGACTTAGACCGGGGATGTCACGGTTGTGAGATTGAGATTGCCAGTCGCTGACTTCCTTTTGCTTTTGTATTGCTAGACATGTTGAGTTTCAATGTTATTTTAGGTATGGATTGGTTGTCTTCGTACCGTGCTATTATAGATTGTCACCGTCATAGGATTACAGTGTGCACGTTGAGTGGTAACTATTTTTATTTTCTAGGGGACCGAGCTAATAGGGTCTTATCGCCAGTCTATGACCCTTGTGGTAGGGGCAAGCTTAGTTGTCTTCGTGCAACTTCTTGGGTAATGAGAGTGATATGGTCCAAGTTGAGTTCCCAAGGGTAGTTTGGAAATACCCGAACGTCTTTCCCAAGGATCTTACTTGTTTGCCACTTCACCGTGAGATTGACTTCTTCATTGACTTAGTACTCGGCACGACACCAATTTCCATGGCACCGTATAGATTTGCACTTGCCGAGTCATGTGAGTTGAAGATTCAACTCCAAGAGTTGTTAGATAAGGGCTTCATTCGCCCTAGTACATTGCCTTGGAGAGCACTGACTCTCTTTGCTAAGAAGAAGGATGGCATTTTGCGTCTGCATATTGATTATCGGAAGCTGAACCGGGTAACTGTTAAGAACAAGTACCCATTCCCTCGTATCGATGATCCGTTTGACCAGTTGAAAGGGGTCTTTTTTTTTTCTTTCTAAAATTGACTTGAGATCGGGTTATCACCAGTTGAGGGTAAATGAGGGAGATATTCAGAAAACGACATTCCGTATGCGGTATGGCACTATGAATTCTTAGTGATGCCTTTTAGGTGAACCAATGCATCGGCTTTGTTCATGGATTTCATGAATCAAATTTTCTGTGAGTTCTTAGACCGTTTCATGGTTGTCTTTGTTGAAGACATCATAATCTATTCACCCTCTGAGGAGGAGCATGAGGAACACCTGCGAGTCGTACTTGAGTTGCCTAGAGCCCACCGTTTATATGCTAAGTTCGGTAAGTGTGAGTTTTGGTTGAAAAAAGTTAAGTTTTTAGGTCATGTAGTATCTGGAGAAGGAGTGATGTTCTAAGATAGAGGCAGTGCAAGATTGGGAACAACCTAAGAATACCTTTGAGATCTAGAGTTTCTTGGGCTTAACTGGGTATTACTGATGTTTTGTGAAAGACTTCTCTGGATTGGCTTCACCTTTGACTAGATTGACAAGGAAATGGGTGAAATTTGTGTGGAGTGAGACTTGTGAAAAGTCATTCCAAGAGCTTAAGGTTGGACTCACTACCGCTCCAATGTTGATTATTCTGGAGAGGGGTTTGGGCTATTTAGTTTATTGTGATGTGTCTCGAGAAGGGTTAGGTTGTGTATTGATGCAAAAAGGGAAAGTGGTGGCATATAGTTCACAGCAGTTGAAAACTTAGGAAATAAATTATCCTACTCATGACTCAGAGCTAGTGGCGATGATTTTTGCCTTAAAGATCTGGAGGCATTATTTATATGGTGAGAGGTTTGAGGTGTTTTTCGATTACAAGAGTTTGAAATATCTATTTCCACAGAAAGATTTAAATTTGAGGCAGAGGAGATGGATGAAATTTATGGAGGATTATGACTTTGAGTTGCACTATCATTTAGGGAAGGCCAATGTAGTGGCTGATGCTTTGAGTAGGAAGTTTGTAAGCAGTGTCGCTAGTATTGTCATATGGGAATAGGAGATGTTGGGTGATGTTGGCGAGTTCGACTTGCATCTTAGGGACTCTGTTAGTTTGCCGTTTTGTTCACTATAGTTGCGTAACCTACACTAGTGAGCCGAGTAATAGAAGCACAGCGTAATGACCACGAAGTAGAGGCTATTCGAGGAAAGATAGCTGGTGGAAAGGTAAAGAAGGGCTTGAATGTGTATTCTGACTCTAGTGTAAGGTATTTGAACCGTCTTTTCGTGCCAGAATCTTGTAGAGAGGAGGTACTCCGAGAGTTTCACCCTTCGTGCCTTGCGGTACACCCGGGAGGCACAAAGATGTACCATGACCTTAGCCACCAGTTTTGGTGGAGGGCGATGAAAAGAGACATAGCCTTGTTTGTTTTGAGGTGCCTTACTTGTCAATAAGTGAAGGTCGAGCACCAGCGACCAGCAGTTTGTTGCAGCCCTTACCTATAGCCGAGTGGAAGTGGGAGCATGTCACGATGAATTTTGTTGTAGGTCTTCCGAGGACTCAATGGGGGTAATGATGCCTTGTGGATGATAGTCGATTGGTTAACTAAATCAGCACATTTTGTACCTATGTGCATGACTGACTTGGTAGATTATCTTACCGACCTTTATGTTAGGGACATAGTTCGACTTCATGGGGTCCTTGTGACTATCATTTCAGATAAAGATCCTCGTTTCACAGCTCAGTTATGGTAGAGCCTACAGATTGCCTTGGGCATTAGATTGACGTTTAGCACCACCTATCATCCTTAGACTGACAGGCAAGTCGAGCGAACCATCCAAATCTTAGAGGACATGCTTTGGGGTTGTGTTCTAGATTTTAAGGGATCATGGGAGAGGCATTTACCTTTAGTGGAGTTTGCCTACAATAACAGTTTTCAAGTGAGTATTGGTATGGCACCTTTTGAGGCCTTGTATGGCCAACCGTGTAGATCTTTAGTGTGTTGGGCTGAGGAGGGTGACACACCTATGTTAGGTCTTGAATTAGTCCGGGAAACGATGAAAAAAGTCGCACTTATTTGTAATAGATTGTTTACGGCTCAGAGTCGTCAGAAAAGCTATGCCGACTGTAGGAGGAGACCTTTATCTTTTGAGGTAGGAGATCATGTGTTCCTGAAGATATCACCGAGACGGGGTTTAATGAGATTTAGGAAGAGCGAGAAGTTGTCCCCTAGATTTATTGGGCCTTTTGAGATACTAGAGCGGATCAGAAGATAGCATACCGTTTGGCCTTGTCACCTCAACTGTCCGGGGTTCATGACGTGTTTCATATTTGTATACTTCGGAAGTACGAGCTGGATCCTTCACATGTGTTAGATTAGATCGAGTTGGAGATAGATGAGGATGCCTCGCATGAGGAGAGACCAGTATGAGTTTTAGATTCTCGGCACCAAGTTTTGTGATGCAAGACTATTCTATTGGTTAAGGTGTTGTGGTGACCACGAGGTTAAGGAAGTGACTTAGGAGCGTGAGGTGGAAGTCTGTGAGAAGTATCTGGACTTATTTGTTGATATTTGATACTTGTGTTGTAACTTTTATAGATGTTGTAATATATGTATACATATATATTGAACATTGTATATCTTTCAAAGATTTGAATGGTAATTATTAATGTTGAAACACTCGATGTATCCTTGTTACAAGTCTGGATGGCTTATGGTTGATTTTATTTCAATATTTGTTGTTAATTTTAAATTTCGGGGACGAAATTCTTTAAGGGGGAGATTATAACGATTCTGGTTTAGACGCGACCCATTCACTTGATTTTGAATCTAAGAATTCAAGTACTTAACTGTTGTTCATCTCTTTTCCATCTTGATGCTTGTTGAGTTTGGCTATTGGGAGTTTTGGTTGTATTTAAAACAAGTTGGGAAGTCAGTTTTTCAATAAGTTGTTGCCCATATTTTTGCATGTTCACTCAAGCAACACTTCCTGTACTCGAGCAATCCTTTGCAGTCTGCAAAACTACTGGGAGGGGGTCATTGTGCAATTGAGCGGTGATTTTGTTCACTCGAGCATTGTCACTTATTGTGTCTGTTCGCTCAAGCATTCTGTGTGTATATCAATCTGAGAATAAAACTTTTTGGATCATTTTTTCATCTTTTTCTCTCTCTAAACATTTCAAAACCTTAAAATCTTCACCTTCTCTCTCTTGCTCTTACTTCTAGCTCAAAATACACCCTATCCTTTGATCTCTTCACCCTAGTCCCTTGGCCAAAAGTGTTGAGCACATCGAGGGTTACGTTTTAATCGGTGAAGTTAGTGTTTCCGGCTCCGTCAAGTTCTACTCTTTGTTTCTCTTGTCTTCTACTTTGATGTAGGGATTTCTTTGACTCTTTTATATTATTTTTAGCTTGGTTATTAGCTCTTTAAAAAGGGTTAATGATTTAGGGATTTTGGGAAAACTTAGGGTTTGGATTTTAAATCAAAAGAGGGATTTTCCAAATGGATTCTTGAAAACGGTTGTGGGAATGAGTTTATGGTTGAAATATGTTAAAATAGTGAATATTTCTTCTTGAAATTGATTTTATAAAATAAAAGAGGTTTTACCCTAAATTTCAGATATTTGGAATTGTGTAAGGAAATGGAAAATGTTATGGGTTTTTGTAAGATTGGAACGATGATTATGTTGATAATGATGGTGGAATTGAATATGTAATATCACTCCCGTTGTGAAAGGATGGAATTGTATATTATGATTAGAAACTATCTTTGTATAAAAATATTTATTTTGGGCTATCGGTGGAGGATAGTCTTGATTGTTGTAGACATTACATGAGGATTAGGTTGAATTGAAACTAATTTCTCATACATTGTGCATTGAGCATCATTTCATATTCAACATTGTAAATGTATTGATTTTGAGAAAAATTGGTGAATATCGTGGTGAATCTGGTTAGGCGGTGTGGTTGTTGTTTTATTATGTTGGCTTGTGTATCCTTTTTCAAGTCCAGAAACCCGCACAGTTAGATGCCAATCCTTCTGGTTAGTACTGGTAAAATGGCTTTGGTAGTGCTTGTATACCCTACTAGCAGACACATACCTAGAGATTCCCAGTGTGTTGTATCCACTGCCTTGTTTTTTTATACAAAATGATTATTTTAATAAATTGATTTATAATCTGGCATTGCATTGTTTTGAGATGGAAAACGAGGAATATTTGACAAATGGAATGCACATGCATTCACCTTATAATTTTGCTAAATTCATATACTATGTTGGAGTATCTCTATTGGGCTATGGCTCACCTTATGTGTGTAACAACTTTCAGGTGCTGATGATATGCCTCCACCAAAGATGTAGCTTAGGAGGACTTGGAGCTTAAGGCTTCATTTTTGGTTTCCTGATGTAATTATTTTTGTTTAAAACCAAGGCTTTACTTGTATTGAGTTTAAACTCATTTTGTTATAACCAAGCATCGTCTTGGAAAGTTGTAGCCATTAAGGCATTTCATTACTTGGTTTTATTTCTTTTTTAACACTTGTATCCATGCCATATGCTATAGATTTAGAATCTAGGATTGGTGAATATATATTGCATGTCATCTTTTGTAATGATCAAAGATATAATGAATAGAGGTTATGAGATTGTTGATCAATTGTAGCACTATATTGAGATGGGTTAATGTTAATTATTTCAGAGCATTACATTTTCATTCTCCTCTTCTAGTTTGAGGTAGGGTTTTTCTTCCTCTTGTAAATATGGATCAAAGTGTATGTGGTATTTTCTTTAGATATAAATGTCGAATCAAATATCAAGATTTTGTACATAAATTATACAAAACTAGGTGTGGGATCTCCTCGAAGGGTATCCGAGTGTACCCGATAGTTCTAACCCCCGTTTGGTTGACTGGTGTGCAATGTGAAATAAATGAGATTCCAAATCTGAAAAATCCATTGAAAGTCCACTAATCATAAAAATGCCAAATATAGACTACATCACCAGACTTGAAGTCACCACCTAATCTTGTACGGAAACTAGGAAACCCTAACTCATGCCAAAGGCCACTGTCCATCACAACCAAAGTGCCTCGGCTCAGGAGCTTGGGTATGAGGGGGGAAAGGTCATGAATTGAGCACATTTGCTCACCCGATCAAAAGATTGGCCTCTACAAGTCCTAGATATGAGAACTATTTACCAATTATTAATGCTATCTTTACTATGTGGAGTAGAAAAGTATAGACCAAATCACCTACTTCGGAATATTCTAATCTCTCACCATTTGAAAATTTGAAAGTAGAAATCTCAAGGAAAATATGAGATAACTAATGCGTGAAGAGATCAGAATCATCCTAACTTAGGCAATAAGGCCTCCATGCAATAAGCAATCATAGAAGTGTAACACGTAAGCACATAGCCTCATGATAGTATGCTAGACATAATAAGAAGCAAACACACACAGGATGCAAAATAAAGGAGAAAGGGTCACCAGGTAATCCTCTACACCATGCCATGGGCATAAAGTGTTAGAAATCAATGCATCGTCTTAGATGCAAGACTAAATGATATGCAAAGTAAAATAGAAAAGAAACTCACCGGGTACTCCAGCAAGTGCAACAAAAGACAACTAATTAGAAATATGCATGATCCTAGATCCATTAATCTATAAATGCATATTTCACACAAATGAGTCATATGAGCCCGAACACTATCAGGATGGCATATGAATCATCGAAAATACACACCACATAACTATCAAGGTATAATGGTCCGAGCTCAGATGCATGATTCTACTCTAAACGTGTGAATACCATGATGACAAAATAATAAAATTAAAGTAACAAAGATGAATTTTAAAAAGAGGAAGAGAGTAAGGGTAGAGAGAAGAGAAACCCATCCCAATGCACACGACAAGCATAATAACTATTATATCTTAAAAATAAAAACTCCAGTGAAGATAAGGAGGTCCTAACCCTCATACGCATGGAAATGAATATAGACTAACTGAATCCATGATAGAATGTTTCGAGAGAGTAGATCCAACTTATCCTCATGGAGGAAACTGTGCATGGGTTTCTACATCCTAAATAATAATCTATAAAAATAGTAAAATAAACAAGGCTCCAACGAGGATAGAGAAATTCTCACCCTCTAACACGTAAAAAGGGGTATAAATTACCCAAATACATAAAATAGTAGCGAAATGGGAGATTCAATATATTCTCATAGAGGAAACCCTACTGGGTTGCTATATTAATAAAAAAAATCAACCAAAATGACAAAAAATGGGAGACTCTAATGAGAAGAGATAAGTTCTCCTATTGCTCATGAAAATGAGTATAAACTATTCAAATCCATGTAAAAGTGGTTCGGAAGGGGAGACCCGGTCCCTTCTCATAGAGGAAACCGTGCCTGGGCTTCCAATCCATAATAAACCAAGAAAAAGCAATTAAGACTTTGCCAAAGTCACTATACAACCCTCCACTAACTACAAAAAGAGATAGAGAAGAGAGAATCCAACTAAGCTACCAACAACAACAAGGAAAGCAATTCAGACTCGCCCAAAGTCACTATATAGGCCTCCAGTAGCTATAAAAAGGCAAAAAGAAGAGATAATCCAACTAAGCTACCAACAACTCGACAATAATAATTTTAAGATCGCAAGAAAACTCCAACAACAAAGAAAAAGAGGTAGAAGATGCAATAAGCTCAAGAATGGAAGTATGGATTACCTCTAAGTTAGTAGAGATAGGGCCCAAGCTAGTCACAAACTCCAATCCAAGCTCCCTCTAGGCAATAGAGATCTCTAGCTTCAAGTCTCTAGGCAAAGGGATGAGGAAGATAGTCCAGGTGTAGAAAATATCAAAGCATATCAATGTCCAAATCTCATAAACTCTCAATCATATTAATTAATTGACTTTCTTGTATTACTTAATTAACTAATTAAATTAGAGTATAGAATTGTGGATTGAGGAATTCAAAAATTGGAAACCGAAACCCTTAATTCTCCAAAGAGAGGGGTTTAAATAGGGTTGGGGGCTTGGAATGTGCCGTTTGATTCCTTAGGATCTGAATGGCATATTCGAAGATGCTAGGGGACACCTCGTGAGAAACCTATTTCGCTGACATCAAAAAGTTTTCACCAGGTAACACTTGTCTAGCCTGCTACAAGTTGTCCATCGTATTTCTCAAAATCTGTTTGGCTGGACAAAAACAATTCAAGCTTGCTCATCCAAACAGAATATGTCCAGATGTGCTCACCCTAATCAAAGTTGTTGGTTGCTCTGCTCAAAAGTTGTCCGGTTGATCAAGTGATGTCCGGCCAATTTTCTAAAAAGATTTCCCTTATCTTCTCATTTATTCCGGCTTTCTAAGCTCTCTTTTCTGACAAATAGATCAAGCATTTTGGAAAACATAATGCCAAGAATGGCCAAAATTAACGAGAAGGTACCACTTGCCTTAAGAACATTTTTTAAAATAGGTTTTGAAGGTTCAAAAAACTCTTTGTCCAAAACGGGTATAAAAAGGCTTGTCTCTCTTCACCCTTAACTTGTTGCTTGGCATGATCTCTATTTTCATCATCGGGAGCTCTTCATGGAGTGCCCAAATCTTAAGGCTGATAAAAAATTGGGTGTCTACACTAGGCCTTCTTAAAATACTAATTTTCTAACAAAATTTTCATATCAAAAATACAATTCTTGGAATGAGATTTGAGATTTTACATGAAAACATAAAAAAATCCTAAGTTTCTTTTATTGCAATGAATTTGATTTATCAAAAATGTAAAGTTATGGATTGACTTTGTGCGTTGGGAAAATTTGAGGAATTTCCTTCATTAGAATATATTTTGACATGCATAGAAATTCATGTTGGTGACAATTGGTAGAGATGTAATGTCCCAAATTTTATAACCCATTTACATTAGAATGAAACTATATTTATTAATCCTTCCCAAATTCAATTAGATTATTCATGCAGAAGGTGATATTTTTCCTAATTGAAAATACATTCATAAACAAGATAAATCTCTTTTTGTTATGTTTCATGTCATCGTTGTATGAGATTTACAAAAAGGTAATTACATGCGATAATACATTCATAACCCTAGAGCCTGAATCTATAGCAATACACTAAATAGAAAGCCAAAAATATCCAAGATACCCTATTGCAATTTAAGAAAGGGTTTCAACCCGAATACAAGTCGTGGGCTTTACAAAATGATCACAACATGAGCCTTAGCTTCCGAAATCTTCCAAGTCTTCATCTCGGTAGAGGCACACCATCTACACCTGAAAATGGATTTCCACATAGTGATGAGCATAAAGGCATAAGAGATAATCTTAACAATATGCATGAGTTTTAACATAACCATGATAATGAGATATAATGACATGTCATGCTCAAAATGTAAGTTTTGTTTCCCATGGGAATATGCAATGCAACTTTCCAAAACACAACCGATTCAATAACTTTCATTACATCAAAACCACTGGACCCTAAATAAAACACTGAAAATCCCTAGGTATGTCACATGTCTGCTAGTAGTCTATCAAAAAACTATCAATTTCACCCACTTTACCGACTATTAACCGAAAGGAAATTGAACCTACCCTGTTCGATTTTTTGGACTTTCACCAAGGATCTCAAACCAACTTAATTTTTATCACAACAACTACCTCCCTAACTAGATTTATCACATTATTTACCCCCATTCACAATCTCTTCAAAGTTTCTCGAGTATAAAAATCAACACAACACATTTCCTCAAAATGCAAAAAGACATGACAAGTGTGAAACCATGAAATGTTAATGATATGCATGCTTTTTCAAATATTTCAAATTCCATATCATTTCTACAACACATCAATGCAATTTTTCATTGATTGCCAAACATTTATCTCTATCAAAATATTCCAACAAGGCAATATTTATAGTATAATTCAACAATTCTCAATACTTTTCAAATACTCGTAGTTTTCTAAGAATTCCATCTTTTCTCAATATACAAATCATATTCTCACCTTCCATATTTCTAAGGGTTTTCAAAATTTTAGAGTTTTCCTCAATTAAATCAATTTTATACATCATGGATCAATTATAGGAAAAACAATTGAAAGGTTTTATAAAAATTTGAGAAATCCCCCAATTTATGCAATAATAATAATAATAACAACAAAGAAATAATCTCTCAAAAAAACATCACTAGCAAAATACTACATAATCTTGCTAAAATACATAGACAAGGTTAAGAAAATCTCTACCTCATGAATGGAGGGAAGAAGAAGAAGCACGAAGATGTAAAGTTTTTAACATGCTCTTAACATGCTCCACAAATGAATTTTTCTCAAATTCTAACTCTAAGTGGCTTGGATCTAAGATTTTGTTGGTTAGGTATGCCCCCCCCCCTTCCAAAAAAAAAAAAATTGAACATCAAAAGAAATTAATTAAACGAAGTAATTTACTAAATTAAAAACTTGACATTTTAATACGAAATTGCACCTCTCCTATTGCCAAAAGTTCAAACAATAGTAAATAAAAACTTTAAAATGTCCAAATACAACATTAAACATCATTATAACGTCCTTAAATATTAATACATAGGATACTAAAATTTTATTTCGCTATAGTCATGGCTTCAAGTTAGCTAAGGTTCTATGTTAGCGTCAACTCCATTTTCAGCTTCCATTCCTTGTCAAAATTTGGCATAAAATGCCAGGGCAACAAAATATATGCCATGAGTTTTGTAACACAATAAGAAAACACAATAAACCTACTTTTCTTTTTAAGAGAACATAACAAGATTAACAACATGACATGTAAGAGAAAATAACAAGATCATAAACATGATATAACAATATAACAAACATTAAAATAATTTCAACAATTTTAATAATTTAGGTGACACTCAAAATCTCACTAAAGATATTTGACTTATCAACCATTAAGTTATGGCCACGGTTAATTTGAAAACCCTCACTTGGTCAAATATTCAAGTGTTACCAATTGTAACTACCAAGGCTGTCCACACCCAGAGTTACATATCCAAGCTGTGGCATCCATGGCTTGCCCCAAGGGAATGTTTTCCAGGGGTACGTAACCTTCCTATGTGTCATCTACACATCTACCCTTTTTCCAAAACCGAATATTGATAAGGGTTCAAATAAGTCCCGTGCCACCTTAAAGTTTCACGACACAAATTATGTAAAAATTCTCAAAATCAGGGTGTTAGGTTTTTATTCTTGGCAATCCCTTTTGACAAAATTTCTTTCAGTTATACTTGTTTTCGCACTTTATTTCAGTGAGGCTATGAGTTTGTTAGATGCGAATCCAACCCGAATTGTGCCGTACAGAGAAGTTTGTGATGTTAATTCTTTCAGGATTGCCACTTCACTAATTATGACGGGGATCGAGCTGCCCGGTCAGCTCGCAGGGGTCCAGGGGGCAGCGCCACCGAAGCAAAATGTAAAATTGCATTCAAAGTTGCCTGTCCGCCCTTGCTCGCTCGAGCGAAGCAGTTCTCGCTCGAGCGAAGGCTGCGTCTGTGTAAAAACCTGAAAGAGATGAATGTACGCTCGAGCGAAGCCACTTATGGAAAACACGCGTTTTTGGTTTCTCGCTCGAGCGAGAAAAGCTTCGCTCGAGCGAGCTTCGCAGTCCCAGATTTCTATAAGTATTTGTTTTAGTCCAAAACTAGGATTACTCCTCCAGATCTTCTTCTTGGATATTAAGGTTTATATCTGGGGATATTTTGCTAGTTTTCTTTGATGTTTTGATTGAGTATTTAACTCATGGTTTAAAGAGTATACATCAAAGGATTATTTGTTTGTTCTACAAAAAAAAAGAGAGAGTTATTCTTCGGTGGATTCCGAAGAATTCGAGCCTGAAGCTTTGGTGAATTCTGGAGTGGCTCATCGTCAAGACAATTCCGAGGTGAAGACGGGGTTGGAAGAGGCACATAGGGGTTGGTTCAATTTGGGCGTGGATTCGCTAGGTAATTGAGAGTATACCTGTGTAATTCCTTTATATCTTCTTAGTGGATTGTTTTGTGGCTGTTGCCTGTGATTTTTTATCACAATTGGAGGTGTCCAATTGTGGTTTTTTCACATAAAATCGTTGTGTCGATTTGTCTTGATTGTTTGATTGGGATTGTTGTTTACTGCTTAAATTGATACATAATCACAAATCAACATCTAGGGGATTTCTAGATTTTTCAATTGGTATCAAGCAGGTCGCTCTATTTTTTTGTTTTACAAATCTATTAGAGCGAGATCTTGTTTGATTTGTGATAATGGATACAATTCGTGAGGGAAATTCTATGGTTCGACCACCCCTACTTGACGGATCCAATTATTCTTTTTGGAAAGCTCGATGAGATCGTTTTTAAAATCTATTGATGAAAAAGTTTGGCAATCTGTCATGTATGGGTGGACTGAACCAACGATTACCGTTGATGGAGTAACTTTCCCCAAACCAATTGATAAGTGGGACACAATTGATTACCAAAATAGTAGCTGGAATAGTAAAGCTATCAATTCTCTTTTTTGCACTGTCACACCTGAAGAGTTTAGTCGTATTTGCAATTGTGAAGTCGCAAAAGAGGCTTGGGATATCTTACAAACTATTCATGAGGGCACTCCTTCTGTTAAACGCTCAAAACTTCAAAGGCTCACGTCTAGTTTCGAAAACCTTTCAATGAAAGATAGTGAGACCTTTGATGAATTTTATGCAAGTTGAGTGACATTGTAAATTCCAGCTTCAATTTAGGTGAAAAAAATACCAGAATCCAAAGTTGTGGGAAAAATTTTGAGATCCTTGCCGATCGGTTCCAACCAAAAGTTACGGCTATTGAGGAGGCTCAAGATGTTGACACCTCAAGCTGGATCACTTGGTTGGAAATCTCCAAACTTATGAGGCACATAGGAATTTCAAAAAGAAACAAAAAGATGCTATTGCTTTTAGTAGTGCTCATAGAGTTGGAGAGGATTCTGATGAGGATTGTGAGATAGATTCCAAGATTACGGCTGCTTTTGTTAAACAATTTAAAAAATCTTTTTTGAAAAAGAATCCTAATCTTTTGGAATCTACTCATACTCATAAATCTAAAGGCAAAGATAAACTCAAAATTAATTCTATAGCCAAGAAGGAGAAAGGAAAGATACAAGGGAACTCTGAAAGAGTCCAATGCTATGAATGCCAAGGATTTGGCCACTTTGCTTCAGAATGCCCCACTCGTTTGAGAAAGAAGAAAGCCCTCGCTATCACTTGGGATGATGAATTAGAATCTGATGAAGATGAAAGTGACAATGAAGATCAAGGCGAAGAGGGACATAAACAATTCCTTGCTTTCATGGCGGCTTCCGAAACTGAAGGACGAACAGAGTATCCGAAGAGGTCGGTTGAGAATGCCACTGATGATGAATCCTCGGAGAGTGATGATGAAGAGCTTGAGCAAGCTTATGAAAAGTTGTATAAGGAATCTCTTAACTTATCCAAATTGAATGACAAACTCACTATGAAACTCAAAGCATGTGAAAGTGAGAATGTCAAACTAAAGGAGGAGATTTCGAGGCTAGGATTGATGCCATCAAGATAGCTAATGATCGACAAGCTCTTTGTGCAAAACTCTTGACTTGTGAGACAGAGAGGAATGAGCTACAGCAAATCTATGCAACATATGAAGAAAAATTGAAACTCTCGAGATGTCTCAAGTTGCTTTGGAAGAACTAATGATCAAGAAAGAGGAAGAACTCAAGTGTGCTATGGCTACCAGTCTTTGGAACAGAGGATCAAAGACTTTGGACAATATCATTGGTCTCAACAAATTTGTTCTGACAAGAGTGGCATTGGCTTTGGTGGTAAGAAAGAGCAAAAACAGAGTGCATCCACATCTCATGATACAAGAACTCAAGGGAGGAGACAAAAAATTCAACAGAGGATGGACTTCTCAAACTTCCTAGAGTTGGTAAGGTCAAAGAAAAGAAGGTACACCCTGTACACCCTTTTTATTTGTCATCATTGTGGTATGCATGGTCATATTCGCCCTTATTGTTATAAGTTGCATGGGAGAGTGTCTTCATAGAGATGGAAGAAATTCCACATCTCGTGGGGTAGGAGACACTTCATTGGTGGTAATGAGGTTAAAGGTCATATTAGACCTCGTTATTTTGATGCTTGAGACCAAACATGGAGCGAGTTTGCATTTGCCTAGCTCTAGAATAGGAAGTTGGAAACCAGTCGAGACGGGTTCTCATTGAAAGAAGGAACCACAACGTCAAGACACCACCAAGAACCGCCATTCTCACAACTTTGTTCATACTAAAACGGTTTGGGTGAGAAAACTTGACTTGTGTTAATTTGTTTATTAGTTTTAGTTTTTGGGTTTCTGTATGTTTTTTGTTAGTGTGTGCATGTTCGTTTTCTGACTTGCTTTGTTTAGGAAAAAAAATGTGTGCATGTTCGTTTTATGTCTTGCTTTGTTTAGAAAAAGAAAAAAAATGAAAAAAAAAATCCCAAAATGATTTTCTTAGTATGGTTTTGCAAGCTTGAAATTTTTGAGTGATCCTTGGTGCATATTGGAATTGATGAGAATATCCATTACATGTTAATATGTGTGTGCTTTCTGTGGTCATTACTCATTTCGGAGTGTGTGTTTTTTGATTAGTATGTCTCATTCTGTACACACTCTTGGATTAGCAAATATTGGAGTCTTCCGCCTTGGTGATTTTTTTCTCCATGGACTTCTGGCGTGGTATCTTTTGTTTTTCTAGAGGAATTGACCGATACTAGCATATCTTGGGTGATGTTGAGTCTCTTAACCACCTTCCATCTTTTTGTATCTCCACGGCTTTCCCCTCTGTTCTTTGGAGTCCAGCCATGAGGAAAAGGCTACCTCAGAGTCACCAACCAGGCTATCCTTATTATATCCATGCTTCTCTGGTTCGGTTTCCATACTCTTGAGCGTGTCAGCCGCCAATGAGTGTGAAAAAGAAAAAAAAATGTGAAAAAGAAAGAAAAAAAATGTGAAAAAGAAAGAAAAAAAAAGAGGATTCATTGATTGAGGGGAGCCTCCGCTTTTACTCACCAAATACCCTTGATTCCTAGTGGTTTGACTTTCCTTGTTGTGCTTAGATTCTCTGTCGGAGGTCCAGCTTCAGATCACTACTAGGATTTGAATCTGTGTTTGTCGAACTCCAAGAGTCACACACACACTTTTCTCATGGGATCTATGCTTTTCACATAATGCATCACTTTCTTTTATGAGGAATTTTCTAGAGGCTGTGCACATTGTGTTTCCAAGTAATTGTGCTTCTTGGATAGTCTTGTGTGTTTTAAGGTACAAATCTGAAATTCCCTGCTTGCTTCACCATATTATTTTGGTCGTTTTCTTCTTGTTCATTGTTTTTAGCGAGGGGGAGTTTGGTTTATCATTACAAGAGTTTGTTAGCATGAACACTTTGATTTGTTTGGTAAGGGAGATTGGCTATAGTTGTTTTGCATGTTGCTATGCACTGTTTGCTTATTATTTCCTTCTTGCATGCTCCTGATATTTACATCATCATATCATTGCTTGTGTGGTTTATGATCTTGCTTTAGTTGTTTGAGCTTCCTTTGTCAATTCGTGACAAAAAGGGGGAGAAAGTTTTTTCATGTATTCATGTCAGTGAGTGCATGTGTCGATGCATGTGTCAGTGCATGTGTCGGTGCATGTGTCTTAGTTTTCATCTTTCATGCTACATGTTCTTAAAATCTCAAAGTCGCATCTATTCATGTTTTCCATCTCATACTTCAAGATAATCTTGTCATATGTTTATTGCTTTTTCATATACTCTTGTGGGACTAATAGTTGTTTTGGAGATTGTGGCACTAATAGTTGTTTTGCAGCTCATGACCTTGAGAAAGAAGTTTGCGTTTGTTGGCTGTAATGGGTTGGGGTGATTAGGATTTCATTTGTTAGGTGTGTTTTGTCACGGCATTGCCAAATGGGGAGATTGTTAGGTTTTTATTCTTGACAATCCCGTTTGACAAAACTCCTTTCAGTTGTACTTGTTTTCGCACTTTTATTTCAGTGAGGCTATGAGTTTTTAGATGCGAATCCAACCCGAATTGTGCCTTGCAGAGAAGTTTGTGATGTTAATTCTTTCAAGATTGCCACTTCGCTGATTATGACGGGATCGAGCTGCCGGTCAGCTCACGGGGTCCAGAGGGCAGCGCCCCTTGGCGGGTCTGGGGCAGCGCCCCCGAAGCAAAATGCAAAATTGCATTCAAAGTTGCCTGTCCGCCCTTGCTCGCTCGAGCGAAGGCTGCGTCTGTGTAAAAACCTGAAAGATATGAATGTACGCTCGAGCGAAGCCACTTATGGAAAACACGCGTTTTTGGTTCCTCGCTCGAGCGAGAGAAGCTTCGCTCGAGCGAGCTTTGCAGTCCCAGATTTCTATAAGTATTTGTTTTAGTCCAAAACTAGGATTACTCCTCCAGATCTTCTTCTTGGATATTAAGGTTTATATCTGGGGATATTTTGCTAGTTTTCTTTGATGTTTTGATTTAGTATTTAACTCATGGTTTAAAGAGTATACATCAAAGGATTATTTGTTTGTTCTACAAAAAGAGAGAGTTATTCTTCGGTGGATTCGAAGAATTCGAGCCTGAAGCTTTGGTGGATTCTGGAGTGGCTCATCGTCAAAACAATTCCGAGGTGAAGACGGGGTTGGAAGAGGCACATAGGGGTTGGTTCAATTCGGACGTGGATTCGCTAGGTAATTGAGAGTATACTGTGTAATTCCTTTATATCTTCTTAGTGGATTGTTTTGTGGCTGTTGCCCGTGGTTTTTTATCACAATTGGAGGTGCCAATGTGGTTTTTCACGTAAAATCGTTGTGTCGATTTGTCTTGATTGTTTGATTGGGATTGTTGTTTATTGCTTAAAATTGATACATAATCACAAATCAACATCTAGGGATTTCTAGATTTTTCACAGGGCTCACCTTGAACAACCGGTATTGACCGTCAATCATTAATTTCATATATGTCGTTAATCATTTTAGTTAATTTTCATAATAATCACAAATAATTACAAAATTAAATCACCATAATGTTGTACCATATATTACAACTTTCAACATAAAATATTAACACATACGTTCTACTATAATCAATCAATGTACAAAATTATGGTAAACAGTTAAATCAAGCCATGGTGTGAAATAATAATTTTAGATACTTAAAATAAATCACAACCACACACATGCATGAGCCTCTAATTTACAAGATCCAAATTGCAACAATCTGTTCTGGATGACCGCTCGAGCGGTCAATCGGTCGCTTGAGTGGTGATGTATAGCTCTCTGTATCTTGCGTGTTTGCAAGCGAGACTGCTTGAGCGGTGAAGTGGTCTCTCAAACAGTGATAAAAGGCCCTTAGTATCGTCACTGTAGCTTTGTAAAACTTCCAGGACCATATGTTTACTGCTCGAGTAGTGTAGAGTTCGCTCGAGCAGTCTCATTGTATTTTACACTTCGCTCAAGCGATGGAAAGTTTGCTTGAGCGATCTGTTCGAGATCGTACACTTAAAAGTCAAACTAAACACTTTTTCTCTCACTTTTTCCATATCTCTTCTCTATCTCACCCCATTTCCGAAACCCTAGCCTTAAAACACTTGATTTCTCTTGTTTTTTTTACCAAGATCCATCCTAGATACTCCTAAGTGGTTGGAGAACAAGCTTTATTCAAAGAATCTACCGATTGTTTCACTATATTTTGGGAGTTTAGAGTTAGGTGTTCAACTTCTTGTCTTCAACCTTGAGGTAGAGGTACCTTTAACTCATTATATCTTTGATTTGGGATATATAGGTGGTATTTTCATTATATCTATATAGATATCTAGAGGTATGAGGATTGTTATGTTATCTAAGGGGTTTGGTTTAAAAGGGATCATCTCTTATGAAATTCTTCAATGATTTATATTTTATGTTGATTATTATGTTATGGGTGATGAGAATTGACCTTTAAATGCCTTAAAAGGGAAAAGCCCCAATTTTTTTAAACCCTAGCTTTCAAATTGGCTCAATAAAGGGGATTTGGTTCAATTGGCCTTCTAATCATGAAATTGGATATATTGACTTGATTGTTACGTTGGAACATGAAATGTTGACAACCTTTATCACAAAATTTTGAGATGATGATGGATATGACTTGAAGAATTACCTTAATTGGAAATATTTAAATTGTTGGATTGTTGTGATTTGAAACTACCTTAGGGAAATTGAGAAATGTAAACTCATGTATCATATGCATTTATTAATTAGGGGTACTTACGTGTAGGTCCTATTAACTAGACTTATTTACCTACAGGTCCTAACTAATAAATTAACACTATAAAAATAAGAGATTGATAAATTTATCACTATAAATTTATTCATAAAAATAAAGAGACTGATAAATTTATCACTATAAATTTATTCATAAAAATAAAAGACTGATAAATTTATCTTTATCGCTTAATAAATTTATCAACAGGACTTAATGGGTAATAAGTCTCAAAAGTAGGACCTATTGGTAGTTTACCCTAATAATTATACTTATGCCTTGGAATTGTCAATGATTGGAACATATTGGAAGGGGGTAAATAGCATATGAGTCCAGGTTGTGAGTCGAGTCTTGGTTTGAATTGTTTTATGTATAATTGGTACCCACGTAGGGAGTCAAGATACCCAATTGCCCTGTCTTGTGCCTATTGCCAGACGAATGTGGGAAAGGTTTTAGGGTATCCATGTGGCTGCCGTTTTTAGAGTTGGCAAATGTGAAAAACATGATTTTGGGTGTCCACGAGCCTATCGTTTTTGGAGTCAGCAAATGTGGAGAAGTGAGGTCTTGGGAACCCATCGTCCCTCCGTTCTTAGAGTTGGCAAATGTGGGATTATATTTTTATATGCTTATATACATACATAATTATGTACTTGTAGTTTACGGCTCTTATATATGGATGTCATAGCATATTTATACCCCATGATTTGGATGAAATAAATTTATTATGGACATTGTTAATTTGATTTTCAAGGTTTTACAAAGGAATGGACATGGGTTTTCTCATCCATTGCATAATATGATCATATGTAACTTGATTAATTATATAATTTGTTAATGGTATTTTCTACTGGGCAATTGCTCACCCCAAAACTAACAATCTCTCAGGGGATGATGTTAACGTGCTACCAAAGTGATTGGCATTGAGAAGTAATTTTGGATGGGAGTGTGGAGGCTCTTGTAATGCCTCGAAAAATGGGCAGGGTATATCTATTTATGCTACAAAACTCACATGATAGACAAACACATATATATATAGCTAAATATTCCATACATCCATTTTCATTAAATCCCAAATGTCAAATATATGTTATTCACATCTCAATGCCCCAGTTCCAATCCCAAGCATACATTTTACAACTAGTATGAAATGGAAACCCAAATAGTTAATAAGTTCTCTACAGGCTTACAAATTTATCCAAGAACATTCTTGGTTACACAAAATAAAGTTTCAACTCAACGCAAATACAGCCCTGGGCTTACATTCAACAAATAACAATAAAACAAAATGAAGCCTCAGCTCCGAGTGCTCCCAAGTCAATGCCTTGGCGGAGGCATAGCATCTGTACCTGAAATGGTTTCCCTTATAGGGTGAGCCACAACCCAGTAGAGATATACTACACAACATATGAACCATGATAAGACTAAAGAGGAGTATGCTCATGCCATGCTCATGATAAAACAGTTTATCTCTCTTTTTATAAAGTATGCAATGCTGAGATGCAACAACAGATATAAAATCATTTCCATTTTAAACCATATATGTTACATGAATACAGGCTCTGTGAATCTCTAGGTGAGTGTCTGCAAGTAGGCCCTAATGCACTACCACTGTCATTTTTACCAGTAAACTGGAAGGTTCGACACCTAATCGCGCTGTTCTACACCCCCTACCCAGATTCACCAAGTATTCATCTTTTTGCAAACAGATACATTTTCAATGAAATGAATGTAATGCAATGTCTAATGCAACAAATGAAGAATGTGGTTCAATTTACCTAAGTCTCATGCATTTCTACAATAACCATGCCTATCCTTCACGGATAGCCTAAAATCGATATTTCTAAACAGATATTTAAACAATTAAATTCTAAAAATTTCGATAAATACAATCTATTTCACATCTCATCAAATATGAACAACTACACTAATTTTTCATATCACAATCACGTCCGGTAATCTCTAAAGGTCCATTTCTAACCATGTCGGTTTTATTCCAATAGATACATTAAGCAAAATAATACCGTTAATGCCCAAGAAAACATCATTTTCTTTCCAAACTCATTCCCCAAGCATTATTCAACTATGACATCCTATTTTGATCAAAAGCTCCAAAAGTTAAACGTAATTCCTTTGTTTTTTTTAAAAATGCTCTTTTGGTCACAAACCGGTAAAAATTTCAAAACCAATCGAATTGAAGTCCGTTTTTGTTCAAATTTAAAACATAACTCTTTCATAACCTTACAAACATATTCCAAGTTTACACTTTCAGAATTTGGGCATCAACTTTTATTTTTCTCAAAATTTCTCTTTAAGCAAATAAATCACAATTTTTTCAAAAATTCTAATTAAATTATATATAACTCTAAGCTCCCTATAATCAAGTAAAAGTGCATAAAGAAGTGTAGGAAAAATCTCTACCTCAAGCTAGAAGAAGAAACAAGCAAAAATCCCAATTTTCGACTTTGTTGAATTTCGATCTCCACCGGTCAAAACGTTGCTCTCACCAAGCTTTTCAATTTGATCTTAAGAACTATGGTCTAAAACCTAATAGATTTTGGTGGATCAAAAGTTTTACATAATGAATGTCAAAGCAAAAAAAAAAAATGAGGGAGAGAGAACTGAGCCGAAACAGAGAGAGAACCGAAAGTGGGAGATGGAGAGCTAGGCAGCTCTGGAACATGCAAAGACTTTAATGGCAAGGGTTGGACAACCCCACGTGGGGTTTGTCCTTTTTTTATTATTTTTATTTTTATTTTCCAAATCAATACCAATATCTATCAATATATATACATCTATATATATATATATCAATTAAAAGTATGTTTCAATATCATTATAAATTTAGTAGCATAAATGACAAAAATGATATAATTTTCACACCATAAAATATATTTCGTTTAATGATACACACCATAAATATTTGTAACTCTCTCCAGATTAAAATATAAATAAATTTTAAAAGACTTAAGGTGGTCCCCACCATTTACATAATTAAATATGAACCAAAATGATTAAGTATCGGCCAATCAAATAAAACCCAAAAATTGAATTTATATCTCATTTATTACTCAAGACCCAAGAATCACTATAACTAAAACTAAAAAAAAATAATTTTGCCAAGCGGGCCTTATGAAGTCGAAATCAAGAAGTAATTTAATTTATTTTCACTAGTTTAAATAGAATGATTCACAACACCACAACAATAATAATAAGGGCAAAAATTCAATTTGATTCAACTCGTTACAACTCTTTTTTGTGCTATGTAATGAAGCCTTGGGCTATTTTTGTGTGGAGTTAGATCTCCCTCTTTTGTGCACTCAAGGGGAAAATCCTTGAAAAGATGTGGGCCCTTAGGGCATTTTGTTTTGTATTATCTCTTATGCTTTGAACTATTTATTCTTTCGATAATGTATTAAAACAATGATGTAATTACATGAATAGTTCAAGGGGTAGAGATAACTTTTGAGACATGTAATATAATATTTAATGCAAGGATTTTTCGTCATTGGTGTAATGGTCTTGTATCGGCATTGTGAATTGTTGATGAAACAACAGGGGGTTACATAAATTAAATAGATTAGTACAATACTTATTTTTAATTCTAATAAATAATTGAAGTAGTAATCTTGGTTCTTTAATATTCTATCCAGAATTTTTAGAACATAATTTTCGTAGTTAAAATTACAAATAAATTATTTAGACAATTCTAAAATTCATGTAATTCTCTAGGTTGTTCAACAAACATGTTATGGTCGTTTTTCATAAAGAATTTCCCAAAAATAAGTTATAAATAATTCTGTAAAATTACAAGAAATTACATGACACAGATTCGTCACACTTTCTTAAAATAATTCCACACTGAAATTTATAAATCAAATCTATAATTTAAAAATTAAGTATGAAACTAGACTTCTCAAATTTCATTTTTAATTTAGAAAATACCAGATTTGGTCTAATATAGGATTTTTAGTGATTTTTCAAACATGCAGTAAAATCTGTCTAAAATTTCATATAAATTCGTACAAATAATTGATACAAAAATTTCTAGATGAAATAGACATCATTTTTAACAACTTTGTAGAGAAATCATCTTGAAATTTTGAGTCTAAAATTGTCTAAAAATTCGTACAAAATTCTAGTAGATTTAAGAACCATATGATCAAACCAAATAAAATCTTCAATCATCTATTTAAAGTCACAAACCACACACGCAAGCCTAATCAAAGATTATATAATGATTTTAAGGTTAATAATATATAAATAACCTTCAAGCATCTAACATATATATATATATATATATATATTATATATCACAAATTTACATGTATAACACTGCCTGGGGGTACCCGTACACGATAAACAGTTCAGACTCTCGATTTCTTTGATCTAGTCTCATAAGTGCAATGTGAAACATAGATGAGAGTCTAGATTTGGCAACTTTTATGGAAAATCCATTTTACTACAAAATCTTTGCCAAAAATGGACTACATCACCAGATCTTAGAGTCGCCACCTATTATTTTTGAAAAAATTAGGAAACCCATGATTCGTGCCAAGGCCATTGTTCATCGTAACCAATGATGCTTGGCTCGAAACCTTAAGTATGAGAGGGGAAGGTCATTAATTGAGCACCCCGCTCACCTGATCAAAAAATTGGCCTCTACTAAACCATGATATGAGTTTTATTAACTTTGTATGTTCATATTTCAGTTATTAAATAAATCTTACAATTTACTATGTGAAGCATAAGTATAGATTATGCCACCCACTTTGGAATAACTTGATTTCATGTAGTTTGAAAGAGTTTTGAAGATGTACAACTCAAAGAAATTGAGTTTACAAACATAAAAATCAACATCATTCCAAATTAAGCGACACAACCTCCATTCACCAACATTCATACAGTTATATCAAGCAAGCAAGTAGCCTTATGCTAGAATGCTATACATAGTAAGAAAAACACACACAAGCAGGAGCTAAAGCATAAAAGTTTACATGTTTACCGACGTCCCATGAACAACTACAGAACAAAGTTAGCGAAAATATGCATGATCTTATATACAAAATCTTAATGCAATTCACTCATGAGATGCAACTAAGATCGGCTTCTAATATATGACATGTGAATCATCTCAAGAACATGAGATAGTGTGCAAAATCACATAAGAATTGATTAAAGCCACAAATGTAAACTTAGCTGAATCAAGATGCATGAAACATGGATGCAAAGCATGGAATAATAAAAAATAATATGATGCATATTCACAAAGAAAAGCAAGTAAAAGAATGGGATTAAGAGAAACGACGCGAGAAATTATTACAACACTTGAAAGAATAATTACAAACCAAATGAGAGAGAGAGAGAGAGAGAGAGAGAGAGAGAGAGAGAGAGAGTATTACAACAAAATGAAAACCTCACAAAACTCTCAAATGAAAATTAAAACAATAGCTTCAAGTGCTTCAGAGACCATCAAAAGTTGGTATGCTCAACACCGAAAGACTACTTCATTCCATCCAAAAGAAGTTAGCCGGCCGATCGGCCAACTAGGCCTAACAAAACCTGTTTTGTTGCAACACCGAGAAAAGAACAAACAAGGAATATGTAGATGGCTCAACTTAACCACTCCTAGTTAGATTACAATAAAACTAATGTGAAACTAAAACAAGAAAACAAATATAGAATAAAAAGTGCAAGAAAAAGAAGAATTGAAAACTAATTACTTCCTATTAGATTACAACAAAACAACATGAAATGAAAGCAAGAAAATGAATACACGATAGAAAATGCAAAGAAAATGAAAGAGTTGAAAATTTACCTTTCAAAGAAATATTGAACTTCTTGATTTCCAAACTTCCTCTTGATCACCCTCAAGGTTATGAATTGTGTTCTTAATTCTCAATTTAAAGATTTGAAATGTGAGCTGGAACGGTGGTTTCAGACAAGCGTAGGAAATGAGTGCTCGGTTCTTCAACTTTGCAACGGCTACCCTCTCTTTGATCAAAGCTCTAGAATTTAACTATAATAACATGACTTGGATGACAATTGTGATAGGAGATGAGATATGGTGTATGAGCTTGAGAAAATGGAAGTTCACAACTAACATTTAATTTTGGCTAACTCTTGAACTCTCTTCTTCTCTATCTCTACCTTCTCTACTCAATTTGTCATATTTCTCCTCTCAACATTTGATTGTCTTTTGTTCTATCTGAGGCAAATTATGAATTTATCTTTTTCTTCTACTTTGACCACAGGTACGGAGAAGCATGGCTAAACTTGAACTCTACCGAAAATTTACCAATTCTCTAACAATATCGGTGCTGCTATCTGTTGCTTGGATTGGCTATGAGGTAGTTTTCTGTTACTTTTCATTTCCTATTCCTACGGCTTTTCTCAATTGATAGTATTTAGTGCAACAGTTACATGACGGTAGTGTAACCCAAAATATTTTCCCTTTACTACATGTGCCAAGCCTTGTTGCTTTCGCAAGTTTCACTTTGCACAATTAATGTCATATGAAGCACATATACTCTAAAAGAGAGTCATATCCGTATCATAACCATATCGGATATTGATACTCCTCAAATACTCACGGATATGTATCCGATACTTGCTAAACATATCCACAGAAGTGGAGCAAGGCATTGGGCAAGATCAAGTGATCAGGTCAAGTCAAGTTTAAATGACTAAAATCAACAAATCACTAATAAAAATAAACTAATATCTTTGAGGCCGTTTATAAGATCTTAAGATATTTGAAAGGAACTCCAGGGAGAGGCTTACTGTTCAAGAAACATGGACATCTTCAAGTTGAAGTATACACAGATGCAGACTGGGCAGGAAGTGTTACAGACAGGAGATCAACATCCGGATACTCTCCTTTGTAGGTGGGAACCTAGTTAATGGCGGAGTAAAAAACAGAATGTGGTAGCTAGAAGTAGTGCAGAAGCAGAGTTCAGAGCTGTTGCCCATGGAATCTGTGAAGTAATGTGGATTAAAAGAATTCTTGAAGAATTAAAGCTTTCTCACCCGACACCTATGAAGGTCTATTGTGACAACAAAGCAGCTATATCTATAGCTCATAATCCAGTTTCTACATGATCGCACCAAACATATAGAAGTGGATAAACATTTCATCAAGGAGAAAATCAATGCTGGCATAATCTGTATGACCTACCTTCCAACAGGTGAACAATTAGCTTGATGCTAACGAAGGGACTACACAAGAAGCAATTTGATAAGCTGACTAGCAAGCTGGCTATGGAAGATATCTTCAAACCAGCTTGAGGGGGAGGTGAGTGCTGGAAATTTGATTATTATTGCCTTAATATTATGTTAGTGGATGTATATAATATGTTAGTGATGTATATAATATGTTAGTGGCTGTTAGTGGACATATAGTGGCAATATATAATGCAGCACCATCTTCTCCACCACCCCAATGGCCAACCCACTAGAGAGTGGAATGGGTTTGGTGACAACCAATCACCTCTTCCCTCAATTGTGTATAAATTGAGGTGAGGAGGAGGGGTAGAAAAATCAAGAAACAACAACAACACATCTGTGAGAGATTGTGAGAGTTTGAGAGTTCTATAGAGAGTGAAGGTGAGGTGTGAGTGTAATCTCCCTCCGGGAAAAATTCTATAGTGATAGCTCTCCGTGGACGTAGGCAATTGCCGAACCACGTAAATATTGTTGTGTTCTTGTGTGTGATTGATTTTTGAGTTGGTATCAGAGCAACAAAAACACAGCAGCCCTAAAACCGTCATAGCCATGTCGGAAGTCACGTCCGAAACCACCTCAACCCCTGCCGCTGCCATTCCAGTGAAAACAGCCAACAAGGCTGCAAATTACCAGCGCAGGTTTGATGATAAGCCACGGGTCTGGTGTGATTTTTGCAACAAGCCTCGCCATACACGCGAAACGTGTTGGAAGATCCATGGCAAACCTGTCAACTGGAAAAGCAGCAAACAAGGAGAGAAGAATCGTGGCTTTCCTACTGCTAATGAAGCCGATTCGGGTCCCTTCAACAAAGAGCAGATTGATCAACTCTTAAAGCTGATAAAATCCAACTCCTCATCCGGTACTCCTAGTGATTTTTTGGCACAAACAGGTAGAAATCCTAAAGCCTTCTCTTGTCTAAACTTCTCTCCGTGGATCATAGATTCCGGTGCCTCCGATCACATGACTAGTTTTTCCCATTTATTTAGTACCTATTTCCCTTGTTCTGGTCATGACAAAATCAGAATAGCCGATGGTAGTTTTTCACCTATTGCAGGAAAAGGATTTATTAAACTAACTGAGAAAATTAATCTCAATGCTGTTCTTCACGTCCCCAACTTAGCCTGTAACCTTTTGTCTGTCAGTAAACTATCTAAGGATTCTAATTGTCGTGTTACATTTTTTGAATCCCATTGTGAATTTCAAGACCAGAACTCGGGGATGATGATTGGGCGTGCTAGGATGCTTGAAGGTCTTTACTACTTTGATGAAGTACCTGTTAGTAATAAAAAAGCTCAGAGCTTTAATAGTACTAGTTCAATCTCTGTTCGAGAAAAAATAATGCTATGGCACTATAGGCTAGGCATCCTAGTTTTCTTTATCTGAAACATTTATTTCCAGAATTATTTAAAGGGATTGATTGTTCTTCTTTTCATTGTGAAAGTTGCATTTTTGCAAAATCTCATCGCTCTACTTATTTGCCAAAACCTTACCAGGCTTCCAAACCTTTTTATTTGATTCATAGTGATGTTTGGGGCCCTTCTAAAATCACTACTCTTTCTGGTAAAAAATGGTTTGTTACATTTATTGATGACCATACCCGCTTATGTTGGATTTATTTGATGAATAAAAAATCTGACGTGAAAAATTTATTCACAAATTTTTACAATATGATTGAAAACCAATTTCAAACCAAAATTGGTATTTTACATTCTGATAATGGAACAGAATATTTCAATGAGCAGTTGGGTGAGTTTTTGGCAAAAAAAGGGATTTTTCATCAATCTACATGTCGGGATACCCCTCAACAAAATGGCATTGCAGAACGAAAAAATAAACATTTACTTGAAGTAGCACGTGCTATAATGTTTTACATGCATGTTCCTAAATATTTATGGGGTGAAGCAATTTTAACAGCCTCTTATTTGATAAACAGGATGCCTACAAAGGTGTTAACATACAAAACACCTTTTGATTGTCTCAAACATTTTTTTCCTGACACGAGGTTGTTTTCTGATTTACCCGCCAAAGTTTTTGGATGTACTGCCTATGTTCATGTTCCCAGTCAATTTCGTTCAAAACTTGACCCCCGTGCTATAAAATATGTTTTTTTGGGTTATTCCTCAAACAAAAAAGGGTATAAGTGTTTCGATCATCAAACCAAGAAATTTCATGTGAGTATGGATGTGTCATTTGTGGAAACAAAATCCTATTTCCCCAACACTTCTCTTCAGGGGGAGACAAGTGGAGTAGAAGACAATTTTTGGGATATTACTATCTCTCTCCCCAATGTCATTTATCCTACACAAAAACCACATCTGTCTGATAATGATCACTTAGGAGAACTAAGTTCTATGGTGCCTAGTCAAGAAGATTCTTGTTTAGGGGGAGAAGTACTACAAAATGATCTAAATTCTGAGCTTCAGGTTTATACTAGGAAGCGATTTCATCTGAGGAATAATGACCCGAATGTCCATCCTAATGACCCGAATGTCCACCCGAGTTCTGGCATCGAAATTTTAGGTAATCCTATTCCTTCTATTTCCGACCTTGATGTTCCTATAGCAATTAGGAAAGGTGTCCGAAATTGCATTAAACATCCTATTGCAAATTACCTCTCCTATCAAAGACTGTCTAAAAACCATAGAGCTTTCACATCTAGGATTTCACACTTGTTTGTTCCAAGGAATATACAGGAAGCATTGGATGATCCGAATTGGAAATTAGCAGTCATGGAGGAGATGAATGCTTTAAGGAGAAGTGGTACTTGGGAGATAGTTGATCTACCCAAAGACAAGAAAACAGTTGGGTGTAAATGGGTGTTTACGATAAAATGTAACGCAGATGGAAGCGTTGAGAGATACAAGGCGAGACTGGTGGCTAAAGGCTTCACTCAAACTTATGGGATTGACTATCAGGAGACGTTTGCTCCTGTTGCTAAAATAAATTCCATTAGAGTACTGTTATCTCTTGCAGTAAATTCAGATTGGCCTCTACATCAACTTGACATTAAAAATGCATTTCTCAATGGTGATCTTGAAGAGGAGGTGTTCATGAGCCTACCGCCGGGATTTGAGCAGAGACTTGGTAGCGACAAAGTATGCAGATTGAACAAGTCATTATACGGACTCAAACAATCACCAAGAGCGTGGTTTGAACGCTTTGGGAAGGCAGTTATCAGTTGTGGCTTCTCGCAGAGTCAAGCAGATCACACAATATTTTATAAACATTCAAAAGACAGTAAAATTGCAATTTTGATTGTTTATGTTGATGACATCATTTTAACTGGTAATGATGAAGCAGAGTTAGCAGCCCTCAAAGAGAAACTCGCAAAAGAATTTCACATTAAGGATCTGGGAGCCCTCAAGTATTTCCTCGGAATGGAATTTGCAAGATCCAAGGAAGGTATATTCGTTAATCAGAGAAAATATGTTCTTGATCTCCTTGGAGAAACAGGTATGCTTGGTTGTAAGATGGTGGAGACTCCGATCGAGCCTAACTTGAAGTTACAAGCTGCTAAGGCTGAAGAAGTCAAAGAGAGGGAACAATATCAGCGACTTGTAGGGAAATTGATTTACTTGTCTCATACGCGGCCTGATATTGCCTTTGCAGTCAGCATGGTAAGTCAGTTCATGCACTCACCAGGGGCAGAGCACTTTGAGGCCGTTTATAAGATCTTAAGATATTTGAAAGGAACTCCAGGGAGAGGCTTACTGTTCAAGAAACATGGACATCTTCAAGTTGAAGTATACACAGATGCAGACTGGGCAGGAAGTGTTACAGACAGGAGATCAACATCCGGATACTGCTCCTTTGTAGGTGGGAACCTAGTTACATGGCGGAGTAAAAAACAGAATGTGGTAGCTAGAAGTAGTGCAGAAGCAGAGTTCAGAGCTGTTGCCCATGGAATCTGTGAAGTAATGTGGATTAAAAGAATTCTTGAAGAATTAAAGCTTTCTCACCCGACACCTATGAAGGTCTATTGTGACAACAAAGCAGCTATATCTATAGCTCATAATCCAGTTCTACATGATCGCACAAAACATATAGAAGTGGATAAACATTTCATCAAGGAGAAAATCAATGCTGGCATAATCTGTATGACCTACCTTCCAACAGGTGAACAATTAGCTGATGTGCTAACGAAGGGACTACACAAGAAGCAATTTGATAAGCTGACTAGCAAGCTGGCTATGGAAGATATCTTCAAACCAGCTTGAGGGGGAGTGTTGGAAATTTGATTATTATTGCCTTAATATTATGTTAGTGGATGTATATAATATGTTAGTGATGTATATAATATGTTAGTGGCTGTTAGTGGACATATAGTGGCAATATATAATGCAGCACCATCTTCTCCACTACCCCAATGGCCAACCCACTAGAGAGTGGAATGGGTTTGGTGACAACCAATCACCTCCTCCCTCAATTGTGTATAAATTGAGGTGAGGAGGAGGGGGTAGAAAAATCAAGAAACAACAACAACACATCTGTGAGAGATTGTGAGAGTTTGAGAGTTCTATAGAGAGTGAAGGTGAGGTGTGAGTGTAATCTCCCTCCGGGAAAAATTCTATAGTGATAGCTCTCCGTGGACGTAGGCAATTGCCGAACCACGTAAATATTGTTGTGTTCTTGTGTGTGATTGATTTTTGAGTATAAAATAAATAATAATATATATTTATAATACTAATAATAAATAATATAAATAAATAAATAAATAATATAACCTTTCTTTTGGTCTTAAATAATATAAATAAATACAAATAATATATTTATTTTTAATTTTACATATAATAAATAAAATTAGTATATATTTTTTAATTTTGCATATAATAAATAAAATAAATAAATAAAAATAAATATAAATAGTATATTTTTTAATTTTACATATAATATATAAATAAAATTATATATATTAAACGTGTCCCCAGCGTGTCGTGTCCCCCATTTTTTGAAAAATTGCGTGTCCGCGTGTCTGTGTCGTGTCCGTGTCGTATCTCGTATCCGTGTCCGTGCTACTTAGGTTCACACATAAAAAAATGAAAAAAAAAAAGGAACAAAAAAAAAAAAAAAAGAATGAAAAAGAAGTATAATATTATAAATTACAGGATTTAAGTAAGATTTGGAGAGAAGAAACGAGAATAAAGTAGAATATATTGAGAGAGATAGAGTGCTCGATGTGAGACAAAAGAGAAGAGTGTAGCTTAGAGTTCTCTTCCTCCTACAATCATATTATGTTAAAATGCTCAAAGTACAAAAGTAACACATAACATTACATTCCGTTTTGTCTCAAGTTGGTACATATATATCTCATGCCCAACTTACACACAATGTAGTGAAAAACCTTACTACTAAGCCCTTTAGTGAACATATCAGCTAACGGGTCTTTCAGTAAAGCTTGTTTTTAAAACTAAATCAAATCCTAAATATAATAGGACTCAAACAAGGCAAGTGGACTATATTTTAGTGCAATTTGGAAACATAGTGTACTGATTTGATTCTACATACAATGTACTTAAACCTGAGAGTGTAATGAAGCGGTCGACTTCTTTGATTCCTGACGGAATATGAGAAATCTCTTGTTTAATATTCAACCAAAGAATTTACAGAAATATATAGGAAAAAACTAATATATATAAGTAAACTCTCCTAAGACCTGATCCCTATAAATCAGGGATATTAACATTCGAATTATAGGACATATACACAGCTGTAAGACACATTTTTCCTGTCTACTTAGCTGTCAAATCTTCACAGCCTGTTCATACCCTAATTACCGATTCTAACACTCCCCCTCAAGCTAGTGAGTGGATATTCTCCATTCCTCGCTTGCTAACAATAGATTGAAATGCAGAACCATTCAATTCTTTAGTTAACACATCTGCAAGTTGACCCTCGTTTGACACAAATGGGGTACAAATCAGTCCGCTTTCCAACTTCTTTATAAAATGCCTGACAACTTCCACGTGCTTGGTGCGTTCACGTTGCATAGGGTTATGTGCAATATTAATTGCTAACTTGTTGTCACAATATACCTTCATTGGTCCTTTCCAAGCAATCTTGAAGTCTTCCGAAATTATTTTCAGACTTAGAAGCTCACAAACTCCCACGGCATAGCTTTGAACTCAGTTTCTGTGGTTAACCTTGGAACTGCATTTTTGTTTCTTGCTTCTCCACATTACAAGGTTGCCTCCAAGGAGTGTGCAATAGCCTGAAGTCGATCTTCTGTCATCAACTGATCCGGCATAATCTGCATCTGTGTATGCTTCCAATATTAATTCAATGCCTCTTCTAAATAATACTCCCTCAAGTAGAGTACCTTTTAAGTACTGTGGAATTCGATGTGCTGCTTGAAGATGTACTTCTTTTGGGTTGTGCATAAATCGACTCACTACTCCTACAACATAGGCTATGTCTAGTCTGGTATGAGAAAGATAGATTAGTTTGCCAACTAATCTCTGATAGGATTCTCTATGCACCACCGCATTTTCAGGAGCTTCACAGAGCTTGTGATTCTGTTCAATGGGTGTCTCCACTGGTTTACACCCTAGTTTCCCAGTCTCATTTAATAAATCCAATACATACTTCTGTTGATATATAAAGATCCTATGTCGAGAGTGAGCCACTTCAATGTGGGGGAAGTATTTTAACCTGCCGAGTTCTTTAACCTTTGCAATAAACACTTTTTCAATGCCTCCATTCCTTGCAAGTCATCTCCTGTTACTATTATATCACCCACATAGACTAATAGAGCTATAACTCTCCCTGAAGCAAAATGTTTGACAAACAATGTGTGATCATCCTGACTTTGTTTGTAACCCGAAGCTTTCATTACTCTAGCAAACCTGCCAAACCAAGTCCTGGGAGACTGTTTTAAGCCATAAAGTGCCTTTTTTAACTTACACACCTTATGTTTTTCTGACTCATATCCTGGAGGAACCTCCATATAGATTTCTTCATCAAGATCACCATGTAAAAAGGCATTCTTTACGTCAAATTGCTCCAAACTCCAACCACGATAAGCTACTAAAGATAATAGAATTCTTACAGTATTCATTTTTGCAACAGAAGCAAATGTTTCAAGATAATCTATACCATAGTTTTGAGTATACCCCTTGGCTACTAACCTTGCCTTATACCATTCAAGTGATCCATCTACACATTTTTCCCATCTACTTAGCTGTCAAATCTTCACAGCCTATTCATACCATAATTACCGATTCTAACAATTCCAATTCTTTAGCTTCAACACTCAAACACTCAGCCTAGTCTACCAAACCCATTACAACCCATCTCGATTATACAATCTCTGTTTTGTCATACAGAATTGGCAACCTAATCTAAATCTTATAACAATAACAATAACCAGTAATGCGCTGTTCGTCAGTTTTGATTAACCTGAAGTCACTTTATGGATTTTTGTGCATTGAGTTTCCATTTCTATGCATGATTAAAAGTCAAAAGTGTTCACCAAGTGAAGAGTTGATGCTTATAATATTAACTGTGTTCACGTTTTCTTCACAGATTAAAACTATGAAGGATTTATATTTACCTGAACTGAAAGAACTGTACGAAAAGATTTCCATAAAATTACACCAGGTACTTTAACATTATTGCCTCTGTAGTTCACTGTCTTCCCAACCAAGTACAGATATGTTATACTTCTTTCTCATTTCTGACAACTCTGATTGTTGATCATATTTAAATTTGAAAAACATTTCTCTTTATGTTATTCAGATTGATACTATTCCACAACACCCAAAGAGGGCTGATTATGAGAAGCTTAAATTAACTGAGAGTTTCTGGAAGAAAGCCTTTGCTTTCCTACACATACCCAAATCTAAGATCTCACCAGATGTGAAAAGAAAGTTGGGTGGGTATGAGAAATTGATAAATAATCTTCTCCAACTACATAGATCCCCAAGGTCCATTTCCTCATTGCGGCAAGAACAATTTCCCACCCGTGATGTGCAATCCCTGCAGCAGCCTTTGCAGCCACAATTTCAAAATGCTAAACTGCAGTCAAATGGAAACCTAACTAATCCCCATTTGCAATCAATGAACTCACATCACAACAAAACAGCTATGGAAAAGAACAATGTGACAAGCTTGACAAATGCTTCAACAATTTCATCTGAGGTACCAACTTCACAGCAGAACATGATGAATTTACAACAGCTTAGTACCAATTCTAATTCAGAACAAGCAAATTTGGTTAGTTTATTGTTAAAAAATCCTGCTGAAAGCTCACAAAGTTGCAGCTCATTGTCACAAAGTGGAGGTAATGTGCCAGGGAAGAAAATTAATCACCTCGAAATGAATTCTAGTATGCTTCAGAACAAGTGTCTCAAACAACTTAATGAGCCACAAACGATAAAGGCTCAGCAGGCAAAGCAACAGTTTCAACAACGACAAATGACAAAGCAATTAATGCAAAAGAAAGAGCACATAGAGCCTCAGCACCACCAGCAGCCTGCGATGTTACTGGCACAACAGAGTCCACAGCTTTATCAGATGAATGAAGTAAACAGCATGAAAGTGAGACAAGGAATGGGTGTTAAAGCAGGGAATTGTCTGCAACACCATTCTGTAGGCAAGCTCTCAGTGAATAACCCTTGTTTCGTGAAACCTGAAGCTCTATCCCCTATGTCTTTACCTCAACTCCTTCAGACAGCATCCCCTCAAATTCCACAACATTGTTCCCCACTGAGTGACCAGAAAATTTTGCAAACATCTTTTAGAAATTCTGGGAATCGTTTGCAGTCTTCAAATTCAATGTCCGTTGCTCCTCCTTCAACTTTGTTGGGTCCATTACCCATTAAAGGAGATTCCAATAGACTTACTTCTGTCGTTTCCTCAATCACAAATTCTGCAAATAATGAACTAAAGGAAACATCTGATGCACTAGCTCTGGACACATCCTTTGTGATTTCCACTCCTGGGCTTTCACCTTCACTCTTGCTTGCAGAGAGTGATCTGGATCAAAATCATAATCATGTTTCAACAACAGAATTTTGTGAGCCAAGTGTTACTGAGGAGCCTATTCAGCAATTAATTAAACTGGTTAGTCTACACTGTTGTGAGTTTTCCATTGATGCATTTGATTTTTTCTTGCATGATATACAGTATCTTCATATGAATGATACTTTTATTTCATTGTTAATTATAGGTGAGATCAATGCCTTACGAAGCATTAAGTTCTTCTGTTAGTGACATGGAGTCAATTGTGAGAATGGTTGAGAGGACAGCAGGATCAATACCAGGTAATGGATCTCGATCTGCAGTTGGTGAGGATTTGGTGCCGGTAACTAATTTTCGTTTACAAGGAGCAAATCTAGATGGGAATTCTATAACAATGAAAATGAGGTGCTGTGCAAGAGCAATGCCATCAAACACTGTTGCATCAGGCTGCATAACCGATAGTTTCAAGCAGTTCACGGATCCTGAGACATGTGATGAGTTGTCAACTACAACATCGCATAACAAGAGGCCTAGGGTTGAGGTATAGTACATTCTGTGAGAATTTTTTTTGACATAATGAGAAGCTATTGATGATTTGTTCTCTTCTTTTTCTTTTTTTCACAATCATTATACATCAGGTGTACTAATAGAACAATTCTGACATATGTACTGAAGCTATCATATTTGTTATCATCGGTACATCTTGAATGTTGTCATTTTTCCTACCTCAGTTTTGTTTTTCATCATGAAAGTTATCCATCTACTATCAGAACTGAGATCCATAGCCTCAGTTGTAGCCTTTTAATTTTGTCTATTAGATTTACTCCCTTCTCATGCACTGCTTTCTTCTAGTCATCTCATTTCAACAATTGCTTTGTCATGATCTTTAATATACCGATTTTATGGATATACTTTTTGATAGCCTGATATTCAATGATGAAGTTGTTGGAATGTACCCCACATCGCCTGGAGTTGCCCCATCTGTACTAGTTATAAGGCTCTAATTTCCCTCTCATTAATGCCTGGGTTTTAAGAAGTGTGAGTTGGGCTTTTCAATTTGGTATCAAAGCCAGAGCACAAAAACCCTAGTTCTCTACCCAGCCACTGTCTCATTTTCTTCCTTCCTCCTTAAGTGCCGAGATCCCCTCTTCTCCTTAAAACCCAAGTATTAAGGAGAGGAAAATTGGAGTCTTATAACCAACACAGATGGGGTAACTTCAGGCAATGTGGTGTGGGACATGGCAAACCAATTACATGCCCAACCACGCTTTTATACCAAATTGAAAAGTCCAGCCCACACTTCTCCTTAAAACCCAAGGTATTAAGGAGAGGGAAACTAGAGCTTTATAACTAGTATAGATGAGGCAACTCCAAGCGATGTGAGACACATTCCAACACACCCTGTTGAACCACAACATATAGTAGCCGGACAAACGGCACACCAATTACAGGCCCAACCAAGCTCTAATACCAAATTGAAAAATTCATCCCACACTTCTCCTTAAAACCCAGGTATTAAGGAAAGGGAAATTAGAGCCTTATAACTAGCACAAATGAGGCAACTCCAGGCGATGTGGAACACATTTCAACACACCCTTTTGAACCACAACATATAGTAGCCGGACAAATGGCACACCAATTATAGGCCCAACCAAGCTCTGATACCAAATTGAAAAGCCCAACCCACACTTTTCCTTAAAACTCAGGTGTTAAAGAGAGGGAAATTGGAGCCTTATAACTAGCATAGATGGGGCAACTCCAGGCGATGTGGGACACATTCCAACAGAAGTTTATACATTTTTTTCTTTCAAATTGTTCCTCCATTTGAAACCATTTGTTTTTAGAAGCTGAAATCTATGTTAGAATAAGCCTCAACTTTGTCTGTTAAAACTAAAACTAGATAGCACAAATAGTTGGCTTAGTCATGCCCCAACTCATTGAGCTTAGCAATCACATATAACCATTTGATTTTATAGTTTCTCATTTAAATTTTTTCAACATGTTGCACTTAATCTACGAGTAGAGTACATATACACCTAGACACATAGGAAACCTAATCTAGATTATGAACATTTGCAATCAATTTATTCCTCTTAGATTGAAACATCCATAGATTCACCTCAAACCACTGTCACAATAAATATAGGCCTGCACCATCTTTTATCCAGTGGAAACTGTCACACCCCAATTTTTGGACATGACTGGTCTTGAACCACATAGACTTAGCCCATGGAACACGAAAGCCTAATCCAATGCCTCACATTGACAAACACATGAAATAGCTATTAAGTAGGTTATAACATTAAGTCTGGACAAACCCAATTAAGGGAAAGGGCACAAGCAACCCATACATTTCGAAAAATATATATATATATATATTGTACAACTGATAAGATAAGGTAAAGTTTACATATATGAAAAATATGAACATAATAATAGATAACGAATGATCCTAAGGTCACACGGGAATAGGTCCTCACACTGCCAGAGTCCTATATACTCCACTACATGCTTACTTGGAATTGTGAAGAGTGGGGTGAGTTCACGACTCAGTGAATGATAATGACATGCAATAGTAAATCTAGCTTTAAAATAGGAATAAGGAATAGATTAAACATACGATAACAACTACATAGCTGTTAACAAGAATCAATATAAGTCAACTACTTCTATCATCAGATATAAAGTGTAGGATAAAGATGAGATCAAGTATATCAATGATTACCATCTCAATGTACAATCCACATAGCAATAATTTCGTGAGGGTCATGAGGACTATAGTCATAACAGTATTTGCTAATTGTTTTCTCAGGGGATTTATAGCCCACTAAATTCAGTATTGCACTTAGAGTTATGATGGGATGCTGCCCAAAGTCTTTTTCCTTAGACAATCTAGTTAAGGTCATTTGCATACAAAAGAATGTTCTTTTAGCCATTGAACACAAGTTACCAAGCCTCATGCAGGTCTCTTCCCTAATGGCAAGTGTTGCTTCACACAGAAGGATACTCCTTGGAATTCCTCTTATAATGTATACATCATGAACATAGTTGTCAAATTGGGATTCAAATTGTGAATCATAAAGATTGGGTCACTTTTTCTAAATTACTTGAAAAAATATATCTACACACTTGAATGTTAAATACATCTTATGAATATGAAATATTTAGACTTAAATCAATGAAAATATTGTTTTGAATGATGATCATGTAGTTTAATAGGTAAGAAGTTAACAACTCCTTTGGTCCCAAGCCTGGGTAAAGGAGGAGGTTTGTGTGTTAGGTAGCCGACAGCCAACACATAAAAAAGCCGCTCGAATCCCTTATGACAATGAATTCTACTTTGAATCGATTAAATGCTAGGTCGTTCCTCTCAAGTGACGCGATGCTCCTGCCTCTGGGTGTTTCGAAAAGTGAGCAAGGGGCATTGCATCGACGCTTGGGTGCGCTGAAAAATGGGCAAAGGTTTTCGCGTTTTTCTGGTAGGCACAGGTAAAGAAGCTAGTCCAAGACTATAAGTTTAGGGTAGCCACATGGAATATAGGAACTTTAACTATGGAATTGATAGATGCTATGATTAGGAGAAGTTAGTATAGCATGCATACAAGAAACTAAGTGAACGGATGAGAAAGCTAGGAAATTGAGGATATTGGGTTTAAACTGTATTATAGTGGCAATGATAGACACAAAAATAGTGTAGGAATAATAGTTGCTAAGGGTCTTGTGGAAAATGTAGTGGCGGTCATTAGTAAAGGTGATAGGATTATGCTAGTTAAACTAGTTATTGTAAAGAATATAGTGAATGTTATTAGTGCATACGCTCCCAAAGTAGGATTTGTTAGAATAAGGAAATTATATTCACACAATTTATTCTATTTTGTTTTATTCCTTGATTGATGTAATGGGTTGTAATGAGCTGGCCCATAATTCATGCCTTATGGCACTCTTGTAATTATGCTTTATTCTTAATATAAAAGGGGATGAGATCTCACTCATTCCCTATCTCTTTCTCTTCTCTAAATTTACATGGTATTAAAGCCGTAATAGGAGGAACCTAACACCAATCATAGCCACCTTGCTTCCACTGAAGGCCACCCAAACCCAAACCCAAACCCAAACCCTAGACTGCCTAGGCCACCCAAACCCTTGTCTGGGTCAGTCAAACCCCACCCAGCTCAGTCGAAGGTCAGTCGGTTCTCTACCAGGGCAGTCGAAGCCTCCTCTTCTCTCCTCTAGGCTTGTCGACTGCCCTAGCCTGTCCTTATAGGTTTGTTGGCACTCCTGGAGGCTCTGTAGATTGCTTCCAGTCCACCTAGTTGGTCGACTGGTGTCTCCTGGTTGGTCGACTTGTGTCTAACGAATGGACTGAACTCTTGTTATGGTATATACATCTATAAAACCTTCTTCTCTGTTTTCTTATGTATATAGAACACCCATAAGACCAACAAAATTGGAGATGATGTGATTCATAGAATCAAAGTAAGTTGACTTAAGTGGAGAAGTGCATCTGGCATATTATGTGATCGACAAATACCAACAAAATTGAAAGGCAAATTCTTATAGAACAACTATAAGACCAGAATGGGGGAAAATATATGAATTATAGAAACAGTTAAAAGATATAATATATTTAATTTAACTGAGTATATAGCTTTTGATAGAGCAGAACGGGAAAAAAAATATTAATGTAGCCAACCCTACTTGATTGGGACACAAAAGGTTAGTTTTGTTTGGTTATATATATGTGTATATTATAAGTGTAGATAGCAGAGTTTTGGTTGCATAGATTTCTCGGGCAAAAAGAGACCCCATGTTGATATGTTTGTTGATCAACTTCCATCTTAATAATGCATGAAAATTTCATCAGAATTTCATTTTTTAATTTTTTCAATACAAGAACTAATACATCATATTGCAGGTAAATTGGACGCTATTGAAAGAAATAAGGGAGATAAACCAGCAATTGATAGACACTGTCGTTGATATCAGTGAAGTTAATTCAACAGCAGCAACATCTGTAACTGAAGGTGGTGAAGGAACCATTGTCAAGTGCTCTTTTAATGCTATCACCATCAATCCTAACATGAAAACAGAACCTGCTTCAGCTCCAGTGGTACATTTTCAAGCATTTGTCTACCTATAAATTGATCATCAATTGTATGTTTCGTCATCTGAATTACTTTGTGCTTTGTGGATATTCAGTCACCTATACTGCCCTTACGATTGCTTGTTCCAAGAAATTATCCAGCTTGTTCCCCTGTCCTCCTAGACAAGTTGCCAGCAGAAGTCAGGTAAGAGAATGGGCTATTATGATTTCACTTCATATTCAAGTCATTCTTGTCATTTCTTTATAAGACTTTCTGCAGCACCTAATGTAGTTCTCCAATTACCACACGACTTTTTATTTTCACTAAATTTGCAATTTGATTTTTATTAGATTTGAAGTGAAAATTTTTAGCTGAAACTGTTGAAAATGATGAAAAATAAAAAGGGGGGAAAAAAAAGAAAAGAAAAGAGCAGACACATTTGAGATGAAAAGGAAAGAACGAATAATTAGGGTCCTGCCTTCATCATTTATATGTATACTAGCTTAGTCTATACTCAACATGAATAATTAGGGTCCTGCCTTTATCCTTTATATGTATACTAGCTTAGGCTATACTCAACATGAATAGTAAAATAATTAAGGCGTACCTAGGCCATCCTAAATATTTTAAAATCGAAGGATGCACTTATAATTACCTTTTCACAATAATTAAAAGAGCAGTGGCCACTAGTAAGTGGTTAAAACCTAGTCTACAAACGTTGATGTTTTGGGTTCAATCCTGAGGAAAACCACTTTGTTTGTGCAAATTATGCTAAATGTTAGGTCCGTGCCCAATCAATCCCTTCTAAGGCCTATTTTGGGAAGATAGTAAAAATCAGCTTTTTTGCTTTTAATCAAGATTTTTTAGAGTGATTTGGGAAGTTGGTAAAAAGTTGATTTTTACTACACTAAAATGACTAAAATAGCCTCACCCAACTTAAAAAATTACTTTTAACCCAAACTCACAAAATATAAACCTTAAGGGTAATTATGTAATTTTGCCACCAACTTTATCTACTCTTGCCAAATGAACAAAAAGGAAAAATCTGATTTTTGGATAAAAACGCAAACCATGCGTTTTTATCAGTTCCCAAAATGGCCCTAAACCCCCACCCAATACTATTTTTTTTTTTTTTAAATAATTAAAAGAATGGTTTTTGATGAATTTTTTTTAATTAGTCAAACAATAAGCAAAACACATTTTTAGGTGTCCTAACAGCACGGGGTACTCCAAAAATAGTGTCGTACGAGTACTGGGTACTTACTGGGTGCGGGTACCGTGTACCGGGTACGCCGAATACATGCCGGGTACGGCAAATACATTTGGGTACATCGTGGAGAGACAAACAAAGAACTGAATAGAAGGAGAAGTAAACAACCAAACAAAGAGGAAGAAACCAAACGGAGACATAATACCAAATGCTAACAGAGAGACTTGAATCCAAGACCTCTCTCAACCAGAGCTCTAATACCATGATAATTAAGAAAAGAGAAAACAACGATAGTATTATTAAGCATAGAAAATAAGGTTACAAAGTGAGATATATATATATATATATATCAGCTAAACAAACCCTAAAAATACCAAAGACTAAACTACCCTTAATAATAAATAATAATAATAATAATAATATACATATATGCTTACTCCTTATACACAGCTTGAAGTTGTTGACCATCAAACCTCACCGTCAATACCTACATACATGGGGAAAAGGGGTGAGCCAAAGCCCAATGAATAGTGATATATTGAAACTATTTGAAGGCAAACTAGGATTTCTCCTAACAAATTGTTATAGGTTATAAAAAGCTTACAGAAGCTTAACTTGCATTTGAATCATAACATGTCATGCATTTCTAATTCCAATCATTGTATTAATGTCCAGCAGAGGGTATTAAACATAACTGGGTCAACTCCAGCTATGTCAAAACCACAGTAACTCTCTTTTTCTTCTAACCAACTAATCATATAATTAGCTTAATTAATCAAGGTAAATACTAATGACGTTAGGTTAAGTCTCTAATCTTGTTTAACCTAATTAATTATGAGTATTCTTAATCATGATTAGGCTCGCAAAGCATACTTAATTATCACTAATCTCAATTAGGTTTCCACTTAACATGTGAAAATGTCATGCCATTAGATCAAAGTAATCTAACACCTTGATTAAAGAATTAGCATGTGAAAATGTCATGTCCATTAGACCAAAGTAATCAAACACCTTGATTAACAGTTGCCAATTGTTAAAAAAAAAAGAGCACTGTTCCGGTTGACTGGCCGGACGTCCAGGGGACGACCGGTTAGCCCAAATTTTCCCGCCTTGGAAAGAGTTTTCAAAAGTGAGTGTGAAATTAATTTTTGAAAACTCTAAACAAACAAGACACTCAAAATAAGGGGTGGAAATATGTTTGGAGAATAGAACCAAACACAGCCCTAAGTTTCTCAAATTTTCATTTCAAATCCATTTCCAAGGCAAAATCAACCAATTAAAAGGTTATAATTAGATGACGAAAATGAATTACCTCAAATTTAAGTCAAAAGAAAGTAGGAATCAAAAACCAGATTTTCCATTTTGTTCTTTCCTCTTGGTCTAGTTTATCTCTAGACCAAAATTTTCTCGCTTCTCTTTATGTGCTCTTGTTTCTAACCCTTTGAGAGACACTGGTCTCTCTTTTATATATATAGATATATGCCAGGTGGCATTCCTAGATGAAGTGTTTGCCTACATCTAACCAACTAATCATGTAATTAGCTTAATTAATCAAGATAAATACTAATGACGTTAGGTTAAGTCTCTAATCTTGTTTAACCTAATTAATTATGAGTAGTCTTAATCATGATTAGGCTCGCAAAGCATACTTAATTATCACTAATCTCAATTAGTTTTCCACATAACATGTGAAAATGTCATGCCCATTAGACCAAAGTAATCTAACACCTTGATTAAAGAATTAACATGTGAAAATGTCCTGCCCATTATACCAAAGTAATCAAACACCTTGATTAAAGAATTGAAGACATAGATGACCATATTATGCTCAAAAGAGAATCTCTCAATCTTGCATGGTGCAAGATCGAGAGATTCAAAACATATAAGAAACATAGAATAGCAAATCATATATCTTAAGTAAATTGGTATGGCCGCTTTTAGCATTTCATATGACAAAGAAAACAAATTTAACTCTAGGCTTTTTATTATTAAAATAAAAGATTTGATTATGCCATGCAATAGCACCTAGGGTGTTACATAACATGTTGAAAACACTTGAAGCATTGCATGTATAGCTAGCTAGTCTTTACTCTCAATATTTGGAAGTTCTTATACCATTCTTATTTTCCTAGGTTTTGAGAGATGTATTCTCTTTTATACAATCAAACTCACAACTTAGCATATCTGTAGGATTTTCTAAAACCATTCCAAAATATCAAATCTGTTACTCAGGTTTCTCCCAACCTTATTTTGATGCTGCTGCTCAGCAAAAAATGTGTCATTTTATTGTAACTCTCTTTTTCTTCCTTTTAGTATGGTTTCATGTTGTACTTCACTCTGATATAGATTTGGTAATTGACAGTATGGGGAGTGAAGATTTATCGGTAAAAGCAAAGTCAAAGCTGAGTATCATTCTTCGAAATGTTTTGCAACCTATGTCGCTTGGAGAGATAGCAAAGAATTGGGATGTTTGTGCCCGTGCAGTTATATCTGAATATGCTGAGCAGAATGGCGGAGGGACCTTCAGTTCAGGATATGGGACTTGGAAAAACTACCTCAGTGCTGCTTGATCAGTCATCGCTTTAATTGGCAAGAAATGTTGTTATTGATCAAAATTTCATGAAAGGAAACATGTATATAAAAAATATACATTATGTGACTGTATATGTTATATATACACTTATGGTGAGAAAGTTGCGTGTACCAATACTTCTGATTTGAAATTTTTTTTTTAGTTTATTTTATGCAGAGATACAAATAATATACTCCCTCCATTTCAAAATATTAGTCTTATATTTCATTTTTCATTGTTTCAAAATATTAATTCCTTTTCAAAAATCAAGGACTAAAAAATATGAATTTTCTTATTTTGCCCTTCTTTTAAATTCATTAACAACACAAGTATAATTATAACAATTGATATTCTCAAAAAAATGTATTATCAAAGAGTAATTTTGAAAAATTAATATTTTTAAGGTGCAATAATTGTACTATCAAAAATGGTTGAATTTCTCAAAAGGGACTATTATTTCGGGACGGATGGAGTATAAAAATTTTATGCGCTTGTAATATTTTGTATGCTTTACTTGTTAATTTGAATTCAAAAAAATTCATGGAAGTTGAAATAGTTGTAGTGAAATTTTATTTAAAATATACTGCAATAATTGAGTTATGATGTACTTATGTTTTATGTTAATACTGAATACATATTACACTTACAAATTATTTTATTAACGGAGTTTGAAACAGGAATGTACTATAGATATTTACAATTTCATCCTAATTTATATATTTGAACATAATCTTTTAAAAAAATTACTGTATTTTTTTTTGGGCCAATGAAGAATGTTTTAATTATAATTAATATTAAAATTATGAATTTTAAACCTTCCATGTTGATGAGTAAAACATTTGTAAGTTATAACCAACTGATTATAAAAGTACATAGGAAGGATGAGCCCATTTTTAGATATATATAATTAACACTTTTTCATAATAATTTAATAACTACCACATGTACTTGTTAAGTTACATGGCAACATATTATACAAGGTATTATCAAATGTACTTGGTAACATATTATCAAACATATTACGAGTCCAATCTAATATATATATATATATATATATATATATTATTAGCTTATAATAATTAAAAAGTCAACAAAGTGGCTAAGCCCTACAACCACTCTACTACTACTTACAACCCTCGTAATAGGAGAGAAATAAACTCGAGACCTCACAGCAATGGAATAATGGAGTAGTTGGGAATGGTGTAGTTGTGTAAGTAGTAGTGAAGTGAAACCCGAGACCTCACACCACAAACACTAGGCCAAATACTCTGGTTGTAACATCTCAAATTTCTAGCCCAAATGATAATGCAACAATCATGGCTCTCTTAAAGGAAAATCAAATATAACTTCTCATACTTGCATTACATAATAATAATAGTTCCTCATGCGATATTACATTGATTCAACAACAAGTAAATAACCAAATAAGCACCCTCAAGGGTTTACAATCTTCCAAGGCTTAAGTCCGGTACACAAAATGGTTATTCAAATCCATATATACATAGCCCTTGGCTTACAAATAGGATCACAGCAAATGAGAACTTTAGTGCTCTCAACACACACATTTACACGCCCTCAATTAGGTGGATTCACTACGTCTTTTCCTGCACAAAAATCCGGTAGGGTGAGCATAAAGCCCAGTAGGAAATCCTTAACAAAGTATATACATCTTATACAAGTCTCAAGAGATGAATGCACATGCCATGCCATGCATTTTTTAAAATAAAACACATCTTCATCTTTTGAAAACTATCATACTCAATGATGTTATGCAACTTCAACTGTTCAAAATTTATCAATTTAATTTAAGGGGGCGGTAAATACAACTCTGGTAATCCCTAGGTCGGTGTCTGCATGTAGACTATACGAGTATTACCAATTGTCATTTTTACCGATATTAACTGGAAGGCTCGACACCTATCAGCGTGACTTTCTGGTCTTTCACCAAGGACACTCAGGCCAACTTAAACAATTTCATCTACATCACCTATCAAGACTTACCACCGTATTTACCCCAAAACCATTTTATGAAATCCCAACATTCTTTTCTCAATGCAAATTTCCAAAGCTTAACCTAGTCCAATGAATTGAAATACCAATGTATGCTTAATAATGCAATGCAACATTACTTCCATATTCAATTGTTTCATACAATATACCATTGTGATCAAAATTCTCAATCCTCTTTTCAACACAGTTCTACAAGATGAATATATATATATACTTTTCAAAAATGTTTAAGACCCCTTTCTCCCAACCTCCTTTGACCCCCTTTCTTTTTTGATTGGTCACTTTTTTTCTTTTTTTTTCTTCTCCTCCAATCACCACCCGCCACGTGTGTGTGGGGGTGGTGGGGGTAGAAGTTTGAGGGGGTCTAAATCACACACATATTGAATTCATTCAAGAGAATAACGTAATTCCCACATTTCGAGCAATCTCAGCAATTTAGTCAATTCAAGACTAAATCAACATTTTGACAACAATTTCCAAAATAAACAACATTTCTTATTTTTTTTCACAAAATTCGTCATTTATATATAAATAAATAATTTTCAAAACATCCATTTATTTTGGTACACAAAATAAATATGACAACATCTTTCAAGGATTTTCAACATCTTTCAAAGAAAAGGCCTAATTTCTAGGTTTTCTCACCAAAACCATTCATCTCCAAGATATTTAGAAGAATCTCCCCAAAATCATCTTTTTTCAATCAATATGGTTCAAAACCTTCAATTTCTATTTTAAAAGGAAAAGAAATTAAACCCTCTTTCAAAATCATTCATCTTCTTGAAATCAACAATCAATTTCTCAAAGCTAATCAAAGAATGATTTCGAAAATCATCTAGATCTTGCAAAAACATATATATAACTCTAAGAAAATCTCTACCTCAAGTTTTGAAGAAGAAATGAGATGAAAACCCCAAAATCAATGGTGTCGAAACTCGATCTTCACCGCACACAACGAAGCCCTCGAGATGATAACCAACTTTGGTAAGAACTTAGGTCTAAATCCCAATGAATTTGGAGAAATCAAAGAGAGAAGATGACTTCTAGAAAGAGAAGCTCCCAATCTGAAAATTTTGAGAGTTTTAGAGAGAGAGAGAGGACTGAAAAAGTGATATGAAATATTAGATTCATGAACTGATATAACATAGTCCGCTTGAGCGTCAAATACACTAACCTAGTACTTTTGCAGACATGTCAAACTTCTGAAACCAAACATTCTCCGCTTGAGCGCATAAACGGCCACTCGAGCAGACAAGCAACTTCGAATGCATTTTGCATTTTTGTTTTGGGGGTGCTGCCCCTCAACCCCGGCAGGGCGCTGCCCTAAGGCCCACCAAAGGGCGTTGACCCCTGGACCCTCGCGAGCTGACCGGGCAGCTCGACCCCCGACCGGCCCAGTCAAAGTGGCAAAACATGAAAGAAGATCGAAACCGGGATCGCTACAACCTTCCCCCCTTAAAGAATTTCGTCCCCAAAATTTCAAATCAAACTATCCAAACAAAGGGGTTTCTAGCAATCAAAGCCACGCTATTTCATTTTCAAATCACAATACTAACTTTCAACCAAATTCCACCATTTCCACCATGGTTATCTCATTAACGACAACCTCCCAAATATGCATAAATATGAAATTTCCCAAAAAAGTAATGGCAACTCTAAACAAACTTATGCTTAAAACAACAACGCACATATCAACATGTGGTTAACAACTTTAAATACGTTTTCCCTCAACACTAGGGAATATTATAAAGAAAAGCAACTTAAGCATTTTCAAATAAATCCGGATATTTGGAGCGGACTTCCGCCTCGCGTTCCCACGTCGCTTCTTCAACCCCATGGTGTCTGCACGACACCTTTACCAATGGTATAGTTTTGCCCCGTAGCACTTGCTTCCGGGTATCTAATATTTGAACCGGTCGTTCTTCGTAAGAGGCACCCTCATCTACCTCCAAGTCAACCCAATCAAGAACATGAGAAGGGTCGGGTTTATACTTCCTAAGCATAGATACATAAAATACGTTGTGAACTCCCGAAAGTTGTGGCGGTAAAGCTAACCGGTATGCCACTTCCCCAATTCACTCTAAGATCTCAAAAGGCCCAATGAACCTTGGAGATAATTTACCACTCTTACCAAATCTCATCAAACCCCGCCTTCGTGAGATTTTTAGAAACGCATGGTCACCATCTTCAAAAGATAAAGGTCGTCTCCTCTTATCGGCATAACTCTTTTGTCAGCTTTGGGCTGTAGCTAACCTCTTCCGAATGAGAACAACTTTCTCGGTTGTCTCTCTAACAATTTTCGGACCCAGTAACGGTGCATCACCCACTTCGGCCTAATAAACCGGGGATCTACAAGGTCGGTCATATAAGGCCTCAAATGGTGCCATCCTAATACTAGCTTGGTAACTATTGTTGTAAGCAAACTCAATCAATGGTAAGTGCCATTCCCAAGGCCCCTTAAAATCAAGGACACAAGCTCTAAGCATGTCCTCCAAAATCTGAATGGTACGTTCTGACTATCCATCGGTTTGAGGATGATAAGCGGTGCTAAGAGTCAACTTAGTTCCCAGCGCCTCTTGAAGGCTTTGCCATAACCGGGCAGTAAAACGAGGATCCCTATACGACACAATAGTCACAGGGACTCCATGAAGTCGAACTATCTCTCTAATGTACAACTCTGCCAAGCGTTCAACTGAGTCGCTGGTGCACATCGGAATGAAATGGGTAGACTTAGTCAACCTATCAACAATCACCTAAACGGCGTCATTGCCTCGTTGTGTTCTAGGAAGCCCAATTACAAAATCCATGGTAACACACTCCTATTTCCACTCGGCTATTGGTAAGGGTTGTAACAAACTCGCTGGTCTTTGGTGTTCGGCCTTCACTTGTTGACAAGTAAGGCACTTCGATACAAATAAAGCGACATCCCGTTTCATACCCCTCCACCAAAACTGACGACTAAGATCATGATACATTTTAGTGCCTCCTGGGTGTACCGCAAGGCGTGAGTGATGGAACTCCTGAAGTACTTCCTCTTTACAAGATTCTGGTACAAACAAACGGTCTAGGTAACGTACACTCAGATCCAAGCGAATGTTCAAACCTTTCTCTTCCTTCCCATTGGAAATCTTAACACGGATTGATTCCACATCACGGTCTCCTCGTTGTGCCTCTATGACCTTACTAACCAAGGTAGGTTGAGCATTCAAAGTAAACAAGGTAGCACTCTCTCCGGACTCACCCAAGTGCAAATCAAACTTGCCAATAACATCTAGCATATCCCATTCCCGAATGGCCACACTTGCCAAACTACTCACAGATTTTCGACTCAAAGCATCGGCCACCACATTGGCCTTCCCTGGATGATAGTGTAACTCAAAGTCATAATCCTCCATAAATTCCATCCACCTCCATTGTCGTAAATTCAAGTCTTTTTGAGAAAATAAATACTTTAGACTCTTATGATCGGAGAAGACTTCAAACTTCTCACTGCACAAGTAATGTCTCCAAATTTTCAAAGCAAAAATCACCGCTGTTAATTCTAGATCATGGGTGGGGTAATTTTTCTCATGAGTTTTCAATTGTCGTGAACCGTAGGCCACAACTTTTCCCTCTTGCATCAAGACACAACCAAGTGCATCCCTGGACGCATCACAATAGACAGTGTAATTCAAACCCCTTTCCGGAATTATCAAGACCGGTGCGGTGGTCAATCTAGTCTTAAGTTCTTGGAATGACTTTTCACAAGCCTCACTCCACACAAATTTGATACCTTTCTAGTCAACCTAGTCAAAGGTGCAGCTAGTCTAGAGAAGTCCCTAACAAAACGTCGATAATACCCCGCTAACCCCAAGAAACTCCGGATCTCAAAACATTCTTGGGTTGTTCCCAATCTTGTACGGCATCTATCTTTGAGGAGTCTACTATTACTCCCTCTCTTGACACTACGTGCCCCAAAAATTTTACCTCGGTTAACCAAAACTCGCATTTCTCAAACTTGGCATACAAACGGTGTTTCTCAAGCAATTCAAGCACTACCTGTAAGTGAGCCTCATATTCCTCATCGAAGGTTGAATAAATTAAGATGTCGTCCACAAAGACGACCACAAAATGGTCCAAGTGTTCCCGAAAAATTATGTTCACCAAATCCATAAAGGAGGCAGGCGCATTGGTTAACCCAAAAGGCATTACAAGGAATTCATAGTGGCCATAACGCGTACGAAAGGCCGTTTTCTGAATGTCCTCCTCCCGGACTTTCAATTGATGGTACCCCGACCTCAAATCTATTTTTGAGAAGCAACGAGACCCTCTAAGTTGGTCAAACAAATCATCTATTCTGGGTAGAGGATACTTGTTCTTAACTGTAACTCTATTCAACTTGCGGTAATCAATACACAACCGCAATGACCCATCCTTCTTCTTTGCAAAGAGAGCTGGCGCTCCCAAGGCGATGTACTAGGGCGAATGAAGCCCTTGTCTAAAAGTTTTTGGAGTTGAATCTTCAACTCATGCAATTCGGCGGGTGTAAATCTATACGGTGACATGGAAATCGGTGACGTGCCAGGCACTAATTCAATGGAGAACTCGATCTCCCGGTGACCACTCACCTTAAGAACATTTTTTAAAATAGGCTTTGAAGGTTTGGAAAACTCTTTGTCCAAAATGGATATAGGAAGGATTGTCTCTCTTTACCCCTAACTTGTTGCTTGGAATGATCTCTATTTTCATTATCAGGAGCTCTTCATGGAGCTCCCAAGTCTTAAGGCCGATAAAAAATGGGGTGTCTACACTAGGGCTTCTTAAATACTAATTTTCTAACAATATTTTCATATAAAAAAATACAATTCTTGGAATGAGATTTGAGATTTTACATGAAAACATAAAAAAATCCTAAGTTTCTTTTATTGCAATGAATTTGTTTTCTCAAAAATGTAAAGTTATGGATTGACTTTGTGCCTTGGAAAAATTTGAGGAATTTTCTTGATTAAAATATATTTTGACATGCCTAGAAATTCATGTTGGTGGCAATCGGTAGAGGTATAACCCCCCAAATTTTATAACCTATTTACATTAGAATGAAACTATATTTATTAATCCTTCCTAAATTCAATTAGATTATTCATGCAGAAGCTGATATTTTTCCCAATTGAAAACGCATTCATACACAAGATAAATCTCTTTTTGTTATATTTCATGTCATCGTTGTATGAGATTTACAAAAAGGTAATTACATGCAATAATACATTCATAACCATAGAGCCTGAATCTATAACAATACACTAAATAGAAAGCCAAAAATATCCAAGATAAATGCTCTAAAGGCTTACACATTTCAAGGGCTTTGCCCTATTGCAATTTAAGAAAGGGTTTCAACCCAAATACAAGTTAAGTCGTGCGCTTTACAAAATGATCAAAACGTGAGCCTTAGCTCCCAAATTCTTCCAAGTCTTCATCTTGGTAGAGGCACACCATCTACACCTGAAAATGACTTTCCACATAGGGATGAGTATAAAGCGTAGCAGAGATAATCTTAACAATATGCATGAGTCTTAACATAACCATGATCATGAGATATAGTGACATGACATGCTCAAAATTTGTTTCCCATGGGAATATGCAATGCAACTTTCCAAAACACAACCGATTCAATAACTTTCATTACATCAAAACCACTGGATGGTAAATACAATATTGAAAATCCCTAGGCATGTCATGTGTCTACTAGTAGTCTATCAAAGAACTATCAAATTCATCCACTTTACTGACTATTAACTGAAAGGAAATTGGAACCTACCTTGTGCGATTTTTTGGACTTTCACCAAGGATCTTAAACCAACTTAATTCTTATCACAACAACTACCTCCCTAACTAGATTTATCACATTATTTACCCCCATTCACAATCTTTTCAAAGTTTCTTGAGTATAAAAATCAACACAGCACATTTCCTCAAAATGCAAAAAGAGATGACAAGTGTGAGCCATGAAATGCTAATGATATGCATGCTTTTTCATATATTTCAATTTTCCTAATTCCAAATCATTTCTACAACACATCAATGTTAACGTCAGCTCCATTTTCAGCTTCCATTCCTTCCTCGTCAAAATCTGGCAAAGCACCAGGGCAACAAAACATATGCCATAAATTTTGCAACATAGTAAGAAAACACAATAAACCTACCTTTTTCTTTTTAAGAGAAAATAACAAGATTAACAACATGACATGTAAGAGAAAATAACAAGATCATAAACATGATATAACAATATAACAAATATTAAAATAATTTCAACAATTTTAATAATTTAGGTGACACTTAAAATCTCACTAAAGATATTTGACTTACCAACCACTAAGCTATGGCAACGGTTAATTTGAAAACTGCCACTTGGTCAAATATTCAAGTATTACCAACTGTAACTACCAAGGATGCCCACATTATAGCGATCCCGATTTTTCCCTCCATTGGTTATTGTATTCCGGACTCGGTTCCGTAGGTGTTTGTTGTTGGATAGGTTTCATTTCCGTCATTTAATTCTTTGTATCTGAGTTTTGGGATGCGTTGGGCAGGTTTGTAACAGGTTGGGTGTGTTTTGAAACAAGTGGTTGCTGCCCATTACTTTGGTGTCTTCGCTCGAGCGAGGCTTTTGTCGCTCGAGCGAGCTCTGTGTTTTAGTTCCTTCGCTTGAGCCAGGGTTCCTTCGCTCGAGCGAGAGTTGAGTGGTGTGTCTGTTGGTTCGAGCGAGCATTCTTGCGCTCGAGCGTGCGTCTGCGTCTTTTTTTGACCTGAAGGTTGTGTTTCTTGGCTCGAGCGAGCTTTCTTTCGCTCGAGCGAGCGAGGACTATGTTTTGGGTTTCTTCGCTCGAGCGAGCATTCTTGCGCTCGAGCGTGCTTCTGGGTTGCAGACCTGAAGCTTCGTGTTGTTGGCTTGAGTGAGGCTTTCTGCGCTCGAGCGAGGTTTCTTTGTGTCTGGTCGCTCGAGCGACCACTCTTTCGCTCGAGCGAGGCTCGAATTTATCAATTCGCAGCAGCAGCTTCTTCTTCACTTTTTCTTCATCTCTTTTATTCAAACCCTAGAACGGCTGCTCCCTCTCTCTCTACATACCTTCTCTCTACAAATCCATCTAGCTCTAGTGGTCTCCTACCCTAGTTCCTTTGTAAAAAGTGTGGAACTTGGTGTGGCCTTCGTTTTGATCTGAAAATCATTGGGTTTGGAGCATCTCGAGTTTTCTTCATCTTCTTAATTGGGTCTCTTCTTTTGAGGTAGGGATACCCTACTCCTTCATATGAGTTTTGACATAGATCTTAGTCATTTTGTATAAATGGTGGATTGTAGAAATTTTGGGAAAGTTAGAGTTTGATTTAAAGTTATAAAAAGGGGGGTTTTAAATTGTTAAACTCCATGGGTATGTGGGACCATGAAAAATGGAATTATTATTGTTGTTGAATTGATGAAAATGAGCCTTAGGGCTAAAGTTGGGAAAAAGGGGGAAAAGCCTTAATTTAATGTGACTAATTAATTTGAGAAAGTATGAGAATGTGAACTTGAGTTGGAAATCAAGAAATTGGGAAATTATGAGATTGAATGGTGTAGTTGGATAAATAAATCACTCACCTATGAAAATGTTGATATTTTATCTGTTTGATAAATTTGTTATCTGTTTAGAGATAACTACTTTGGGCTATCAGTGGAGGATAGTCTTGATTGTTGTAGACACTGTATGTTGATTAGGGAAAACTGAAACTAATCACCTGGAATATGTCATTGAATATGACGATTGGAATAATACATCGAATATGTGTATTGATTGATCATTGTATATGATAAATGTTTAAATATATTGTATATGTATATTGTGTGGGAGGAGATAGGGGATGTACTCCATGGTTTGAGAGGAGATAGGGGATGCACTCTCAAACCTGTTTGGGAGGAGATAGGGGATGGACTCCATTGATAACTAAGTTGGTCGGAGTGTCTAAGGTGAAAGTTCCGAAATCCTAATTACGTTTGCATAACGTAGATAATTGAAGTATTGGAAGTGTTTCTGATATGAGTTGTAGTCTTATTTGAATTGTGGGTAATTGGAAATATTTTGATATAAGTTGTAGTCTCATTTAATTGTTTGGCTAGATAATGAGCCATGTTTATAAATTTGAATTGGTTAAGTAAAGGAAAGTGGAATGAAACATGGACGTATTTGTCATGGAATTGGAAAGTGTTGTAAGTTGGTTTACAAATGTTAATCATTTATCGAATGTTAATGTTTTAGTTATTTCTCATATTTGGTTTAGTATATCTCTACTGGGCTTTGGCTCACCCTTTATGGGACATCATTTTCAGGTACAGATGGTACGCCACCTCCAAGGGCGTAGCTTAGGAGGCTTAGAGGCCAAAAGATCTTTTGTTGTTGTCTTTTTGTATTACATGTAAATCAAGCCAAGGCTTTATTTTGTATAAAGAGTTAGAACTCTTCTTTTGATGAACCCAAGTGTTGACTTGGAAAGTTGTATGCCCATATGGCATTTACTTTTGTTGTCAACATGTAATACTTTTGTACTAAATACTCTGATGAATGGAAACATGCTTTATTCTCTTATGTCCATGAATGTTGGATTTATATGCTTTATTTTGAGGGCGTTACACACACCCAGAGTTACATACCCAAGTTGTGGCATCCGTGGTCTGCCCTAAGGAAAAAGTTTGCCAAGGGTACATAACCTCCCTGTGTGTCACCTGCACATTCATCCTTATTCCAAAACCGAATACCGATAAAGGTTCAAATAAGTCTCGTACCATCTTAGGGTTTCATGGCACAAATTATGTAAAAATTCTCAAAATCAGGGCTCATCCCTGAACAACCGATATTAACCATCAATTGTTAATTTCATACATGCCGTTAATCATTTTAGTTAATTTTCATAATAATCATAAATAATTACAAAATTAAATCACCATTACTATTGTACCATTTTATTATAACTTTCAATAGAAAATATCAACACATACATTCTACAATAATCAATCAATGTACAAAATTATAGTAAACAGTTAAATCAAGCCATGGTGTGAAACAATAATTTTAGATACTTAAAATGAATCACAACCTCACACATGCATGAGCCTCTAATTTACAAGATCCAAATCGTAACAATATGTTCTGGGTGACCACTCGAGTGGTCAATTTGTCGCTCGAGCGGTGATGTGTAGCTCTCTATATCTTACATGTTTACAGGCGAGACCGCTGGAGCGATGAAGTGGTTGCTTAAATAGTGATAAGAGGCCCCCAGTATCTTCACTGTAGCTTTGAAAAACTTTTGGGACCATGCGTTTACTACTCCAGTGGTATAGAGTTCACTCGAGCAGTCTCATTATATTTTGCACTGCACTCAAGTGATGGAAAGTTTGCTCGAGCAGTCTGTACAAGACAACACACTTAAAAGTTGAACTAAACACTTTTTCTCTCACTTTTTCCATATCTCTTCTCTCTCTCACCCCCTTTCCGAAACCTTAGCCCTAAAGCACTCGATTCTCTTGATTTTTACCAAGATCCATCCTAGATACTCCTAAGGGGTTGGAGAACAAGCTTTATTTAAAGAATCTACAGATTGTTTCACTATATTTTGGGAGTTTAGAGTTGGGCCTTCAACTTCTTGTCTTCAATCTTGAGGTAGGGGTACCTTTAATTCATTATATGTTTGATTTGGGATATATATGTGGTATTTTCATTATATCTATATAGATATCTAGAGGTATGAGGATTGGTGTGTTATCTAAGGGGTTTGGTTAAAAAAGAGTCATCTCTTATGAAATTCTTGAAGGATTTATGTTTTATGTTGATGATTATGTTATGGGTGATGAGAATTGACCTTTAAATGCCTTAAAAGGGAAAATTCCCAATTTTCTTAAAACCCTAGCTTTCAAATTGGCTCAATAAAGGGGATTTGGTTCAATTGGGCTTCTAATCATGAAATTAGATATATTGACTTGATTGTTATGTTGGAACATGAAATGTTGAGAGCCTTTATCACAAAATTTTGAGATGATGATGGATATGACTTGGAGAATTACCTTAATTGGAAATATTTAAATTGATGGATTGTTGTGAATTGAAACTACCTTAGGGAAATTGAGATTTGCAAACTCATGTATCATATGCATTCATTAATTATACTTGTGGCTTGGAATTTTCAATGATTGGAACATATTGGAAGGGGGTAAATAGCGTATGAGTCCGGGTTGTGAGTCGAGTCTTGGTTTGAGTCCTTTTATGTATAATTGGTACCCGCGTATGGAGTCAAGGTGCCCAATTGCCATATCTTGTGCCTATTGCCAGAAAAATGTGGAAAACATGATTTTGGATGTCCACGAGCCTACCGTTTCTGGAGTCGACAAATGTGGAGAAGTGAGGTCTTGGGTGCCCGTTGTCCCGCCGTTCTTAGAGTTGGCAAATGTGGGATTATATTTTTATATGCTTATATACATACATAATTATGTACTTGCAGTTTATGGCTCTTATATCTGGATGTCATAGCATATTTACACCCCGTGATTTGGATGAAATGAATTTGTTATGGACATTGTTTAATTTGATTTTCATGGTTTTACAAAGGAATGGACATGTGTTTTCTCATCCATTGCATAACATGATCATATGTAACTCGATTAATTATATAATTTGTTAATGGTATTTTCTACTGGGCAATTGCTCACCCCAAAACTAACAACCTCTCATTGGATGATGTTGACATGCTATTGGCATTGAGAAGTAATTTTTTATGGAAGTGCGGAGGCACCTTTTTGTGCTATGTGATGAAGCCTTGGGCCATTTTTGCATGGAGTTAGATCTCTCTCTTTTGTGTACTCAAGGAAAAAAATCCTTGAAAGGATATGGGCCCTTAGGCATTTTGTTTTGTATTATCTCTTATGCTTTGAACTATTTATTCTTTCGATAATGTATTAAAACAATGATGTAATCACATGAATAATTCAAGGGGGTAGAGATAACTTTTGAGACATGTAACAAAATATTTACTGTGAGGATTTTTCGTCATTGGTATAATGTTCTTGTATTGGCATTGTGAATTGTTGATGAAACAGCAGGGTGTTACACAAATTAAATAGACTAGCACAACACTTATTTTTAATTCTAATAAATAATTAAAGTGGTAATCTTGGTTCTTTAATATTTTGTCCAGAATTTTTAGAACACAATTTTCATAGTTAAAATTACAAATAAATTATTTAGACAATTCTAAAATTCATGTAATTCTCTAGAATGTTCAACAAACATGTTATAGTAATTTTTCAGAAAGAATTTCCCAAAAATAAGTTATAAATAATTCTATAAAATTACAAGAAATTACATGACACAGATTCGTCACATTTTTTTAAAAATAATTCCACACTGAAATTTATAAATCAAATCCAAAATTTAAAATTTGAGTATAAAACTAGACTTCTCAAATTTCATTTTTAATTTAAAAAATACCAGATTTGGTCTAATATAAGATTTTTAGTGATTTTTCAAACATGTAGTAGATTCTGTCTAAAAATTTCAAATTTAATTAAAATTTCATACAAATTCGTACAAATAATTGATAGAAAAATTTATACCGATTTTGGTTTTAACCTAACTCTTGTTGTATCCCGGACTCGGGTTTAATGGTTTTATATTGTTAGTCATATCTTGTTTCCCTTGTGTTTCTTTGAATTTGGCTATTGGGTTGTTGCGGTTGTGTTTGGAATAGGTTGGTTGCTTGGTTTTCAAACCTTTTGTTGCCAAGGATTTTGCTCCTCCCCTCGAACAACACTTCTTGCGCTCGAGCAGGCTTTGTGAACTCTCAATATTTTTGCAGATCTACAAAATTACTGGGAGAGTGTATTTAACGCTCGATCGGCATTTTCTACGCTCGAGCAGGCTCAGCTCGAGTGGCCTTTCTTGTGCTTGAGCGTTGGTCTGTTGTCTGTAAAACTGCTGGGAGTGTGCATTCTGCACTCAAACATCAGTTCTTGTGCTTGAACGGAATAACTTATTGTGTCTGACTCTCGAGCGTCAACTCTTGCGCTCGAGCGGACTGTGCGTATATCAGTTCATAATAGCCACATTTTACATCACTTTTCATCTCTTCCTCTCTCTAAAACACTCCAAAACCCTAGATCATGAGTTTCTCTCTCTAAAACTCATATTCTCTTTACATTTTCACCTAGATTTGATGGGTTCTCTACCCTAGTGCCTTTGAGAAAAAGATAGAGCGCTCCTAGAGCTCCGTTTTGACCCGAACAAGATTTGGTTTCGGCGTCCTTGAAGTTCCTCCATTGTTGCTTTGGTCTTCTAACTTTGAGGTATAGACTTTATACACTCTCCTATGATTTTTAACTGAGTTATTTGTTAATTGTGTAAAGAATGTTGGGATTTGGAGGATTTTAGACAAACCTAGGTTTTTGGTTTAAAATCAAAAGTGGGGTTTCAAATGAAGGTATTGAAATGGTTATGGGTATAGATATGAGGATGTGTTGTGTTAAATTTGTTAATTTTGACACATGGGTTGGATTTAGGAGAGAATGGAGTTTTGCCCTAAAATGTTTCAAATAATTATTTTGTACAAATAATGAAATTAGTATTGGGAATATGAAATTAGATGAATGTGTATATAAATGGTGGAGTTGGATGTGTATTATCTCTCACCTATGGCAATTTGGATAATTTATCTGTCTTGAAGATTGTATATCTGTTTAGAAATATTTGTTTTGGGCTATCGGTGGAGGATAGCTATGATTGTTGTAGAAATTGCATGAGGATTAGGTGAATTGAAACTAATCTCTTATTGGTTGTCATTAAACATGACTGTGTTTTAATACATTGTATATATATGATGTTTGGGATGAGAAAGGTGATGTACTCCATGTTTTGGGAGGAGAAAGGGGATGGACTCCAGTGAATTAAGTTGGCCTATGTGTCCAGAGTGAAAGTCCCGAAAACCGTTTGTATACATGGTGCCGATCCCGCGGACGAAATTTCCGTAAAATGGAAAATTGAAGTGTTTGTGCAATGGTTGTATTGATTAAAGAACCACTGAGTTGTAACCTCAGTGGATTGTCTGGATAATAACGAATTGACTCATGAATTGAGGTGAAATAAATTGACTTGAAAAGAGTTGAGATAAAATGGATTGAGATGTAGAATTCGGCATATCATGATTTTGTGGAATACAAATGACTTTATTTCAGGCATTGCATATGCACATTATACTTACATCTTTGTTAAGATTCATATATTGTGTTAGATTGTTTCTACTGGGCTTTGGTTCACCCTATTTGGGAAAAACTATTTTCAGGTGCTAGAGATATGCCTTCGTTAAGACAGTATTTTGGGGAGATTTGGAGCAAGTGCTTCTTTTTGATTGTATTTACCTTGTATAGCCAAGGGCTTAATTGTATTGAGTTAGACTCATTTTCTTGTAACCAAGCAGTAACTTGGAAAGATGTAAGCTTTTAGGGCAAATGAATATTTGTTTACCTTTCATTACTTTCACTAGTCGTAACACATGTTGTAGATTCAAGATGGACAGTTTATGAATGTATATCGCATGTGTCACCTTTTTGTATATTACTCTAATTAAGGGAAGCTTCTTATTGTATCTATATCACTTTGTATTGGTGTTGGAGTTGGATTATTGTAATTATTTTGGGGGCGTTACAAATTTCTGGATGAACTAGACATCATTTTTAACAACTATGTAGAGAAATCATGTTGAAATTTTGAGTATAAAATTGTCTAAAAATTCGTACAAAGTTCTAACAGATTTAAGAACTATATAATCAAACCAAATAAAATCTTCAATCAGCTATTTAATGTCACAAACTACACATGTGTAACACCGCCAGTGGGGTACCCGTGCACGTTAAACAATTCAGACTCTCGACTTGTTTGATCTAGTCTCATGAGTGTAATGTGAAACATAGATAAGAGTCTAAATTTGGAAACTTTTATGGAAAATCCACTTTAATACAAAATCTTTGCCAAAAATGGACTACATCACCAGATCCTAGAGTCGCCACCTAATATTTTTGAGAAAATTAGGAAATTCGTGACTCGTGCTAAGGCCACTATTCGTCGTAACCAAGGATGCTTGGCTCGGAACCTTAAGTATGAGAGGGGAAAGTCATATAATTGATCACTCCCGCTCACCCGATCAAAAAATTGGCCTCTACTAAACCATGTTATGAGTTTTTTTAACTTTATATGTTCATATTCCGATTATTAAATAAATCCTACAATTTACTATGTAAAGAATACAAATATAGACTATGCAACCCACTTTAGAATAACTTGATTTCATGTAGTTTAAAAGAGTTTTGAAGATGTACAACTCAAAGAAATTGAGTTTATAAACATGAAAATCAACATCATTCCAAATTAAGTGACAACCTCCATCCACCAGCATTCATACAATTATAGCAAGTAAGCAAGTAGTCTCATGGTAGAATGCTATACATAGTAAGAAAAACGCATGCAGGCAAGATGATAAAGCAAAAACTTACATGTTTACTGACGTCACATGAACAATTACAAAACAAACTTAGCGAAATATGCATGATCTTATATACAAAATCCTAATGCAATTCACTCATGAGATGCAACTAAAGATTTGGCTTCTAATATATGTAAATAATCTTAAGAACATGAGGTAGCGCACAAAATCACATATGAATTTATTAAACCCACAAATGTAAACTTAGCTGAATCAAGATGCATGAAACATGGATGCAAAGCATGGATATAATGAAAAATAATATGATGTATATTCACAAAGAAAAGCAAGTAAAAGAATGGGATAAAGAGAAGCGGGGCGGGAAGTTATTACAATTGAAAGAATAATTACAAACCAAATGAGAGAGAGAGAGAGAGAGAGAGAGAGAGAGAGAGAGAATATTACAACAAAATGAAAACCTCACAAAACTCTCAAATGAAAATAAAAACAATAGCTTCAAGCGCCTCGGAGACCATCAGAAGTTGGTATGCTCAATGCCGAAAGACTACTCCGTTCCATCCAAAAGAAGTTAGCCGGCCGGCCGGCCAACTAGACCTAGCAAAACCTGCCTTGTCGCAACATTGAGAAAGGAACAAACAAGGAATATGTAGATGGCTCAACTTAACCACCCCCGGTTAGATTACAATAAAACTAATGTGAAACTAAAACAAGAAAACAAATATAGGATAAAAAGTGCAAGAAAAAGAAGAATTGAAAACTAATTACTTCCGGTTAAAATACAACAAAACAATATGAAATGAAAGCAAGAAAATGAATACAAGATAGAAAATGCAAGGAAAATGAAAGAATTAAAGATTCACCTTCCAAAGAAAGTTTGACTTCTTGATTTCCAAACTTTCTCTTGATTACCCTTAAGGTTATGAATTGTGTTCTTAATCCTCAATTCAAAAATTTGAAATGTGAGCTAGAACGGTGGTTTCGGATAAGTGTAGAAAATGAGTGCTCAGTTCTTCAACTTGGCAACGGCTACCCTCTCTTTGATCAAAGCTCTAGAATTTAACTATAATAACATCACTTGGATGACTTTTGTAATAGGATATGAGAAATGGTGTATAGCTTGAGAAAATTAAAGTTTGCAACTAACACTTAATTTTGGCTAACTCTTGAATTCAAAGCTTAAACTCTCTTCTTCTCTATCTCTATCCTTCTCTACTAAATCTATCATCCTCCTTCTCTCAACAATCTGATGTATACATATAGGCAATGCAAGTGGAGAAATGGTGGAAGACAAGAATGGAGCATTAATGAAGATAATGGAGCAAATGGAGCACTAATAGAGGTAATGGAAGACAAAAGTGGAGCATTACCATCAACGGATTAAGCACTAGGCAATGGAGGATGAATATACATGCATTCAATGCATAATGGGTTAGAAAATGGGTTGTGAAGTGCCCCACCCGAACCAACACAAAAACTGGATGAATTTGTCTCTAGGCGATCGACCAGCCAGAGAAGAAAACGCCCGTTTTGCTTCGGTTCGACTCCATTTCGCTTTGGTTCAGTCCAACTTCACTCCAAGTGTTCGACGGCGCTTAAAAACTTGACCAAAATAGGCTTAGGGTTAGGAATAAAGCTCAAATTCCATCTCTTTTCTTAAGGATTGTGTGAGAAACACATTCTAACTGTCATCATCAAGTAATCAAAGGAAGCGCCCAAGTCTTAGGGTCGGTCAAAATGGGGTTTCTACAACATGCAACTACAAACAAAATTCTATCTAAAAATTTTAGTCATTTTAGCATATGAATATAATCTAAAAATTTGAACAAATAAAAAAAATGAGAGGGTTGAGAAGGTTTTCTTACCTAATAGGATTGGAATGAGGTGGTGAAATGGTAGGAAAGATTCTAGCCTTCCTTCACTAATTTTTTTATTTTATTTAACGGACATTTCCCTCCGATCAATGAAGTCAATAGAAGAGAAAGGATAAGACTCCTATATACAAGTGAAATGAGCCAAATCTCACTCATTAATCATATCCCATAAAATCTCCTTTGTGCTAGCTAATTATCACCCTACTCCCTAGCTTTACATACAAGCTTACATGTGATGGAGTGACTAATCACCCCCATTGGCCATTGAATGATAAATTTGTATAATTGTGTATTTGTGTGGGTTTCTTAAAATTAATTAACTAAGGTTTTCAACTAAGGTATTTAGCATGGCTAATTATTAAGTTGAATCCATGTCAAAAATAATTACCCACAAAATTATTATTCTTAGTAATATTTTTTGCTTGTGATTTAAATTGGAATAGTTTTTACCTAATTTACTCAATATTGATTTTATTAATTAGTTTAGATAAGATTAAATTTATTATTCATATTACATAATACATTTATAAGAATAATTAAATACGGGTTCTCACATTAGATATAAGAAATATATAGTGAGAGAAGAGAGCTCTGAGAAAGAGAGAGAAGTAAAGAGAAAGTGGGGAGAGAGTGAGTGTGTGAGAAGTATCTAAGGCCCACATATATGGTGCAAGTACAAAAATTTGTTTTGGACCCACAAATCTGACTAAAAAGATAGCTTTCACACATTGAATTCAAATATATCGCTTGAGCGGTTAAAAGTGCGCTCGACCGTGATTAAGTGCTTATTGGATCTCTGTTTTCTAAAATAGACTGCTCAAGTGGTCAAAAGTATGCTTAAGTGGTGAATGGGTGCTTGCAGTATCTTATTTTTAAAAAAAATTAAAGTTGTCTGGGTCTACGGACCATTCAGGCAGCTAAAATTGTACTCGAGCAAACAATATTGCCAACTTTGGTGCCTGAACTTCAAACAGGTATAACTCCCGCACTTGAACTCTTTTTGGGCCGTTATTGTGTCTAAATCAAAGCCTCAAAAATAAGATTTCCAATGGTTCTAGTCTCACATCAATAATCAAAGTGTGGAGAGAGAAAAGGGTAAAAGAGCGAAAACTACTCAAGAAACAAATATCTGAATTGAGGTTTTTGGTCCAATCTTACTCAACCATTATGATGACACATCAATCAATGCCCTAATATTAATTAAGTATGTTCCAATTATGGTCAATTGTAATTTTATTATCTCAAAGAGTTTGAAGTGTTACAAGAGGATTGCAATTGTTGTAGAGATACGTTGACAACTTAGGGAAATTGAAACCATTTTAGTATTTTGAGCATCTATATTCATCAATGCAATTATGCATTTTGAGATAAGTTGTTGATTTTGGAAATTTTGGGATAACTATTGGTGAATCCGGGTAGTGTATAAAATGTTTTAAAGGTGATTGAATTGGCTTAAGGTCCTCAGTGAAAGACTAAAAATCTAAGCAAAGTAGGTACCAATTTTGTAACGCCCTAACTTCTGGGTCGTTAATAAATCAAATCAACCTCAAATTATAATTGCAAATAACTCATAATCTCAAATATACAAATCGTTTCCAAAAGATAAATTATATAAATCTCCAAAAATAATATATAGTTGTGGACTAAAAAATCTCCAACTCAAATAATCTCTTTAGATGCTTCAACTCCAATCACTACTAAATTTGCTCCACATCTGAAAAATAAATTAATTCGGGATGTATACAATATAACAGGAATAACAAGGCTCAGACAGAATAAATCAATAGGGATCCAACAATTACACAACCAATTAAATTCGATAATCAAGCAATTTACCAAATTGCACAAACAAGTCAACTCGACATATGATAATTTATCCAGAACCAAATACCCGGTGCTACTCGGTACATGACCAGTGATCGGCCTCACCCACCTCACCCAAGCACAACCTCTTATCCGGGCTATTAGTCCAAGCTATTGGCGAGGTCCACACGATCCATGCACAGAGCATTTCCACGTCATTTAGCCAAACAAATCAACACTGACTACATAGAATTTATCAAATGACCAAAGCACTCAAACGTGTCAACAGCATGATTTCACAAGATTTATCAAATGATCATAATAATCAAGAGGATTACAAATTGGAAGTAATTAAAATAAACACTTTTTGCAAGAGATTTAAAGGAATCATATTGTATACCACCCGAATTACCTCAAATCAATCTCCTTCGTTGCCAACACTCAAATCTCAATAATTCTCCATGGATCTCCAAAGTCTAAGGCATAAGGTATGTAAGGGTTCACAAAATCTACAACTCTCCTCCTTTATGAAAATGCTTACTCTCACTTTAAACACTCTTAATCGAAACTCTAAATCTATGTAACAAATGGAGAGAGACATGGGAAGAACCATAGAAAGAAGTTGAGAGGTGAGCTCAATTTATAGACAAGCATACTTGGGACAAAAGAAAAGAAAGACTTGGGGCCAAAGAAAAGAACTTTACTTGGTGGGCAAGAAAGGGATTTACTTGGAGAATAAGAAAAGAAACTTCCTTGGAGACAAAGTAACTTGGAGAGAAAGGAAGATTAAAGAAATTAAAAATAAAAGATTACTTGGTAAGCAAGGAAATGATAAAAAAATAATAAAATAAAATTTACTTGGTGCTCAAGAATAATGATAAAATACTAGAAAACAAAGGAGATGAATAATAATGAGGTGGATATAAAAAGAGATAAAATAAATAGAGAAAAATAAGTTAGATTCTCATATAAGAATCTCACCACCAAACTACCACCAATACCTCTCACTAAAATATTAATACCTCAAAAATACGGGGTTTCACAAATTTCCTTCTGGCTAGTAACCGGTAAAGTGAGGTAGTTTTTTTTATAGTTCTTTTATAGACTACTAGAAGATACTTACCTAAGGATTCACCACATTTTAAATTGGATAGTGCCATTGTGGAAATGTTGGAATTAATTATTTAAAACCTTGTATTGAATTTTGATATCATGAAATAATCATTGTCTTTGAAAACCGTATCATTTGCTTTCATGATCATATCCATTATTTGTGCATATTTCTAGAGCTAAGAATTTCTCTACTGGACCTAGTGTTCATCACTTTGTTGTACAAAATTTTCAAGTGTTGATGGCGTGCCACTACCACGATGATGGACATGGAGTTGTGAAAACAGGAGGCTCATTTTTCATGATGTTGTATGGCCTAGGGCCTTATTTTGTATTTGGCCGAGGGTCACAACTGTGAATAGGTCCACACCCATTTTATATGCAAGTCCCTATGGTATTGACTTGTAAAATAAATCATTTGTATCTATGTAGTGTTTCATATGCTCTACATTCATTCCATGTAATGATTTAACCTAGGATGCATGTGACCCCTATATTATCATGCAGTGAATGGAATACAATTACTAGAGGGCATTTTTATTATATTCTTTCATTTTCAATAAACTCCCTTATGCACTAATATACCTCAAGGTTTTCTCAAAGGTAATTATATTTTTCGCATTACAAAGAAAGATTTAGATTTTTATTGCACTATTAGAAGTCTCATTAGAAATGCGATTGATCAATGCTGTTTCTAATAAGAATTTCTTGGATGTTCTTAGGAGGGGTAACCACTTCGAGGGCACAATTCATTATGTGTTATGTGCTATATGCTTATATGCTACATGATTTGCATTGTTTGAATCGTCTTAGACCATTAATGACCTCAATGGGAGGTATTAGTGTCTTGAATTAGTTGGCATCGCCTTACTCGATGATTGAATTGTTTCAACTACATAACAAACCATTAGTAGGATCGGTGCTGGGCTTCGGAGACTATCTCTATATAGGTATGGGGGTAAGTGTAACCTTAGAATAGTAAAGATTGCAAGGTGTAACAAGTGATGTGTTGTCATAAGAGGTTTAATTATTTATGAGTCTCATAACGAATCATGAAAGAGTGAACTAGATAGAGAGTTTTAGAGGTAGATTGGGTTGGAAGAATAAACTACTTGTAGTGATACTATTTGGTTGAGATTCTAATAGTGATTAGAGTGATCGAAGAGCAAATGTTTTGGAGTGTTGACATCGGAACATGTAAATTAGTTTTAAATTCCCTTAGGATAGATGAAGTTAGTGGTGTTGGGATTGATAGTCAGTGTGGTGTAGAGAGAAGATGATGGGCTTGTTTGGTTTGTTTTTGGGAGAGTTGTTTTTGAAAAAAATTTGAGAGAGTTGTTTTAGAAATTTTTTTGGTTTGTTTGGTTGTATATTTTGAGAGACAAATTTTTTTTGGGAGTTTGGGATGATTTGATATTTTGGGAGAATTGAGTAGATGTGTGTGAGAGAAAAAGTGATTGAGAAGGAAAGAGGAGAGAGAAAAAGTGATTGATTGATGTGTAAGAGAGAGAAAGTGATTTTGGAAATTTTTTGAGAAAAAACTCAAACCAAACAAATTTTGGGAAATTTTTTTATAAAACTCATTTCCCAAACTCAAACCAAACATACCCGATATGATTGATATATTGAGAGTTGTGTTAGCAAATAAACATTTTACATTAGAATTTTAAAGTTTGTGTAAGTTTTTATTTTTTTATTTTTTTTGAACTAGTTTGTAAGGTTGTTATGGTCTAACAGAAGTTGTGACAAGTGTTTTGAACTAGTTGATGTACCTAGAATTTAGAAATCTTCATAGAAAATTGTACTTGATCCGTTGAGTGTAATTGATGTTAACCTTCGTGGTAACTCTCAACTATGAAATAAAATTCGTGTAAAGACGAGAAGTATAGATAAGCATTGTGGGTTGGTGTCAACATGATAGTGTGGCTTATACAATTGAAAATGAGATTAAAACTGGGTCCTTTATCCCTTGTCTAAAAGATTATCTTGTATTTTAGTGTGACAGTTATGAATCTTGTGTAATGATACCCCGTTCCGTCGTGAGTATGGTGAGAATTTATTTTGTTGACATATCAGTTTAGCAGTACCATTTAGTTTATTTTGCATGCATTCAATTGAGAGTGATTAGTATTCGTCCTTTACGATTGATCCAGGCTATGAGCTAAAGTTTTGTAAAAGCTAAAAATTTGTGAGAGTTTTATGATTGGATTTAGTGTAAATTGTGACAATGCGACTGTGTGATTAGAGTTGAAGTTATCTCATTTACTATGTCCTTTGGATGATGAGATTATTTTATGTTAAGTTAGTTGCCAATAGAAATATATATTGATTAGTAGGAGAATTAGGGGTTTCATTCCATTTTTCGTTTCACCTTTAGAGTGAGGACACCTTGTGTCATAAGAGTATTGGTCTACAAACACCATTAAGTGAAGGTATGTTTGTATTCAACAGTGAGTGACTAATGATAGTCCTAATTGTAATTGTGGGATGTGAGTGTGCCTTGTAATTGTTGGAAAATTGTTAGACAGTGAGTGACCTCTCATTTGCTAACCTTGTAATTGTGTTTGATTGGTGGTGGTCTCTTGGGTACCTCCTTGGTGAGTTCCCTTCCTTGGAATGATTAACTTATATAGGAAATACTCGTTGTTATCTATAGTCTTGGGAATTGTTTGAGAATAAGTGGGATGTGAGTGTGCCTTGCTCTTTTGACTTCATAGACAGCATGGAGTGTAGTGTAGCTATAGACAACATTGGTGTTACAATCGATAGTTAGTATTGTAACTTGTATTTGTATCTTTCAAAGTTTGTGTATGAGTAGTGTAGCTAGTGGCTTTACATGGAGTCATGTAGTGACTCTAGAAATGTGAATATTAGTTGAAGTAGCCTTCTGTCTTAGACCATGATGGTCTTTCATGTTTTTTGTTGAGTTGGTAGTTAGTACTGCAGTAGTGTGACTTGGGTAGTTATAAGAACTAGGTTTCCTCGTCCTTGCATTGTGTGAAAATGGAGTGGTGTGATATTGTAGCTTGCTTTTCTGCTCCTCGGAGGGGTTTAGTCTCCTCAGATACAATAGCCCTACAGTTCGGACTCCTGTGGTTTTGAATCTGGTTTCACAATTGCAATGTGAAATAGATTAAACAAATGAGAGTCCAAATCCGACAAATCTTTGAAAAATCCATTTACAATCAGAAATGCCAGGAATGGACTGCATTGCTAGATTTTAGAGTCGCCACCTAAATATTTTTAGAAAATTTAGGAAACCCGTGACTCGTGCCAAAGGCCACTTGTTCGTCATAACCAAAGTGTCTCGGCTTGGAAACTTAGATATGAGAGGGGAAGGTCATGAATTGAGCACCCCACTTACCCGATCAAAGATCGACCTCTACTAATCATGATGTGATTTTTATATACATTATATGCTCTTGTTCTGATTATTATGCTAACGTACTATGTAAGACACACAAGTATAGACTAAGTCACCCACTTTGGAATGTTTTCATGTCATGTTTATTTGGAAAGAGTTTTGAATATGTGCTACTCGAAAAGCAAGCTCATATGTATATTAATCAAGTCATCAAAATTTAAGCAAAATAGCCTTCATCCACCAGTATTCAAAGAGATATATCAGATAAGCGCTTAGCCTTATGGTAAATATGCTTGATATGGCAACACAAACATATATGCAATATGCTAAAATAAGAAATGCTCACCTAATACGTCGAGGCAAGCCAAAAGAAATAAATAATTAGAAAAATGCATGCTCTACTATGCAAGTGACTAATGCAACATATACAAAATGCAACTACTAGGTTCAGTTTATTAACATGACATATGGCTCAACTCGAAGCATGCGATAGTGCACGTATTCAAGTACGTAGGAAATGACAATAATGTTAGAGTGATGAACCGAACCCAATGCATGCAAAAATGGATATTTACACATGGTAATGATATGAAACCAAAATATGATACTACATGTAACCATCGTAAGCAAGTAAATAAAAGAGAGAAAGAATGGAGATTGGAAGATATACACAATATCACAAATGTGGCCTTATGCAAGAGGGTTCGAATGAAATGTCCTAATTAAACTAAATATTACAACAACAAATAAATGAACTAATTACATTAACTAATTATTACAAATTCGAATGAAATCAACTAATTAATTTATAGCATACTAATTATTAAAGCACCAATTTAAAGGACTTGAATGGAAAGCGAGGACCCGTACACACGCAATTGAGAACATCCTCTCGGAAACCTCTCTGTTTGTTGCCAGATTCTGTTTTGTTTGCAGTTAGAAAATTATTTTGTTTTGGCCTCAAGTTCTGTTCTGTTCTGCCACAAAAATGCCACTGCCTGTAGAAAAAAAGGTGGCCGGCTGGCCACTGTTTTTGGGAACTACCCTGCTGCCACAGAATCAAAACAGAGCAAAAACAGAGTGTTTCCAGGTGATGTTTATCCTCTCTGCCCTTCCCTATCATGAAGATGATCAAGGGAGTAGATTTGTTTCACAAATCATCAATTATCACAAATTTGTTGCATGATGATCTATGAACCAATAGGACAAAAGCTCAAAAAAGGAAATGAAAGGCCAACAATACCTCCACCTATCATGAAGTTACCTCAAGGGAAAGGGTAGACATTGTTTCTTGTATCATTAAACATCACTGAAGAGTATATAATGAGTCAAGATGCAATAGGTTCAATATAATGTCCGATTGAACCCAACTCGATTTTATTACATTTTTTTTTACCTCTTTTACTCCAATTTTATTAGCCTCTTTATTACCTTTCATTCCTTATCTTTTATTTCTTTTTGTCCGAAAGTGATAATTACGTCCACTAAGTCCAAAAGCAGTAAAGAGTATCAAGCATTGACTTAACTTGATGAATGAGCTTTTTAAGCTCTTTTCTATGGAGGAAATTACAAAGGAAGAGTCAAACTCATTTACAAGTGATAATGGATTCTAAGTCAAACCCAAAATGAGCGATAATGATTAGTCAAACTCAAAGAGAGTGATAATGACTAACCAAACCCATAATGAGCGATAATGACTCTAAATCCAAACTTGATAACAAGCTATAATGGCACTTTCCTTGGTGATTTCCAAGGGTCTAATTAGAAACTTAGTCCTTTAGAAGTGAATGCACTGATAATAGAGAGAAGTGACAAACAAGAGGTTGTGTTTAGCATGAGAGAGATGTAATGCCTTGGTAATAAACCTCCGAAGAGATTGAACCATTAAGCATGGAAAGTCTCTTTCTTATGCTTAAACAACAACCTTTTGTTAAGCACAACTCTTTAATCAAAATAAACAAAGAATGGAGGAAGCAGAAATGATTATGCAAAGGTGATCATGACAAGTATGAATATTTACATGAAAACTATGTAAAGAAAGCTATCAACTCAAATAGATTGGTGTCTATGGCCTAAACAACTATGAGGACTTACAACAATACAAGCATAGTATTCAAAGAATAAACTAAATAAACACACTAAACAGTCCCTAAATAGCACAAAACAGTGCTGGAATCCGTTTAAAAATGGTGGAAAATATAGATAAAAATGGAAGAGAACAAAGTTAGGAAGCAAGCATAAGGAAGGGTGGCTAACCCCTCCACTTTTTGGACCTTTAAATCACATATTTTAGTCTCTGAAAACTCTGAAAAAAATAGTAGCTAAAAGCCAAGAAACAAGTGGGAAGAACAAGGATATAAGCTATGGGATAAGGTTCAAGAAATGGTGGTTAACCCCTCCACCTTTGGTAGCTTTTAAATCACAAGTTTCAGCACTGAAAACCAGTCCAAAACAGTGTATAAACAACAAGAAAAAGAGGAGAGAAGAGTAGTATAAACAAAGCAAAAGATGGCAAAGGTTATACCTCTTGAAGAGAGGATACTCTTTAGTTCACAAACCACAAGGTGATCACTTCCAAGAGCTGAAATTTGTGTTCAATAATCTTAGCAAGAGGCCTCTAGTTTAGGCTTAAGAAGTGTATGGATAGTGTATGTATATTTCAAGAGAGAGAGAAAGAGTGTTTGGCAAGCTATAGGCTCTTGGGAAAATTTTCTAACCCCAAATCATTAGGGGTGGTCATGTATTTATAGAAAAAAGCCTTCTCACGTCGAAAATATCTATATTGAGCCAGCTAGTGCAAGACATGCACATGGGGACAACTGGCAGCAGAAAATATATGTTTGCCGCTAGACATGGTCGGCCGGCCATGAAAGTAGATGGACGGCCAACCAAAAATGGCCTGTCGGCCATTTGTTGACCAGCAGGTGTAGACACCCCATTTTTGACCGACCTTAAGACTCAGACGTCATCGATTGAGCACTTGGTGATGATGCATGTTGTGCTCGTTCTGAGGTTACAGTCTCGGCTGAGAGTCTTGCCTCCGGACTTCGGGATTCTTTGTGCTTTGCCTCGGTTTGCGAACCAGGTTCTGTTTTTTTCTTCCCGAAGGGAGGGAGAGGTCTCGTAGACCATCTCTCAGTGGCCGTAGGCTACTTTTCGTGGTCGTAGACCACTGTTCCCGTTTGGAGACCAGTTTCTAATTTTCGGAGCCGTCGGCCGTGCGCCTCGGTTCGGGACCGCTTAACTTTCTCCGTTTGCTCCGGTTTTTGGCACACACCTTGTTTCCTCTCTCTAGAGGGACACTGTGGCCCGGGAGACCACCTTCGTGGTTGCACGCCACTTTCGATGCTTAACAGTCAGTTTTCGGGGCACCCGGCTGCGCGTTTTGGCCCCCGAACCCTCGTTTTGCATCCGTCTTGGTTCATTTTTGGCATGGACCTTGTTTTCATTGTTTGGAAGGTGGTACGAGGGTGGGAGACCACCTTTTCTCTTGGAGACCACCTTTTCTCCCGCCGGCCGATTTTCTTGTCAGGAAGCTGGTCTCCTTGGTCTTTAAGCCACTTTTGCAGGTCTCCCACCATACCACAAGCTTGAATTCAATGTGGAGACCACCTTGAGAGGCTGCTGACCAACTTTTGAGACTTGACCCTTTTGAACCTGGTCGGCCGACCAGGGAAAGTGGTCGGCCGACCACCTGACCCTTTTGAACCTGGTTGGCCAGCTCTCATATTTTCTGTCTCAGTGAGTTGGTTCCAGCTGTGCCAGCTGGAGGCACAGACTGGATCCTCCATACACGTGTATGGAGGATCTTCCACCTTGGTTTTAAGCTTCTTGGAGAAGCTTTAGCCTCCCTTGTCTATAAAGGAAGGCCTTTCCTTCCTTGTAGAGGGTTCTGAAATTCTCTAAGGCATATACATCTATCTCCCTCTATATCTCTCCCTTTAGGCTTAGAAAGTGTGAAGTTTTTGGCCCTTTGCACACCATCTCCTAGCCTAACCCCTCCAACACCATCATAAACTTCTTGGAGGCCTTTTTCAGAGGTTGAGGGGCTACATTTTTGGTCCAGAAGCTGCTGGAGTTGCTGAGCTACAAGGGTAACACACCTTCTCCCTTTTAAGGCTTTATTTTGCTTCATCTTTTAGCCATACTTGCAAGCATTTTTGAGCTTTGGTGTAAACTGAAAAAAGTCTTATTTTGAGGTCCTTAACATGTTTGTTTAAGATCATTTTTCTGCTGGGGGTCATCTACCCCCTTGCATGCTTCATTCCACCTTGTTTTGAGCCATGCATTAAGGCCTTTGTTTTGAGCTTTGTTTTCCCTTTTGACCACTGAAATACAGTTGATTTTCAGTGGTTATTATGTGTTTTTGAGAGCCAAAATCAGATAGGGGTGACTCTCTCTCTCTCCTTGTTTTGATTTCTAGCATATTTGGCCTAACAAAGGAGCCCTTATTTGCATGCTTTCAAGCCATGTTTCAAGCCATTTTTGGTGAGTTTTAGGACCTACATAGGCTCTGTCCAGAGCTTTTTTTTTCCATATTGGGTGTCCATCTTGCATGTGTAGAATAACCCTCTTCATAGCCTATCAAAGGAGCATGTCATTCTTGCATGCATTGACCATGTTTCAATGAGTTTTTGGGCTTTATTTGGCATGTCATACCTCTGAATTTTGCTGGTTTAGTGACCTTTTGAATGCTTCATATACTTGTAGTGTAAACCCTCTTCACTAGCTTGTATTGCATACTATTTTGGTCTTTGATTCTAGCACTTTTTGGCCATGCCTCAAACTGATTTTGTGCATGTTTTGGACTGCCTTAGCTCAATTTTTGGGCCTCATGGTCGAATGATATTTGCTATGCATGGTTGTAGTGCAATACCCTTGCCTAGCTTTGAGTTTTGAAGCCTATTGCATGCTTATATTGAGGTGTTTGCATGTTTTGGGGTCATTGTGCATGGTATTTCAGAGCATGTAAGGTTGCCATGTTCCCATGTTTTCCACTCCTTAAATGCATTTGAGGGTTGTGCTTGTATGCCTCATTTATGGACCATTGCATGAGCTTCATTTCCGTGTCTTTTGAGCCATCATTTTAGACCATCTTCCCACTGTCTTGGACCTGCATAGGGACTGTTTGGGGCTGGTTGGGTCATTTGAGCATTGCTTTGTGTACCTCTAGTGTAATGCACTTCACTAGTTTCGGTATCCGGGCCATCTAGCATGCATTGTGTGAGGTGTTTACATGATTCGGGACCATCTTGCATGTCATTTCAGAGCTGGAAAATGTGTGATTGTATGCCATATTTCATCCCTTGCCATGCTTTGGTAGAGTTGCATTTGGTGCCTTAGGTTTGGTCCCTTGCATTTGTGCATGTTTGCATGTGTTTTTGTTGCCTAATTTCATCATATTTGGCCACTGATTTGGGTGTGGCTAAGGCTCATCTATCTTGGTTTAAGTCCATCTTGCATTGTATATGCCATTTAGTCCATGTTGTTGCATGATTGACCATTGTGTATGCCTTGATCATTTCATTGTTAGTCTCCATGAGTGCATTGCGTATGCCATACAGTTTTCATGTGCATTGAGTATGCCATTGATTATTTCATAGCATTGTGTATGTTAGTAGCATGTTTGCATATCATCATTTGCATGTTTGCATCATTTAGTGGCATTATGTTTAGGTTGCATGTTAGAGTTGCATTCATGTATGCCACATATATTGCATTGTGTTTGGAGTAGGGTTTAGTCCAAACAAGGGAAACGAGGGACGTTTCGTACTCCAAGTGACGAAACGTGCCTCGATTCTCGGTCGCCGACACTCTTGACTGTCCATGATTGAGTTGTTGGCTTTACTCGCTTATGTTTGCATTCATTTCACATCGAGTTGTGCAATTCGACCCCTCGGCCATCATGCATCGAGATGCGTGATTGGTGGCACGAGGATCGAGGACTACACTCCCTAGAGCTTATGCAATGACGGGGAGAGTGGTCATGCACACATATGTTGAAAATACTTTGCCATGCCCCTTTCTCGCTCTCTGTTGCAGCAAACCGGAAACCAGCAGCAAAAACTGGTCAGCAGCCTTCTGGAGCTTTGTACAGCGTTCTGGGACCAATTGCAAACAAAGGCAAATCGGGGCATCGCAATGGATTTCCCGACAAGGCAACCTGAGCATGCATGCATCCTTATCATTCGGAACAGAGCTGAGGCAGTCCATTTTGTTTAATTTGCATGCTAGTTTCCTTACTTACTTAGTTAATTCGTTAATTAATTAATGTTGTGTAATAACTAGTTTAATTAGCTTAGGTTAACTAGTTTATTTTATACTATTCATTCGGACCCTCCGAGAGAGGGCAATGTTGTAATAAGTGTGCGTGTGTGTGATGTATGTCTTCTAACCCACGTCTTTCTCCCTTTTAATTACCAGCTTATGATGGTTAGTTTTAGGGCATGTTTCAATTAGCATTTATATGTTCGCATGTTTGCATTCATTCATCTGTATTGCATGCACCGGGCTCGGCGCATCATGCTAACTGCATTGTATTTTAATTCCAAGTTGAATACATGTATCGATTGTTGCATCTCATATGCCATCTTAGAATAGCCGAGCCTATTATAGTTGCATTTTTGCATGTGTTGCATTAGGCATTCTTAGCATAGTCAGGATTCATGCATGATTTCTAATTAGCTTCTTTCTTTGGCTCAGAGTACTCGGTAAGTGTTTATGCTTTAGCATCCTTGCATGTGTGTGAGTGACTGCGATGATAGCATGCTTACCATGAGGCTATGTGCTTATGTGATATAATTGCCTGAATGCCTGTGGATGAATGTTGAGTTATTTGAATTGGAACAATTCACCAATTGAGAGTTTTAAGCCCACTTGAGAGTGGCAAAATCATGTTTTCTTAAAGCCCACTTGAGGGTGGCAAATCCACGTCTTAGCTTACTTGCGAGTAGCACCATCAAACCATTTTTCAAACAAACAAACATAAAATGTTTTGTTCAAACTCAAACAATCCAGTCTATACTTGTATGTTGTGTGCATCACATAGTAATTCTAGGTTAATAACCGGAATAAGAGCACATAATGTTTTCAAAACTCGATATCATGGTTAGTAGAGGCCGATCTTTGATCGGGCGAGCGGGGGTGCTCACGAAGTGACCTTCCCCAATCGTACCCAAGTTCCCGAGCCGAGGCAACTTTGGTGATGACGGACACGTGGCCTTAGGCACGAGTCAGGGTTTCCTAAATTCCCCCAAAATAAAATATTTAGGTGGCGACTCTGTATCTGGCAAAGCAGTCCATGTTTGGCACTTCTTTCTAAAAATCAGTTTTTTAAAACGATTTGCCGGATTTGGACTCTTTGGTGATTTATCGATCTTGCATTGCACTTTGTGAGATTAGATTCAGAACCGTGACATTGAGTCCGAACTGTAGTAAGCCCAATGAACAAAACGGGATTCCCTCCCGGGACGTTCGGGGACGTCTACAGTTTCTGGCGACTCTGCTGGGGAGTTAGAGAACTTGACTCGAACTCATGATATCTTGTTTTGTTTGCACTTATGTGTTTCTTTGCATTGCATGTGCATTGGTGCGCCTAGGACACCGTGTTTGCCATCTGCTATTCCTGAACTGTTTGCCAGAGGCTGCGTACCGTAAGGCTGACCGGTTACGGGTTCTGCCACGATGGGAACACAAACCCCGGTTTTTACCAGGGCACCCTTTTTGACCATTCGACCTAGTGCATATTCGGAATCCGTAGTGACCATTCCAAGTTAGGACAGGTTTCTTACCCAATTGTAGGTTGTTTGAAACCGCTGCGTGCGTAGTGAAACCCTAGCTCCCAACAAAATAGGACAGGGAAACCCTACCCCTCCATAGGGGTGTTTTGGCTCTTATTTGCTTGATTACGTGCTTTTAGAGTTGGCCTCTATAGGAATACATGTATCAGTTTGCAAGTTTGGGCATCAGGCCTGTGGGCACCAGCGCTTTGAGAATCAGTTATCTGCAGGTATCGGATTCAGATTTGGGGGCAGTAATTTGGGAACAATGATCGGTGTCTAGGAACAGTGTATTCAGCTTATCAACTGCGTGTTGTTATACCCAACTGTGTGTTGTGTTTATTTAAGCCGTTATGCTGTCCGTTTTCTGGTTGTTCATTTTCTTATTATTGCTTTATTTATCTTTTTGCTAGGTAGTTTAGCACAATTGCTTCCAACCAAGCAGATATTCCCCAAGCACTCTGGACTAGAGGTCGTCGACTCCATCGATCTGAGGATCTGGTAAACGGACAACTAGTGTTCCACTCATTACCCCCGGTTACTAGACGGAGGGCAGTCAGGCAGAGCATATCAGTTCAGCAGTCAGTTCAGAGGGCTTTGTCTACCCCACCTGAGTACACTAGGGATCAGAGTTCTGTTTCTCCTGCAGAAAGGGAACATATATTGGATATTCAGCTAGATCAGCAGAACATGGCAGGGATGGAGGAAATGGTGCGTCAACTCCAAGAAAGTATGAAAATCATGCAACAGGACGCTGTCCGCCAAGTGGAATTTGCCAAACAGCAGGCCGAGGTCATGGCCCAGCAGGCCGAGCTAATTACCCGGCTACAGCAGCAAGCCGGAGCATCAACTTCACATCAAGCTCCTCTCCCACCAAGGGTCTCACTACCCGGGGAGACACCAAATGTCCAGAATATCCAAGAGGATACAGACATCCCAACAGGGCCGGCTCCACCCCCAATTCTACCTCAATTATCCAAGGCACCTACGCCTATCAATCAACCGGACTCTCCCTTTGAGTTCGAGGTGGACCCTACAGCGTTGAAGTTGAGCAAGCTTGAAAAGTTGTTCAAGATATCCCAAAGGATAAAGTCCATCCCAGACATTGAGGACGGGTATACCGACGCGGCTGTGACGCTGCCAGATCGGTTCAAGATGCCACAAATCGACCGCTTTGACGGGTCTGGGGATCCCATGGTGCATCTACGTTTTTTCGGACATACTAAGGCCGATGGGCCTTACCAGACTACGAAGCTTTCTTATTCGGCCGGACCCTGTCGGGTGTGGCGGCCATCTGGTACGCAAAATGGAAGACGATGTTAAGAGGAATTGGGATGAGATGGCTGAGGCTTTTGTCGCTCAGTACTCCTATAATACACAAATCGAGATCACAACCCGTGATCTCGAGACGACTAGGCAGGAGCCTAATGATGACTTAGGCCAACTGACAAAGATCAGATTCGGATGATTGTGCGCAATCTCTAGCCCAAGCTTATGCAGAAAATGATTGTTCTCCCCTTCCCTACCTTTTCAGATTTACATGAGATGGGGGTACAAATTGAGGATGCTATGAAACAGGGTCTGATTGACCAAGACAGAGAGCAACCCAGGTTAACCTTCAACCACAACACCAATACAGGCACAAGCAATGCCGCAACTGCCAGAGCTTTAGAAGTAAGCATGGTCACCACCAATCCCCCAAGAACCCTTGCAGCTACGCCATTCACCGGTGTGTCCGGTAGTAGTTCGCAAACAGCCAGATACCCACCAAAAAGAACCTTCACTCCACTATATATGCCCCTTGTCCAAGCTTAGGAGTTTTGATCAGGAAAGGGCACTTGAAGCCCCTAGAGCCGCGGCCATTACCAAAAAAACTCCCCCCTCCCATAATCCAGCCAAATACTGCGCCTTTCACCAACAACACGGTCATGACACCGACCAATGCTTCCGATTACGTCATGAGATTCAAGATCTCATTGACAATAGGGTGATTGTGCCTCCAGAAAACCCAATGTCACAACCAACCCTCTCCCACCACACAACCAAGCTCCACCTCCCAAACGCATCAACTTTATCCAGACCGGGTCATGTCATACGCCCAGCATATATATCACCCCATCCCACCTACCCAAGCCGGAGGTGTCCTTCCGACAGCACTGACTTGTGCATGTTGGACATCTCCCGAACCCAACCCAAACCAATGGTGGTGGCTGTCGAAGACAGAATAGGGATGATTTCAGAGGAAAGTGGTACAGTGATTCAGGACTGAGGAAGGGGAGCTTTGCTGAGGAGGTGTACAATCCGATGGCTACATTGCGTCAGCGGGTCAGATTAGGCCAAATGTGGAATTGCCGGTGGGGGCAAAAATTTGTGTACTACGGGGGGATGAACTTGATAAGAGAATAGATGACTTAGGAGTTCTGGAAGGGGACATTGTTGACCTTCAGATTTTCAATGAGCAAGAGCCGGGGAACGTGACAGTCAACTGGTTCGATTTTGAGGAGTCAGCAGAGGTCACCGGGTGGCTTGACGACCAACCAGATATTGTTGAAGAATCTCAGCTGGAAAGGGGCCCGTCAGGGGCAAGGACATCAATTGTGGCCGGAAGGGCCGGAGATCAGAATGCATCGCCGGAGAGCACCGGTGCAAGAATTTCGCTCGGGACTTGGGCATTGTGAATGCAAGAAATTTGAGCAGGCTGTGTTGAAGCAGTTAGAACAAGAAGGGATCGAAGATTCGAAAGAGCCAGAAAAGCTAAAGCTCCTGTGGGGTTGAGAGTGCTGTGTGCACAAGAACAGAATGTACTGCGAGTACATGAACGCAAGGTGCTGCGAGTACAAGGATTTTTGTAACGGAGCCGGACAGGTGTCTGTCGGCTGCCGATGGAATGTGGTGGGAGGACGATGATCTATGTCTTGCCCACACGGATGAGGATTGGGGAGCAATCAACCTGATGATACCTGGTACATTGGCGAAGTTGATCATATGACTAGGAGCGGGGGTATTTCAAGCCCCCGCATCTAGATCAACCAGAAGCGTCCGGAAGGACAAGGAGGTGGAGAAACAGAAAGAGAAGCAACTCGAAGAAGAGGCTGTACTGAAGCAGTTGAAAAAGATACAAGCAGACATCTCCATCTGGGGACTGCTTATGGCTTCACGTGTCATAGACAAGGCGTTCTATCGGCATGGACAAGGCCAAACTCTCAATAGACACCACGCCTGAACAGCTGGTGGGATTGGTCTTTCCGGGAGGGTTCCCCGACGTTGACCTTTTCTGACAAAGAACTGCCGCCTGAGGGCGCAAATCATAACAAACCGCTCTACATCTCTGTGGAATGTAGAAGCAAATGGATACCGGTGGTTCTTGTCGATACGGGATCTGCCATTAATGTGTGCCCATCGAAGACGGCATATGCAATCGGGTTGAAGCCTGCGGACTTCGTGCCAACTGCCCAGGTGATTCGGGCGTATGATAACACAAGCAGGGAGGTGATGGGGAGTGTCAAAATTTAGACCCAGGTTGGTCCAGGACAACACGAGATTGATTTCTATGTCTTGGACGTTCCCGCAACCTTTAACCTACTTTTGGGGCGACCGTGGTTGCACCAGGTAAAGGCAGTTTCTTCCACCTTGCACCAGATGTTGAAATACCCTCACGGGAAGGGGGTAGCTATAGTTTTTGGAAATTCATCAATCCATCCACCGCCGGAGGTGTCTACACCAGTCTTGGAAATCGAGCACGGCACGGAGGATGTGTTCTTATCAGGTTTACTCTGGCTGAGGCTCGAGTCGTGCAAAACATCTTGGCTGTTGATGAGGGGTGTATGTCAGCGCACAATCAATATACCTCATGAACAAGCTTCAACACATCCCCGGGATGGGATTAAGAGAAAAGTGGCCGAAAGGCATCAACCCGCATACCTTTGGCTTGGGTTATCTGCCCACCAAAGAGGATGGGTGAGGAAAGGTAAGGAGATGGCTGGAGAGCCAGAGCAAAGCAGGCGGGGAAGCCTTTGAGTTAATGCACCGACCCATTCAGGGTACCCTAAACGGACGCTTCGTCCGGGAGGGGGAGGATTTTCCATTCTGTGGCTTCCCAGAGCCATGGTTGAATGCGGAGAGGAAGCGCGTGCCAGGTTTGAGATCTTCTTCGACCTGCAGTTATCCGGGGATGATGTTGCCGAGGAGCAGACAGACCCATCAGCTGAGGTTGAGCAGTGTAAAAATGTGGATTCCGAGAGCGCTGAAATTGAAATGGGGGTAGCACTGGCTTGTCTACTTTCAGATCCTCCGATCGTACAGAAGTGCTTGGGGGATAACTTCTCGGTGTCCATGATTGGGAATGAAACGGCTGCGGCCTCGTCAAGCATTTTGGATGCATCCATCGCACCCTCTCTCATCTGGCAGTACGAGGAGGGATTTTTGTCAAGCAGCACCGGGTCAGGTAGTGAGCCGGAATCTGATTCCACCGAGTCTGTAGAGTCGGAATCAGGTTCCAGCTCGTTTGAGTCTGAGTTCGGTAATCCTGGGGGTGATAACCCGGATGCCACAGTCCTGTCTAGGTCGTCTTTTTCTTTCTCTTTTGAGTCTGTTGTAACAGAAGAATCGGACGATTTGGAAATGCTTAATGAGAATGGAATGGATATGGTTTCTGAGTACTTTTCTGTGCCCTTGATTTATTGTATTAATCAGGACTTTCAAAATTTTGATGAAAACGACGGGGAAGAAATTCCTCCGGTTTGCAACGCTTAATTGATCAAGAGCAGGAAGATTTGTTAAACCTTAGTTGATGAAATCACTACTGTTAATGTGGTACTGAGAAGGACCCGCGGCTGGTCCAGATCGGGTCCACGTTGTCTTCGGAGGAACGCGAGCGCTTAGTCGCTTTATTAAAAGATTTCAAAGATGTTTTCGCGTGGTCCTACGAAGACATGCCTGGAATCGATCCTGAGATTGTACAACACCGGATCCCTCTTGACCCAGAGGCCCGACCCGTTAAACAGAAACTCAGAAGGATCCGCCTGGACTGAAGAGGTCACCAAGCAAATTGACGCAGGGTTCCTGCTGGTATCTGAATACCCAACTTGGGTGGCCAACATTGTTCCGGTGCCAAAGAAGGATGGCAGGATCCGGTTATGCGTGGATTTCAGGGATTTGAACAGAGCCAGTCCGAAGGACGACTTTCCCTTGCCGCATATTGATGAGTTAGTGGACTTCACAGCGGGGCATGCTTTGCTTTCGTTCATGGATGGATTCTTGGCTATAATCAGATAGTGATGGCACCTGAAGACCGGGAGAAGACTGCTTTCACCACCCCGTGGGGGACTTACTGTTACAGGGTGATGCCATTTGGGTTGAAGAACGCTGGAGCTACATATCAACGGGCCGCGACCAATATTGCATGACATGATCCACAAAGAGGTTGAGGTGTACGTGGACGACATGATTGTCAAGTCCAAAGAAAGAGAGGGCCACTACACCGCCTTGCAAAAGTTCTTCCAAAGGATCAGAGAATTTCGGTTGCGGCTGAATCCTCAAAAGTGTACGTTCGGTGTTACAGCAGGGAAAATGCTGGGGTCTTGATTACACAGAGAGGTATCGAAGTCGACCCTTCCAAAATCAAGGCCATCTTAGAAATGCCACCACCAAGGACTGAAAAGGAGGTGCGAGGCTTTCTGGGTAAAGTGCAATTCATAAGACGGTTTATCTCAAAATTAACCTTGACTTGTGAACCACTTTTGGTCTCTGAAGAAAGGAAAGAAGTTCCAATGGGACGGCCGATGCCAAGCTGCTTTTGAACAGATCAAGGAATACTTACAGAACCCACCCGTGTTGTCACCGCCTGAGCCGAAGGAACCGTTGATTTTGTACCTTTCAGTGACTGAAACTACGATGGGCTGCATGCTTGCGCAGGAATCAGAGGATAAAGTGGAGAGAGCTATCTACTATCTGAGCAAGAAGATGTTGGAATACGAACCCGCTACACTCCACTCAAAGAAGGCTTGTTTGGCCTTGGTATGGGCTACCAGGAAGCTGCGGCACTACCTGTTAGCTCACTCGTAATGTTGGTTTCAAGATTAGATCCCATCAAATATCTCTTCGAGAAAACGGCACTTACGGGTAGGCTAGCTTACGGGTAGGCTAGCTCGTTGGTTGCTGTTGCTTTCCGAATTCGATCTGAAATATGTGACGCGCAAGTCAGTCAAGGGAAGAGCGGTAGCGGAGTTCTAGCCGATCACCCAGTTGAAGGGATGAAGCAGTCGAGTACTTATTCCCAGATGAGGCTATTTTGCATATCGACGATGAGTTTTGGACGATGTATTTTGACGGAGCGTCAAACCAATACAGGTATGGGATAGGGGTGTTGCTGATAGCACCCGACAAGTCCCGTATCCCTCTAGCATTTAAACTCCGGTTCAAAGTCTCGAACAACGAAGCAGAGTATGAAGCATGCAATGCTGGTTTAGAAGCCGCCCTAGAACTAGGGGCAAAACGGTTGGACGTCATCGGGGACTCGAACCTGTTGTATCTCAAGCGAAAGGAGATGGAAAGTCAAAGAAGAAAAGATGATAATGTATCACCAGACCTTGGACTTGTTAATTCCTCGGTTTGAGAACTAAATTTGCTCATCTGTTAAGAGAGAACAACAGGTTCGCAGATGCACTAGCAACTCTATCTTCCATGATAGACATTCCTTTTGGAGTCCGGATGCGTCCGATCATCATTGACCAGAAATTTGCGCCAGCCTACGAGTCGATTGCTGCCATAGAAGAGGTTCAAGATGAGAACCCCTGGTATTACGATGTCTGGAACTTCTTGGAGAAAGAAGCGTATCCACCAGGGGCAAATGCCAAGGATAAAAGGGCAATCAGAAGAATGGCTGCTCAGTTCATCATCTGCGGGGGTAAACTGTATAAGAGAGGTCATCTGGGAATGCATAAGCTGTGTGTTGAAGTGAAGAAGAATCGAAGCGCCTGATGGAGGCCATCCATGGAGGAGAGTGCGGAGCGCACATGAACGGGGTGATGCTAGCTCGGAAGATCCTCAGACAGGGTTACTACTGGTCCACCATGGAGGAGGATTGTATCGGCTTTGTTCGGCGATGCCACAAATGTCAGATCCATGCAAACCGCATGAACATCCCACCGTCGAAGCTGTACAATATGACTTCGCCATGGCCATTTTCAGTTTGGGGAATCGATGTGATCGGGTTGTCACTCCGAAGGGGTCTAATGGGCATGAGTTCATTCTGGTCGCGATAGACTATTTCACAAAGTGGGTTGAGGCCCAATCTTATGCGGTGTTGAAGGCTTCGCACGTTGCAAAGTTTATCAGGAACAACATCATCTGTCGCTATGGGGTCCCGAACGAGATTATTTCAGATAACAGTTCCCACTTTAAGAAGGAAGTGATTGACTTGTTGGAAAAATACAACGTGGCTTTTCATAAGTCATCCACATATCGGCCGCAGACCAACGGAGCAGTTGAGGCCGCCAACAAGAATATCAAACACATATTGCAGAAGATGGTGGAAACCTACCGGGACTGGCCAGATAAGCTGCCATTTGCTCTGTGGGGCTACCGGACTTCAATTAGAACTTCTACTGGGGCGACTCCGTATTCATTAGTTTATGGGATGGAGGCCGTTCTACCTATCGAAATTGAGGTCCGTCATTGAGAGTACTGGCTGAGTGTCAGATAGCCGAAGCAGATGGTAGGGCAGAGAGCAGATTTGAAGAACTCATGCTCTTTGATGAGCGAAGACTGAAAGCACTGTACCATGTTCAAGGTTATCAGCGCAGAATTGCCAGGGCTTTCAACAAGAAAGTTAAGTCCAGGAATTGAAAGAAGGAGATTTGGTGCTCAAAGACAACCGAGCTCCCATCCACGACCCTAGGGGCAAGTTCAGACCCAATTGGACTGGTCCCTACATCATCAAGTCTATCTGGTCGGTGGAGCTGTCGTTCTGATGGACCTAGATGGCCTAGAGTTCTCACAGCCGATCAACATGGACAAGTTGAAAATATTACCCCTGAGAGGCTCGCTAGGCCGAAAACCCGAAAGGGCGACCTAGGCAAAAGTTAGAGCATCATAAAAATTTGAAATTATAAAACTGAGCTCGCAAGGTTGAAAACCCGCAAAGGGCGGCCTTGGCAAAAGTTAGAGCGTAAAAGGAGAGTGAAAATACTCGAGTGAACCCGAGCTGAACTACGTAAGGCTTGATTCCCATCTTTGGGATACGTAGGCAACTTCATCTTGGAGTCCAGCCATAAACTTTTCCCCGATCAACTTTGTCCATTTGATCATCTCTGTCATCTTTGTCTATTCAGCGTTCAAGAGTTCGGTTGTGATCTCCGGTGAGTGCTACTCAGACTAGGGGCAACTTTCCAGTTGCTGGGATCCGGGATTGTGCATCTCAGTGACAGATCTCAGGCGTGTCCAATTTTGGTTCATATCGAAAATGGTTTTGAAAAGTTTTAATACAAGTTGATTTTGCTCAAATTAATCTTTTTACGACTTAGACCATTTTTGGACCAAACGGAAAATTTCCAGTACCCGTAATCTTCAATTTTATTGATTTCAATACAGAGTTCTCCTGCTCTTGCATACAAATTGAAGTTGCTTTTTATTACATTCATAAAGAAAACTTGAAAGTACTAATTAAAGCAATAAATTAGGGCATAGATAAGTCAGGTGTTCCTGCGCCCCTCCCAGAGCTGGTCGAAGCTTCTGATGCCAAGCTGGGCCCAATCTGTGCCTCTTCATTGAGCCAATCTACGCACTCGTCAGACAAAGTGCAACTGAAAGTGGGAGCGGGGCCAGAGAGCTCTCTAGTCCTCCATGCTGTGGCATACCGAGCAAGCTGTGTGCCTCGGACCGGAAATGCAGCTGGGTATTATCCCCTCTGCGGGCAAATCTGATCATGGCCAAACTGACGCTGGAACCGGAAAGGAAAGTAGAACACGCAGTGTGTCAGGCCAATCAACTGAATCCCAGGCTGCGGGACATGCTGCTATAGCTCATTGCCGGTAGATTGAGCCAAGGACAGCGCCAATCAATGCAGTCTGCGGACAAATTGCACATCCAGTCAAACCACCATCCCTCATCAAGGGCATCGACTAGGCGACGTCGGAAGAAGTAGCCCGAGCTGAGTATGCCGGGCAAGAGTCCACAACCTGTAACTTAACCATTAACCACACCTGGGGAGGAATGAAAAATGAGAGATTAAAGAATAGAGAGGTGTACGTTGAGAGAAAAGTGAGAAAAGGATTTTATGAGAAAAACCGAGCATGAGGGCCAAGTGATGTGAGCAATATATATGTGAGATAGGGAGGGAAACATTACCTGCAGCAGTAGTGGGCTCCCCGCGAATCTGGTCGTCTCTCGGCGATGGAAAGCATCCAAGCCCATCAGTGTCTCGGCCAATGTCATGGTAATGCAGCTCTTACCCTCCTTCAAGCCTTGGGCAACTTAATCAGACGAACACTAGATCCTCCGGAGCCTAAGGTAAGCAAGAAAGTGAGATAACATGCACAAACAAAGGGCATGTCGCCGAAAGCCTTGCCAATGATGGTCACTGCGGTCACCGGCATCGAGAAAACTGAAAATCAAACCCGGAATATCCAGCATTCCGTGCAAATCAGAGACCGAGCGTCGTGCACAGTGAGCCCACACATTCGTCCTAAGGCTTAAGCATGGCTGAAGCGAGTAGTTGGGGCAAGATCTCCTCGTTGCGCTCGGACTCCATCAAAGCTTGGAAATCTTCGAAGGTAGGACACATCTCTTGCCCGCCGAAGCTAAAGGACACGTGTTACTGGATTCCAAAACCTCACCGCAGCATGGAGAAAGGGAAGATGCAGCGGAGTACGGCTTAACGTGAATAGTACATTCAAGCCGAAGCCCTGGAAGTTCAACTTGTCCGAACCGTCTAAAGTAGCAATCCAAGATGCGAGATTTTCGATGAGGAATGCCTCCATTTTGATGCAAAACTGAGATGAAATGAAAGAACCACGAAGCTGGAACTTTTATAGAGGATAAGGCACTGTTTGGGGACACGTGTCAAAAATCTGGTGGTCGCCAAACCAGGTGGTCGGCCGACCACTTTTTCTGGTAGGCCGACCACCCCTTTGGTCTCCAAGGAAAATAGCTGGTCGGCCAGCCCCTTCTGGTGGTCGGCCATGGAGAAAAGTTGGTCTTTGGTCTGTTCCTAGTTTCTAGAAGAGAGATCCTAGCATTTCCATGCGTTGGGAGTGTCGAAGGTCCGAGTTTACCTCTGTTTCGGATGCGTTCCGTCACTCCAATTGTCCGAGATGCATTTGCTTATCGAGTTGTTGTTCTTTGTTTATTGAGTTGTTGTTTGGTTTTGCTTATTGAGTTGTTAAAGTTTTGTTTATCGAGTCGTTGCTTATCGAGTCATTGAGTTCCGTATATCGAGTTGTTACTCTTTGTTTAATCAACATTGTCGGGATTTGCTTATCGAGTTGTAAACTTGCTAAGGTTTTGTTGTTTCTTAGTAAGTTAAGTTGTTTAGTTTGTTGCGTCGGTTCACTAACTGACTTGGCAATTTTCGATGCTCAATTTTCATTCAATCTCATTTTTGTGCAAAATGATGTGATGCGATGCTAAGAACATAAAATACAACACTTTTTCAAAAAGCTGCTTCATTCCATCATGCTTCTTTTGTTACAACATTTTACAACAAGGGTACAAGTTTTACAGAAAATAAAACTGCCTAATAATGTACAATGTGCTACAACTACTAGTAAAAAAGGCAAATAAAGCAGGGAACATCTGCATCAATACTCTCAAACTCAAGATCGAGAGGCCCTCTTCATCCTCTTCGCCTGAGCAGTCTCTGCCATACCTCCACCAGCACCATCATCTGAATCGGAGCTATCATCCTCGGGATCCTCACCGACATCACCTCCACTCTCAGAACCAGAACCGGAGTCCCCGGCTCTCGAGAAAGTACAACAAAAGTGCACTTTTCGGCGCGAGATGCCTCCACCGGAACTTCAATTCAAGTCTTCGACGTATGGCTCGTCGTTACTCGCCAAGAGCGAGGTGTATCCTTTTTGAGTACGTTGCGACCCCTCCGAGAGGTAAATCGGAGGTTGTGTTTGAGTTGCTCTCTTCGAAGCTTGCACTTCGTTACTCGGCGTTTTGTTTCAAGCATGCTATTAAAGTTATACCTCTCCTGCATTGTTGTGCACTTTCTTTGCTTGCGTTGTTGCGCACGCCATTCCTGCTTCACACATTGCATGCGTTGTCGCGTATGCTTTACTTACATGTGTTCAATTCCTATTTCACACATTGCATGCATTGTCGCGTATGCTTTACTTACATGTGTTCAATTTCTACTTCACACATTGCATGCGTTGCCGCGTATGGTTTACTTACATGTGTTCAATTTCTACTTTACACATTGCATGCGTTGTCGCGTATGCTTTACTTACATGTGTTCAATTTCTACTTCACACATTGCATGCGTTGCCGCGTATGGTTTACTTACATGTGTTCAATTTCTACTTTACACATTGCATGCTTGTCGCGTATGCTTTACTTACATGTGTTCAATTCCTACTTCACACATTGCATGCGTTGCCGCGTATGGTTTACTTACATGTGTTCAATTTCTACTTTACACATTGCATGCGTTGTCGCGTATGCTTTACTTACATGTGTTCAATTCCTACTTCACACATTGCATGCGTTGTCGCGTATGCTTTACTTACATGTGTTCAATTCCTGTTTCACACATTGCATGCATTGTCGCGTATGCTTTACTTACATGTGTTCAATTTCTACTTCACACATTGCATGCGTTGTCGCGTATGCTTTACTTACACGTGTCTACATCTTGTTTCACACATTGTAGGCGTTGTCGTGTGTACTTCACTTACATGTGTTCATGCCTCAATTGCATTATTATGCACTCCTCACCCGCGTTGTCGCACACATCTTACTTGCATTGTCATGCTTGTTTCAATCGCATTGTTATGCGTCACACTTAGGTTGCATTGTCATGCATCCCTTTACCCGCGTTGTCACGCACTTTTCAATTGCATTGTTATGCATGTTTCTAACTATGTTGTGCTTGTTAGGTTTCTCTCTTTTGCAGGCACGATATTGTATGTACGGTTCATTTGAAGCTGGTGCGACCAGACGAATCGGACAGGTATTGTATCTTCTCCGTGTGAGACGCAGTGAGAATTGTATACTTTTCTTACATCCTTTCTGCATAAGATATGGTTTGGCTCGTGTTTACTTGCTTTGCATAACATTCGCTTAAACTGTTGCATTTATTGTGTATATTTGCTTCATTACAGCGTGTTTTGCATGATCATAAGTTACGTTCGGCTTTATGCATGTCGTTTCGTATTTTGCCCTTGCCTGCGGGCACGCCTGCGGGACCATCTCTTGTTTATCTCGCTTGTTTGTCTAAGTCTTCGGCCTTGTCAAAAATGGGTCGTCTCTGGGCTTCGACATTCACTCCCGTCACTTATGACTTTCGAGTTCTGTCAAAGAGTGGTAATTGTAGACACCCCATTTTTGACCGACCTTAAGACTCAGACGTCATCGATTGAGCGCTCGGTGATGATGCATGTTGTGCTCGTTCTGAGGTTACGGAGTCTCGGCTGAGAGCCTTGCCTCCGGACTTCGGGACTCTTTTGTGTTTTGCCTCGGTTTGCGAACCAGGTTCTATTTTTTTCTTCCCGAAGGGAGGGACGTAGACCATCTCTCAGTGGCCGTAGGCTACTTTTCGTGGTCGTAGACCACTGTTCCCGTTTGGAGACCAGTTTCTGGTTTTCGGAGCCGTCGGCCGTGTGCCTCGGTTCGAGACCGCTTAGCTTTCTCCGTTTGCTCCGGTTTTTGGCACACACCTTGTTTCCTCTCTCTAGAGGGACACTGTGGCCCGGGAGACCACCTTCGTGGTCGTACGCCACTTTCGATGCTTAACAGTCAGTTTTCGGGGCACCCGACTGCGCGTTTTGGCCCCCGAACCCTCGTTTTGCATCCGTCTTGGTTCATTTTTGGCATGGACCTTGTTTTCATTGTTTGGAAGGTGGTACGAGGGTGGGAGACCACCTTTTCTCTTGGAGACCACCTTCTCTCCCGTCGGCTGATTTTCTTGTCAAGAAGTTAGTCTTCTTGGTCTTTGAGCCACTTTTGCAGGTCTCCCACCATACCACAAGCTTGAATTCAATGTGGAGACCACCCTGGAAGGCTGCCGACCAGCTTTTGAGACTTGACCCTTTTGAACCTGGTCAGCCGACCAGGGAAAGTGGTCGGTCGACCACCTGACCCTTTTGAACCTGGTCGGCCAGCTCCCACCTTTTCTGTCTCAGTGAGTTGGTTCCAGCTGTGCCAGCTGGGAGGCACAGACTGGATCCTCCATACACGTGTATGGAGGATCTTCCACCTTGGTTTTAAGCTTCTTGGAGAAGCTTTAGCCTCCCTTGTCTATAAAGGAATGCCTTTCCTTCCTTGTAGAGGGTTCTGAAATTCTCTAAGGCATATACATCTATCTCCCTCTATATCTCTCCCTTTAGGCTTAGAAAGTGTGAAGTTTTTGGCCCTTTGCACACCATCTCCTAGCCTAACCCCTCCAACACCATCATAAACTTCTTGGAGGCCTTTTTCAGGGGTTGAGGGGCTATAGTTTTTGTCCAGAAGCTGCTGGAGTTGCTGAGCTACAAGGGTAACACACCTTCTCCCTTTTAAGGCTTTATTTTGCTTCATCTTTTAGCCATACTTGCAAGCATTTTTGAGCTTTGGTGTAAACTGAAAAAACTCTTATTTTGAGGTCCTTAACATGTTTGTTTAAGATCATTTTTCTGCTGGAGGTCATCTACCCCCTTGCATGCTTCATTCCACCTTGTTTTCAGCCATGCATTAAGGCCTTTATTTTGAGCTTTGTTTTCCCTTTTGACCACTGAAATACAGCTGATTTTTAGTGGTTATTATGTGTTTTTGAGAGCCAAAATCAGATAGGGGTGACTCTCTCTCTCCTTGTTTTGATTTCTAGCATATTTGGCCTAACAAAGGAGCCCTTATTTGCATGCTTCCAAGCCATGTTTCAAGCCATTTTTGGTGAGTTTTAGGACCTACATAGGCTCTGTCCAGAGCTTTTTTTTTCCATATTGGGTGTCCATCTTGCATGTGTAGAATAACCCTCTTCATAGCCTATCAAAGGAGCATGTCATTCTTGCATGCATTGACCATGTTTCAATGAGTTTTTGGGCTTTATTTGGCATGTCATACCTCTGAATTTTGCTGGTCTAGTGACCTTTTGAATGCTTCATATACTTGTAGTGTAAACCCTCTTCACTAGCTTGTATTGCATACTATTTTGGTCTTTGATTCTAGCACTTTTTGGCCATGCCTCAAACTGATTTTGTGCATGTTTTGGACTGCCTTAGCTCAAATTTTGGGCCTCATGGTCGAATGATATTTGTTATGCATGGTTGTAGTGCAATACCCTTGCCTAGCTTTGAGTTTTGAAGCCTATTGCATGCTTATATTGAGGTGTTTGCATGTTTTGGGGTCATTGTGCATGGTATTTCAGAGCTTGTAAGGTTGCCATGTTCCCATGTTTTCCACTCCTTAAATGCATTTGAGGGTTATGCTTGTATGCCTCATTTATGGACCATTGCATGAGCTTCATTTCCGTGTCTTTTGAGCCATCATTTTTAGACCATCTTCCCACTGTCTTGGACCTGCATAGGGACTGTTTGGGGCTGGTTGGGTCATTTGAGCATTGCTTTGTGTACCTCTAGTGTAATGCACTTCACTAGTTTCGGTATCCGAGCAATCTAGCATGCATTGTGTGAGGTGTTTACATGATTCGGGACCATCTTGCATGTCATTTCAGAGCTGGAAAATGTGTGATTGTATGCCATGTTTCATCCCTTGCCATGCTTTGGTAGAGTTGCATTTGGTGTCTTAGGTTTGGTCCCTTGCATTTGTGCATGTTTGCATGTGTTTTTGTTGCCTAATTTCATCATATTTGGCCACTGATTTGGGTGTGGCTAAGGCTCACCTATCTTGGTTTAAGTCCATCTTGCATTGTATATGCCATTTAGTCCATGTTGTTGCATGATTGACCATTGCATTGAGTATGCCTTGATCATTTCATTGTTAGTCTCCATGAGTGCATTGCGTATGCCATACAGTTTTCATGTGCATTGAGTATGCCATTGATTATTTCATAGCATTGTGTATGTTAGTAGCATGTTTGCATATCATCATTTGCATGTTTGCATCATTTAGTGGCATTATGTTTAGGTTGCATGTTAGAGTTGCATTCATGTATGCCACATATATTGCATTGTGTTTGGAGTAGGGTTTAGTCCAAACAAGGGAAACGAGGGACGTTTCGTACTCCAAGTGACGAAACGTGCCTCGATTCTCGGTCGCCGACACTCTTGACTGTCCATGGTTGAGTTGTTGGCTTTACTCGCTTATGTTTGCATTCATTTCACATCGAGTTATGCAATTCGACCCCTCGGCCATCATGCATCGAGATGCGTGATTGGTGGCACGAGGATCGAGGACTACACTCCCTAGAGCTTATGCAATGACAGGGAGAGTGGTCATGCACACATATGTTGAAAATACTTTGCCATGCCCCTTTCTCGCTCTCTGTTGCAGCAAACCGGAAACCAGCAGCAAAAACTGGTCAGTAGCCTTCTGGAGCTTTGTACAGCGTTCTGGGACCAATTGCAAACAGAGGCAAATCGGGGCATCGCAATGGATTTCCCGACAAGGCAACCTGAGCATGCATGCATCCCTATCATTCGGAATAGAACTGAGGCAGTCCATTTTGTTTAATTTGCATGCTAGTTTCCTTACTTACTTAGTGAATTCGTTAATTAATTAATGTTGTGTAATAACTAGTTTAATTAGCTTAGATTAGCTAGTTTATTCTGTACTATTCATTCGGACCCTCCGAGAGAGGGCAATGTTGTAATAAGTGTGCATGTGTGTGATGTATGTCTTCTAACCCCACGTCTTTCTCCCTTTTGTTTACCAGCTTATGATGGTTAGTTTTAGGGCATGTTTCAATTAGCATCTATATGTTCGCATGTTTGCATTCATTCATCTGTATTGCATGCACCGGGCTCGGCGCATCATGCTAACTGCATTGCATTTCAATTCCAAGTTGAATACATGTATCGATTGTTGCATCTCATATGCCATCTTAGAATAGCCGAGCCTATTGTAGTTGCATTTTTGCATGTGTTGCATTAGGCATTCTTAGCATAGTTAGGATTCATGCATGATTTCTAATTAGCTTCTTTCTTTGGCTTGGAGTACTCGGTAAGTGTTTATGCTTTAGCATCCTTGCATGTGTGTAAGTGACTGCGATGATAGCATGCTTACCATGAGGCTATGTGCTTATGTGATATAACTGCCTGAATGCCTGTGTGTGAAGGTTAGGTTATTTGAATTGGAACAATTCACCAATTGAGAGTTTTAAGCCCACTTGAGAGTGGCAAAATCATGTTTTCTTAAAACCCACTTGAGGGTGGCAAATCCACGTCTTAGCCTACTTGCGAGTAGCACCATCAAACCATTTTTCAAACAAACAAACATAAAATGTTTTGTTCCAACTCAAACGATCTAGTCTATACTTGTATGTTGTGTGCATCACATAGTAATTCTAGGTTAATAATCGAAATAAGAGCACATAATGTTTTCAAAACTCGATATCATGGTTAGTAGAGGCCGATCTTTGATCGGGCGAGCGGGGGTGCTCACGAAGTGACCTTCCCCAATCGTACCCAAGTTCCCGAGCCGAGGCAACTTTGGTGATGACAGACACGTGGCCTTAGGCACGAGTCAGGGTTTCCTAAATTCCCCCAAAATAAAATATTTAGTGGCGACTCTGTATCTGGCAAAGCAGTCCATGTTTGGCACTTCTTTCTAAAAATCAATTTTTCAAAACGATTTGCCAGATTTGGACTCTTTGGTGATTTATCGATCTTGCATTGCACTTTGTGAGATCAGATTCAGAACCGTGACATTGAGTCCAAACTGTAGTAAGCCCAACGAACAAAACAGGATTCCCTCCCGGGACGTTCGGGACGTCTACAGCAGGTTTCTGAATGGTTAGGCTAGAAAAAAATAGGTTTTGGTTCAAAGGGGGTACAAGGTTTAGGTTCTGAAGCTTAAAAATCGAAGCCTTTTGCTGAAGAAATTGAACGATTGTACAGCATACTAATTCATCATTGAGTGTTCAGCATGAGTCACCCAAGTCTTAAAGGGCGGTCAAAATAGGGTGTCTACAGATGTCTATAATTGTCTACTAGTCTTGCAGATATTAGTTAGGTTCCCCATGTGCTTATAATGGCGTAGTTTATGCGATTGACATTGAGGTTAAGTGGTTTATTGCTAAAGATTAATTTATAGTGATATTAGTCACTAGTTCGGCACGAGTAATTGCAATTTTTGACTAAAAATTATCTTGTTTTCTTAATACTAGAATTGTAAGCCATTGTCTTAGTTTTTCCAGTTCCACCATAGGTATAGGGACATTGTGGGTCACTAAGATGTTAGTCTGGTATTACCATAGGGGTCATTCTACTTATATTCAATCTCGAGTGAACGACAATTGTTTGGATTTTGAAGTGTTTGGTTTTTCTTGGGTAGGAGAAGACAATTTTGTGTTTCTAGTTTCATTCCATGGTGTCTTGTTGGTGTGAAAGGTGTTTTGAAATAAACAATTGATGTTATGACTCATGGTTATACCTTTTGAAGTCTTGTGCAAGAGCTATTTGACCAGTGGTTTCAAATGGAGTTTTGAGGCGACACTAGGATTGCAATTTTTATGGGGTAAAATCTTTTGTCTTAGATTGTGGAAAGAATGGTACTTTCTTGACCAAATACTCTCTAGCAGCTTTCTTGTCAAAAGAGAACCCTTTCTGCCTCAATGCTTCAACTATGCTCTGGGCTTCTTCTAAACCCTTTTCCCGGCAAAACCCATCAACCAAACCCGCAAAAGTAGCCAAGTTGAGGGAATGACCACCTCCAACATTTCCACACACAAATCAAGTGCATCCTCTAGTCTCTTACCTTTGTAAATGACTTGGATCAAGATGGTGTAACTGAATGCATTAGAAGAGATCACATTGTTCTGCATTTTCCTGAAAATCCTCTTGGCATCGTCCATTTTTTAGGCCTTGCAAAAACTTTCGACCACGGTTGTGTATATCACAACTTCAAGAATGGTACCTTTCTTGCGCATTAGACCAAAAAGCTTCATGGCTTCTTAGACTAGCCTATCCTAGCAGAGGCCATCAAGCATTGCCACGACATTGGGAATGAGACTTGTTTCCTTCATTTTCTTGAATATCTCATCCACGTCTTAAGGAGGTGGGGAAGCTTTCATCTCCTTGTCCTCTTGTTTTCTCAACGAGGTGTATGCCACCAGTTCTTCTAGGAGATATTTGTCCCCTTTGTCAAACCTAATATTGAATTTTTCAAAAACAATTGTGGCCCTGGTCCTATGGTTGAGATTAGGAATATTGAGAGTATTGATTTTTTTGTATTTTTCTCCTCGTCCTTATCGTTGCTAAATTTATCGAATGAGAAAAGATTGTCGCCAGTGTTGGGAGATTGACGACCGGTTTTGTTTCTTGCCAGTCCAACAGGTTTGTTTCTCTAGTTGATGGTGTCGGTGTTAGCAGTAGCGACGGTTGAATTATCATATCCCTTGCTACTGCCGCGATGCTGCAGGGGCGTATTGGGTATGGGATCCAAAGGATTCTGATGGCCTGTGTTGTACATTCTCCATTTATCCTCTTTGATTCAGTCATAGCAATTATTATCATTTTTGTTTAGACCAACAAGCTTGGTGGTACCACGAGCAAAAACTGTTGCATTGTAGCCACTCTATTTTGATTAACCCTATGATTTCATGCACTTGCAAGCCTCCTGATGATGAACTAGTAATTACTTCATTTTTAGAATGATTAAAGTTGTTCGGAGTTGCTGTATGAAGTCATTTTGGCCGAAAATTGACTTTTACAAAAATGACCATTTTATCCCTAAAATCATTTTTAGCCAAAAACTAACTTTTTAACCCCAAAGAAATAAGGAAACACGGTTGTGTCCTAATTAATGACATTTTCCAAAATTTGTAGCAGATTTTATAAAAGAAACATTGCTTGAGAGATAATTCAGAATTATTTAGGCCACAAGCAAGCTAAGGGCATGGGACCCCACACTAGTGCATGCATGGATGACATACATACCGAGACAGGCTATGCACACGCACATGAGTTGTATGCACGCACATCCATTCGTGGTAGAGCTAGTTTTGGAAACTCAATCTTGGTGCAATCAAGGAAGGAGGCGGCAAGGGAATGCGATAGGAAGCCCTATAGTGCTCCCCAAGCTTCCTTTTTGCCTATAAAAGGAGCCCCTCCCCCTCCTTTGCAAAATGGTTAGTATTTTGAGAGAATTTGGTGAGTTTTGATAGAGTTCTATCACCTCGTCTTCCCTCCCTTTGCCTTAGCTTTGAAAATATCACCTCCTGCAGCAACTTTAACAACTGAAAATCATCTAAAGCTTGGAACTATTGAACTAACTCAGAAACCTTAGCTTGAGGGAGGCTTCCAAGCAAGAAAACACAAGTTTTCTTGAACTTTTCTTCACTTGCCTTTGGTTTATTCAAACCAGCAAGTAAAATCCTTTCTTTTGTTAATTTCAATACTCTTTTAGTCTTTATTTCAGTTGTCTATCATTACTATGGTGCTAGGTTATCATCCTTATCATGTAGGGTGTTAGTTTTGCTAAGTTTTTCACCTTATTTTGCATGCTTTCTCTATTTTCATTAAATTAGTATGTTTAGGCTTGCTTAATCATGTAGAAATCGCATTAAGCCTGGTTTGAATCATCATGTAGTTAGTTTATATTTTCCTTTTTACTTGTTATTTGCTCTTTATTGCATACGCGCCATTCTAGTAGCCTCAAACGGGCTTAGGGTCATTGTCTGTATAAATAAAAGTATATTAGGACATGTTTATTTAATGTAATGCATGAAAAGTGCTTGAGTGGGCATCCGGGTAAGTTTCTTAATCCCCATAGTATGTGCTTTGTCGTTGTTGCATTGTCTTTTTCCATAATCCAAGTCATGTGCTCTTTCTATACAAAATTGTTTGTTTTGAATGCTTTTATGAATATTTCTTAGTTTGGTTCAAGTTTACGGCCATATAACTTTAAAAATATCTTTTTAATAGCAATTTTTTTGTTTTTGTTTTTGGTAAAGATATGGCCTTATTCATGTAATCTAAATTGAGTGATCTTTTATTTTGATTCAAATCATTTAGTTTTTAAGGTAGTAATGGTTTTATGTTGAAAATGAATTGTATGAAATAATTAATCACTAAAATCATAAAATAGAGAATTAGTAGAGGCCAATCTCCGAATTGGACAAAAAGGGGTGCTTTCATTCCATAACCTTCCCCTTTTGTACCTTAGCTCTGAACCGGCTATCTCTAGTCATGACGGATCAGGTTTTTAGCTTAGTTTTCATTGTTAAAGGTTTCTTCATTTCCCATAAAAATTAAGTGCAACTCTTTCGATGTAGGATTAGCAAGTCAAAACAACATGGGTGGAAACATACCTTGCACTCGAAAAAGGCATGACGTCCACATGCATCGCTGTTGATTGTGCCCTCTTCTCCTTTCAAGGGTTGTCGTCGATCACCACCACCACCATCAATATCGATATCAACTGAACTAAAAAAGCATAACCTCATCAAAAGGGTTATCGTCGACCACTACCACCACCACCATCAATATCAATATCGATTAAACTAAAGGTGCATAACCCTATCAATACTTGAAAAAGGCACGACGTGCACATGCACTGTTGTTGATTGTGCCCTATTCTCCTTTCAAGGGTTGTCATTGACCACCACTACCACCATCAATATCAATATCGATTAAACTAAAGGAGGATAACCTCATCAAAAAGGGACAACGTTGAATAAACAATCGATGGTGATTGATATAACAAAAGCTTAGAAACCCAACCCTTCAACGTTAGCATCATCATCACAAACCTTGCGGCTACACTGATTCCTACATCTCTGTGTGTGTGTGTGTGTGTGTGTGTGTGTGTGTGTGTGTGTGTGTGTGTGTGTGTGTCAGGGATGAGACTTTTGTAGTGAATAACAATCAAAGAACGTGCTAAATCCACACTTACACTCTGTTTGAATTGAGGAGTTTGGTGAGAATAGGGAACTCTTTCACTTATTTGGATGGCTAAAGTGCATATAAAATCCACATGTCATATTTATAACGAAAATACCCCTTAAAAATCTATCATAAATACGACATTGCACATTAGATGCACCTATTTATGTCTGTTTTGTTAACAAAATAGATATATAAGGGTTAGATTGAAATCTTTTAGAAGAAAAAGATTCTTTGTATCAATTTTTAGTTTGAGGGGATAAAGTGAAAAACAGTAATTGTCACGCCCCAAGCTCGCCCCTAAAAGTTTGGGCATGATCACTTCAAAAACGGACATAAGATTTGGTATACTTACATATGGGGCCTGAACGGAAGCATTAAATATTATAAAATGTCATGAAATAAAAAGAAACTACATCCATTGAGCGACCACTATCATGCCAGGATCACAAACAGTGAATCAGTTAATAAATATTTACATTCACATATACAACCCCGCCCTTGGTTTGGGCGTATAACAAAAACATTGGAAACTTTAACATATTATAGACAATCAGAGTATAAGCCAAAACTCAGCAACTTCACAAAAACAGGTACATACACAGAGGTTGACAAAGGAAGATGAACATCGAGGGTTATTGTCACGACCCCATTCCGCCCCTAGTAGAATGATGCCATGATGGCTAGTAATCCGAGATTACCGAAGGCCAACTTTCAAAATTCACACACAATCAGAGTATAAATATATGGGGCTCACAAGTGCGGAAGCAATGTATACAAATCTAATTAGTCCATAAGAGCTGTGCATAAGTCAAATGAAATGGCATACATCTATACATAGCTTTACAACTTGGATATAAGCAAAATAAAATACATATTACATCTTGATTGAAAGGCTGCTCAAGCCGACATAAACAAAATACATGAAATGCAAAGTCAAGAGGCATAATCTTCAAGATTGCCGACATAAATATTGCCGACGTAACATGGGTCAAACATTGTCTTGCAAATAAAACATCTCGGCGTCACCGCCTTCATGCTAAACACCTACATATATACATATTGGATACTCAGTGAATGGTACAAGAAATAAAGGGTTAAATGAATGATTCCCGAGGTCCTTGTCAAAACAATACATATATCATAGCTTGTTCAAAACATGTACTTGGCATAACTTGAATCAAAACATGTACTTGAGCTTTCAAATCTTGCTGGGATGTTTAATAGCATCTACTTAATACTTGGGGTGATGACATCCCGGACAAAACAAACCCATACGGTAAACCGTCAGTGGCAAAACAAGGGACTGAACGATCCGTAATCGATTAGTCAACCCACCCGCACAAGGCTGTCGGTGGCAAGGGAGATATCTCAAACAAGAGTGCTACAAAAGTTTAGAGTCCTCCAGCACAAGGGACTTGTACTGCGAAAGTTTAGAGTCCTCCAGCACAAGGGACTTCTCAAAGATGTCATCAAAACAAAGCTTATACTTGATATATCAAAATAGGGATAATCATTCATGCTTGACAAATACTTTTATCAAAACGAAGCAAAGCAAGATTTATCAAAACATTATAACATAGCTTTATTAAAAATACCACTCACATAGTTCTTGGGACGTCGGGATCAAGGCAAAGGTCCAAGTCCTACAAACACATGGCAAAGCCTATTGAATGCACTCTTAAAAACAAGTTTCACATAAATGCAAATGATCTAGGGAAAACATGCTAGTAAACATCTAGGGAAAACATGCTGGTAAACATCTAGGGAAAACATGCTGGAAAACATCCAGGGAAAACATGCTAGTAAACATCTAGGGAAAACATGCTGGTAAACATATCCAGGGAAAACATGCTGGTAAACATCTCTAGGGAAAACATGCTGGGTACCAACCAGGTCTTGGAATGGATGCACAGAAATGATCTAGGCAAAAATGACCTAGCTGAGTGAACTCAGGAGGTCTTGGCCGAGGTCCCACACCTCTTGGCCGAGGTGTGGTTACCTAGGCTTCGGTGTGCAGCTCTCTGCCGAGGTGTTATAAGATGCCGGCAAGGGTGTACCATGGTCGGCCTAGATGATGAACATCTCGGCCTAGGTGATGCAATGGTTAGCCTAGGTGTGCATGCAAGATGGACTAAGGTGTAAGTGATCATGCAAGGTAGGCCAAGGTGAGATACGATGCTTGGCCTAGGTGTGTGATCTAGGCAAGAGTGGTCTCGGTGATCACACCTAGGGAAATGAAGTCTGGAAATCTGGGTTTCCTCCTTGAAGAACATGAAGAACATGAACATGAAGAACATGAATGTTAAAATCATAACTTGTTATTACAAAATCTGTGGTTTCATGCTATGAGTTCGAAAACATGGACCTTGGTACCCATACTTGAAGATCATATGAAAACAAACACGAAAACATGCATCTTGATACAAACTTTCGGATCAAAACATGGTTTTCTTCAAGAACACATGAATATCACTTTCTCTTTCTAAAACCGAACTTCAAAGCAATGCATGGTTCATGAAACATGCTAGATCATGCAATGCGATTGGATCAACATAAAGAATAACAAGAGTACATCACGAATCTAACCTTAAAACACGGATCTAACGGTTCGATCTCTAGGGATCAAGCTTGGAAATTTACTCCTCTCTCAAGAACTCCTCTTCCTCTTCTTAGAGCTTCTCTCTCTACTTAGAACAAAGATATAGAAATGATAGGTTTCTCTCTCTCTGTCGGCTGATTTAACACTCAGCTCGGACACGTGGCACTACCGGGTTGGTTCTCCTCAAAAAGGTGATTAAAAGACAAGACAAGACTATGACAAAGTGTATTCAACAAGCTAGGTGGCAAGGCACTCCGGCAGGTAATGATCTCGGCTAAGGACATAGGCTTCAGCAAGTAAGGTCTCAATGATCTCGGCTAGGACGGATAACACTTGGCCAAGCTGTGCCACACCTTAGCCTAGACGTGCCACACCTCGGTCTAGGTCATTCCAGTCCCAAAACAAGATCACTAGGTGCAAGGATTAAGGAACTCGGACGCCTAGATGATAACATCTCGGCCAATATGCCTAGGTGATGGTGGAGGTCAACCAAAGTGGTTCCAAGATGGTCCAAGGTGTAAGAGGTTCAAAGGTGTGACCTAGGCTTGGCATGACCTAGGCTTGGCATGACCTAGGCTTGACATGATCTAGACTTGACATGACCTAGGCTTGGCATGACCTAGGCTTGACATGACCTAGGCTTGGCATGACCTAGGCTTGAGACAGCAAGGAAGGAACAAGGCATGCATACAACACTTAGGCAAATCACATAAGCACAAAACAAGATAGGGACCTTTACTTGGGCAAAACAAGTTAAAGTCTACAAATGGAAGCTTAACAAGACAAAATCATGCAAATGCACATGAACATGACTAAGACATGAATATGGGTTGTTACAGTTATGGTTGACCTCCAGATTTATTACCTACAGAATCAGACAAAATACAGAGTGAGACAATCTCAGTGAATAATAGTAATTTAATAACTCAATGTTCAATTTGAATTATAATGCAGAGCAATGCGTATACAACGTAAAAGACAGGTGGTTAATCTGATTCTGTACTAATATTTAGAACGGCCTCGTCGGTTCACAACGTCACAGATTGGCCCTTGGCCTGGTGGGTTCACACATTCACAATTTGGCCCTTGGCCTCATAGATTCATAGCTTCACAAATTGGCCCTTAAACAAAACGGCATTAAGCCCTTATCAGAATGGCATATAGCCCTTATCAGAATGGCATTAAGCCCTTATCAGAATGTATGAACTCAAGAGGTGGCTCGCACGGATTCTAGAGGTGTCTCGCATGGCAGCACTTAGTTCCGTGCAGCACTTTGTTTCATACTAACAGATCATACAGAATGGCCATAGGCCCAGATGTCACAAATTGGCCATAGGCCTCACAGATGTTACAGAACGGCTATAAGCCTTATAACTTTCATAGAATGGCCATAGGCCTCATAATTTTCACATCGGCTTTAAGCCCAGTTCACATATGTATGGACTCAAGAGGTGGCTCGTACGGATTCTAGAGGTGACTCGCATTGCAGCACTTAGTTCCGTACAACACTTTGTTCCATACCCGAAATCATTAGGTCTTAAAGACCGGTCAATCCATTTCATGTCATAACATAGCGTAAACGGAACAGATAAACAGAAATAAACGCATACATATTTAAATTAGGCTTGAATCATAAACATACTTGAGCCACGGTACTATTACCCCCGGGTAAGGGCCTTGTGTTAAGGATGCCATGAAACTTATATAGATATCGACAATCATTCATTAAATAGAGCATTTCTTGTTGTATCAAGTCATTACATAAAGACATAACAGTTTACATCATAATATGAGTTACATGACAATGTCATTGACATTTAATTCTGTCTTCAGGTTGAGTCATTCGTAAGTCAATCCTATGTTTATCATAATTCTTGGCAGTTAGGAACGTAGAAAACAATCTGTGGTCTGATCTAATTCTTCACTCTGATAATCCATTCTGGGTAGATATCTATGGTCACAAAACATGTGTTGAACCAAATAAAACTGTAAAAGTTCATGATAGGTCATTCAGAACATCATGTTCCCGTTCAAAATATCATGTTTCCACTAAGTGGGATTTACATTCATAATTCCTTTCCGTCAACTAATCACATAGTGTTATTATTCATACGTAATTCTTGTGCGGAGTTTATAGGTGCTTTACAGGTTATAGCATATTAATGATAACCATTAACCGTAACCGGAATACCGAGTAGGTTTAGAGTCATACCGATGTAAGCCAAAGTCTTTTAACGTTCTCACCGATTTCCAAACAACATAAACATTAACGTAATTACTTGTAAAGAGCAGAGCGTTAACAACCATAATTATTAACGATAAGTAAAATGTGCCTCTACCGTACTACTACTCACAGTGTTGTGACGACGTGCTAGTTCCTCCCGGAGTGTGCCCTGCACACATTCATAACTTACCAATTAGTTCATTCTCTTTGTTGAATCATTTCCGGATTCATTTCACTTCAAATGAAATTTATACACAGTAATAGGCATAAAATACAAATTCTAAAAATATCCGAGGGTTCAGCACGCAAAACGAAGCAAACAATATTTTTCAGAATGAGCCGCATGTGCGGCTGTGAGCCCCGCACGTGCAGCAGTTGGCCCTGCACGTGCGGCAGTGGTGCCCCGCACGTGCCTTTTAGGCAGAACCAAACCCACAAAACTCAGCATTTGCCGCCCGTGCGGCAGTGACTCCCGCACGTGCGGCGATTGTCTTGTTTTGGTCCGAAAATTGCAACAAAATCTCAATCTTTTGGTGAACTTTTCTAAGACTTGCAATGAGCTTTTTAAGTGATATAACATGGTTCAAATTTATGCACAAAGACATGTCAAACATGTATTAATTCAACCATGAATTGATGATCCAATTCCTCACAAATCATAACATGATTTAAACAATTTGAATTGCTTCTAAAATAAGTGCCAACCATATACACAATCATTCAAGCCATACATGAGTTCAAATATGTGGGGATAAGAAGTAGAATGATAAGGAATACAACGATAAGGAGATAGAATGATCTTCTCCTCCCTACTTTAACTTAACCTCAAACCAATTCCATGATAATACAACTCTCAATTTAACCAACACACACCCTAACTTGCATGATTAACAATTGTTTCAAATAAAATCACATACTTGGATCTCTAAATCTTCTAGATTTCCCCAATTCCTAGCTTGAAGAACTCCTCCTCTCAATTTCTTCTCTTCCCTCTCTCTCAGAATATTTTGAAGAGCTCTAAGTCTAAGTCAAACATTTAAAGAACATGGCTACATATAGATACAAGGGGAAATTAAATCAATTTAATCGTTCCAAATGGAATTTTCACAAAAATGCTTATTATTACTTAAAAATTACGCTGATTCCAAATATAGAATCAATTTCAGATAATTAGGCCTCTAAAGCTTCCAATTTCTGATTCAAACATTATAATGGTAACAGATGTTCTTTTCTTACCAAACAGATCTAGATCTCTAATCATAAGATTCATGTACTTAAACTTAATTTCTCATGAAATCGCATTTAAATGCTCAGAATAAGGGACTGAAATTTTGCACAAAAACACATACGAGGGTCGGGTTATTACAGTAATAGTTGAAGAGAAAGTCTAATATGCCCTTTTTTCCAGGCTCGAGTATTTTTAATGGACATAATGAGTGTAAAAAGAAAGAAATATGGTGAATAAATAAACCCCATAGGGGGATAACCATGAAAAAAAAATGAAGAAAATTAAAACAATAATTTTGTTAACATAGAATAGGGAATACACAACTATTCACAGAAGGCATGCTACTGTCATAATTATAAATTTTTTTTTTTTTTTTGAAAACATCATTAAATTCACAAATAATTTTTCAGTCAATATTAGATGTATATGTGCAAAACAAAAAAAAAAAAGCAAATACTATTATATGGATTCTTTTTTCATATTATAGAACAAGTAACGCTATATAAATAGAAAAATTATACAGGAGTAGTGCTATACAAACATTACAAGTTATATGAACATAATTTTTATCATTGTTACATTATTTTGAAAGTAAACTCTATAATTGTGGCGATATATCACTAAATTTATAAATAAAAACAACCACTACAAGTAATAATCAAACACAACTATAATTCATTAACCAAACATTCCTAATTTAATTAATTATGGTGAGAATTAAAAGTTTTTTGAAATGGGCAGCCATCTTTGCAATTAACAAAGAATAAATCAAAACACTACCTATAATAATACAAATTTTCCAGACTCTAGAAGGGGCCACAGCCTCCCTAGTCCTCCTAGTCCGCCGTTACATAAACTTCTGTGAATAATTTTGTGTTCCTCTTCTATATTAATAGAACTATTCGTATTAGTATTTGCTTCTCCCTCTCACGTATTCCATCCTCGTTTGGATTATCAAAATATTCACATTTCCCTAATTTTTTAACTCTTTATCTCTCATTTTTTATTTATTGTTAAACTATACATGTGGTCATTATTATTCATCTGGTCTCAATTTATTCTTTATAGTTTCAATTGTATCATTCAAATTTTTTAGTGTGTCAGTCTATTCTAATTAATGACATCTACTAAAATATTACACATAATTCAATGGTGAAATAGTTCATTTATAAAGAAATGAACCATTTAAAAAAAATAAACATGTTCTCCACAAATCACTTTGATAAATATTGTGGCCTAGCTATGAGGTGGCTATGTATGGAGTGGTGGTTAAGATGGATAATGGGGTAAATTGTGATAATTATCGAGGGTTAAGGGAGAGAGCGCCAATGCGTACCATAAGAACACGGAGGGAAAAGAGAGATGGTGGTGGTAAATCACACATCAATGCCACCAATGGGCATTACACATTCTCTACGTCCACCATCTCTCTTATTCTCTCCATCAAAACTCTTAACCACCATAATCATATAGTTTCTATGGTTCCTTTCTTTGCCTTAAACTCCAAGCCTCTATACATTTTTGGGTCTTAAATTTTCACAAAAATTTCACTTTGATTTTTTCATTTTTAATTCTAATAGTTAATCCTTTACACTTTAAATCAAGTTTCAATCTCACATTTCCATCCATCTACCTTTAGTAAAGCTAACAAAAATTAAAAGTAAAATGATTAAAGTGATTTTTAATAAAAAGGTGACGACAATAGTAAGATTTTAATAAAAGTATAAGATTGTTAATGAAACAATAAAAATGCTACATATGTTTCAAATGATAAATTTCATTAATTTTGTTAACGATAGATGAATAGAAAGGTGATATTTCAAATTCACTTAAAAGTATATGGGATTGATCGTTACAATTAAAAGTAAATAAATTAAAATAAGATTTTGGAGAAGTACTATATGTAATTTGCTCAATAAAGTGCGTACCGCCCACACTTAGTGGTGGGTATCGGCCCGTTGGCCCGTCCAACCCAGCCAGACCGACCCTATATTTTTAGAATTTGAAAATGTTATTTTAATCTATAGAGCCAGACTATGCTAATATTTTCAGCCCAATATATTAATGGGCTCAGCTTGAGATTTATATTTTCAACTTAGTCTGACCCAACTTCCTATTAAATTAATTAATTAATTATAATATGTTAAAAAGTATATATTTTTATTGGGACCTAAATTTTACCTTTATTAATTTTATTAAAACTCACATTTAATTAAATTTATTGAAGAAATTCTTCAATTTATATATAAAATCTTTCAATTTGTAATAATATCAACGTATTCATTTTAAAAAATATAATAAGTAATTGAATTTAATTATAAAATATTTTAATTTTTTTAATATATATTCCGCATGGATAGATTTAAAATGAGCACCCCTATCCACACCTTGCTCAAGCCCTCATAAGCCAATGTATATACCCTTTATCGGCTTCCCAGCTCAGGTTGCCCCAACTCTCATCCTCATCTCTCTCTCTCTCTCTCTCTCTCTCTCTCTCGCTAACAGTGGCATCAAATATATTGCAGTCGGCGGCATCAAAGTCAGCTTCTCTCTGGGATTGCAACTCTGAGTGTAAGTATATGTTTCTACACCATCCCTTTTAGTGCTTCTGGATTGTAATGTTTTTTGTCTACATTTTGGTGTGGCTCAAAAGATTTTGGTTGGGTGGTTTCTGGTACATATGCTGATACAAATAATGGTGGAAGTGAAGAAGAGCTCAAAGGGTACTCAGTTGAGACTTAGTTGTGCTAAGCTAGGAAGAAAGAATTAGGTAATTAAACAATTTATTGTCACTAAGTAGTTAGGAAAATAGTTTTATGTAGTTAAGTTTATGTTTGGATGCACATAAATAGTATATTTTAAGGGGGTAAGGTAGGGAGAGGTGTGATTTTGTATTCTTGAATTTTATGTAGCAGCATTGAATAAAAAAAGAAGAAATAGAGAGACCTTTGTGCTCTGTTTTTCTACAAGAAGTAATATTGGAGTTGTTAAATGAAGATTTTTGAAAGCTCAATGCTTTCTCTGAAATGGTGGAAAATGTTCTACAAGTTTCCCCAATTCTTCAATTCTAGTTTATTTTATTTTATTTTAAACTCACATCAATTGGTATCAGACAATGGTGTCACAAGAAGTAATATTGGAGTTGTTGAATGAAGATTTTTGAAAGCTCAATGCTTTCTCTGAAATGGTGGAAAATGTTCAAGAAATAAAAGTAACCAATCAGGAAATTAGGGAAAATATTCACTAGCTCAAATTTTTTTATCGAGGAATTAAGTTGTGAAGAGGAAGGAATTGGAATTGGAATTGAACTGGCAGAATAAATGGAATTGCTGTGCTTGGAGAATGAGAGAGCAACAGAGGTAGTGTTGGATCACTTGGTTTCGAAGAACTACTGCAGCTACAAAATCTCACCTTCACCAACAAGTCCGGCTACTAGGTCTCCTTCAGCTTGGGTCCTTTGCAGAACCATAGATTCAACATCAATTATTCCCTCATTTAGGCCTTCAATCACATTGCCACGATGATTGACAGATTGGGTCTTGTGGCAACCATAAAGGATCGAGCAATTGAATTATGTAAAAGAGTAGAAGATCAAATATTTATTGGAGGAGAAAATCAAGATGCAAGGGTGCTCTCTGACGTGTCAATTGTTTGCCCCTACAAGATTGGGATCCTTATGGATTGTGGTGGAGAAGTATATCTCTGTCTAGAAATAAGAGCCTTCTTCAGGCTCAGTCTTTTTCCTTTTCCTTTTTTTTTTTTTTTTTTTGATTACTCCTTTGTTGTTTCATTAATTCTCCTTGTTTCTTCATCATTTTTTTTTTTTCCTTCTTGAACGTCTCTTTTTATTCTTCAAAATTGTTAATTTCTGGGGCATTTATAAAAAAAAAAGAGAAAAAAATTCTCCACATTCTGTTTTTATCTTTTCCTTATTCTGTTTTCTGCAATTCTAGTTCTTCCCTTCCCTCTATGTAATCCTCATTTCTTCTTTATTTCTTATGAGCTTCGTCCAATGCCTTGGCTTTGTCATTACTTCTATCAAATGTCTTCTTGGCTTGCCTGTTCTTTTTGAAAAGCTTATTATTGGCAGACATATTTGCACTTCAAAAGTAATTTCAATTTCACTTAATTTCTCTATGTGGACCTTTCTTTTGTTAACTTCCTGCACACCTGTTGTCGTCCCTCTTGGCTAGTATCTTGGCACACTATACCTGAGCCTTTGCACGACACTCTCATGTACACCTGCACTCATGTATGCCTGCTCCCTGCTTAGATAAGCTTCCAACACACTGGATTGTGTGAAGGAGGGTTTCTCAACCCATAGGCTCTCACCGAATTCAAGCAGAAGCTTTATTAATTTAAAACCCTATTCATCACCGAACAATGAGAAGGATACAAAAACATAAAACTTCAGTTGGCCACCTTAATCCTCGTCTCCACAAATGAATGGCTGGCCTTGGGTGGTCCCTTGAGGCTTGGTACGCATCTACAATGTAGCTGATACAAGGCTATGTTATAACCCACGTTGGGATGATGGGGATTATGTGGTTTGGTGGCTAAGAGCAGGCGGCCTTTGAGACAACCTCCCCGAGAAGGGCACCCCTAGGGACTCACGATGACATGAGAGGAAGTACCCGAGAAAAAGGAAATATTTTTGTTTTGGCCTAGCAGTTAGGAAAGGAATATTCCATATTAATCCTCTACGACACGTGGCATCGCTACATATGTTGCTTGGCCTCCAAGCAAATCATAGGTGCCTAAAAATAGGGCACACCTCCCATAGCTTGATAATAGAGTGATATTGGGAAAGAGGAGACTTTGTCGAATTGAGCACTTCCATTGTGACATCATCTTCTCTCATTCAGCTTGCCTTGCTTCTCACCCAACAAATTATCCTCTTCTCCTAATTTATTGTTTTCAAATTTCACCTCTCCAATACTCCTACTATAGATGTAATTGTGTCCTAAAATGTCTATTTGTCTCGAGATACATTTTATACTAGTGGTGGTGTGTGTGTATAATATATATAGAGAGATTCAATTTACACCTTGCCTAGATCAGTGTTATTGAAAGAGCATCTAGGCATATGCCTAGGCCCAAGTCCCATCCAGGCGCAAGCATTTGCACCTTGCAGTGTTCCATTCCAGGCTAGGCGACTTCAATAAGTTGCGCTCAAGGTGCATGACTTGCCCAAGGCGCAGGCCTTGAGGGTTTTTTTTTTTTTTTCACCTTGCAGTGTTCCATTCCAGGCTAGGCGACTTCAATAAGTTGCGCTTAAGGTGCATGACTTGCCCAAGGCGCAGGCCTTGAGGTTTTTTTTTTCCTTTTGTTTTGATTGGTTTTGTTTGAAGTCTAACCATTGATTTATCCTTGGTCAGCTACAGCAGATCCCTATTCTTAAGTATACATGCCGATACATTGGGCATTCAGCTCCAAAGACAGAAGAAAATTTTTCCCTAATTCCTAATCTCTGAAGAACTTGAACTCTTTGCTGCTGCCTCTGCCTTCGTCGTCCAGTCCAGTAGCTCTGAATAATCAGTTTGTTCTTCTTTGCCACTTCTTATCTTCTTACGTTGCTGTTTCATTCTCTTTTCTTCTTCCTTTGCTGTCTCTTTCTCCTCTTCTTGTTCTCTGGACTGTTCTGTTTTGTTTCTCTTCTTTTTCTTTTTCTCCCCTCTCCAATTCCTCTTTATCTGGCCTTTTTTTTCTTCTCCTCCTTCTCTGGGCTGTACACATCTAGAATGTTCAATAAATTATTTGCTTATGTTGACTAAAGTATTTATGTTTTAAAATGTTCAATATTTCATTTTGCTTATGTTGAACCCAAAATTATTTGCTTATATGCCTTATATTAAATTATATTTTTTTTAACCTACAAGGTGCGCCTTACTTCAATGAAGCCCACGCCTCGCCTTGCACCTAGGCCCTAGGAGACCTAGGCGCCTAGGTGGGCCTATAGCCTTTAATAACATTGACCTGGATGATGTAAATTGTTGTTGATATTTACAGTAAACTATTCCTGCCAATGTTTCTTTCCAGATTAAAAATGGCTAAGATCACCAGGAAAAAAAAAATCATCACTGCTTTTATTTCCTTTTATTTTTCCAGGTAGCTCTTGATTGTCTTTCAGTTGAATATCAGGGAGAGGGGTTCAACATTAGATGGCTTTATGACAACAGTTTGCAAATCAGCAAGGTAGAAAATTTATCTGTCTACTTGAGGCTGGTGCCATTTCTAGTATACAATCATAGACTTTTTAGACTATATTGTCCCCTTGCTATCTATCTCATTGGCTTGTCTACTAATTTAACATTTGATTCTAGGTAAACCCCTCTCATGTTCTGAAGATTGAATTGCTATTTAATATCTTCCCAGGAAATATGGAAATTAACAGCAGCCACAACAGTAGCATTATGTGGTTTTTCAAGGACAGAGGCTTTGATGATAAAAGTATTCACCAAATGTTCAAAAAGTGCAAGCGCCTTGAGGGTGTGCAAAGAGAAAGAGCCTACGAAAACTGGGATTACTTGAGAAGCATCGGCATTCAAGATAGAAAGCTTCCTTCTGTTGTTGCAAAGTGCCCCAAAATCCTTACTCTTCATTTGGATGAGAAGCTTATCCCCATGGTTCAGTGCCTTGTTACATTGGAAACCAAACCCGGCGAGGTTGCTTCTGCTATTACCAAATTTCCTCACATACTTTCCCACAGTGTGGAAGAGAAGCTTTGTCCACTCCTTGCTTTCTTTCAAGCTCTTGGGGTGCCTGAAAAGCAACTTGGTAAGATGCTACTGTTCAATCCGAGAATCATTAGCTACAGCATTGAATCAAAGCTTTCACAGATTGTGGATTTTCTTGCTAGTCTTGGCCTGACTGAAGAAGGGATGATTGGGAAGGTTTTGGTGAAAAATCCTTTCATTATGGGTTATAGTGTTGAAAAAAGGCTACAGCCCACCTTGGAATTTCTAAAATCAATAGGCCTGACAAAACTGGATCTTCAAAGAGTCACAGTTAACTTTCCTGAAGTTGTGTGTAGAGATGTGAACAAGATTCTGAGACCTAATTTTACTTACCTAAAGGGATGCGGGTTTGAAGGTGGACAGATAGCAGCTTTGGTGACTGGTTATCCCCCTATTCTGATCAAGAGCATCAATAATTCTTTAGAACCAAGGATCAGGTTTTTGGTAGAGGTAATGGGGAGACGACTTCAAGAAGTCACTGATTATCCTGATTTTTTCCGGCATGGTTTCAAGAAGAGGTTGCAGTTAAGGCAAAAGCTTTTGAAACAAAAGAATATATATTGTAGCCTGAGTGAAATGCTAGACTGTAATAAAAAAAAGTTCCTATTGAAGTTTGGTTTAATTGAATAATTTGTTTCAAGTACTATCTGCACACCCTTCCCTTTTTTTTTTTTAAAAGCATAGTTTGATCATGCAGTGAGCATCTTTCATTTGTATTTAACTTCTGTAATCATCTCTTGATAGACCATTGAGGATAAAGCTTTGTGTTTCATGACTGACTCATGTAGGTGAATTAAAGTACTGAGGCATGCAAAGTTTTAATGCTCTCACCCAATTTTCGTGACTAGAGTTTCCTTCTATGAATGCGTACGGTGTTCTCTTTTTGCTTTTTCACAAGAATGATGATTAGAAGTTTAACACTCCTCGTTTGTGCGCGGTTTGGTGATTTTAGCGTCACAACATACACATTATGCATAACTTTTATGCCTATAAACTTTTTAGTTAAGTACACCTCAAAGGCAGCAAAATGATTTTACTACCCAAGCAACTAGTTCCTGATTATGGCAATATCAGTTGCATAGTCATGTCAAATATTGGTTCCAATTTTTTTTATCCACATTAAATTCCAATAGACATTCTATCCAACAAGTTTGACGAATTTTTTAATCCTACAGCTAATAATGCAAAACAAATATAAAATTGAGATTATATATTTGCATATCGATTGCAAAACAAACGTCAAGCTAGATAACAAAATCTACACTAATCCGATATATTGTTAATCTCCTTACTATTAAGAGTGACTTTGTTTGGAGGATAAAAAGATTGACTAGTAAGAAGAGTTGAGATATTGTAAAAGATTGACTAGTAAGAAGAGTTGAGATATTGTAATAGGATTATATCATATAATAGGTAAGAAGGCAGATGAAAAGGGCTAATTGCAATGCGTATTCTTGAAGGAATCCCTAAACAGTTTGTTTTCATTTTTGTTAATGATTTGTTAGAGACTGTCAGCTGCTTAACAAGTGGTTATCATAATGCTCTGGTTTTCTCGAGTTCTAGTCCCTCTTGCCATGCATAGTTGTGAATGATATACCTAAAGAAAGAAAATAAAATTGAAGATTTGAACAAGATTAGAAGTACGAGCAATCAGATTGTCATTTTGTCACCAAGAAAGTGGGAACTCAACACAATCTTGCATTCTAATGTCAATATATTAACCAAAAGATGGTTTGAAGAATTGGCTAACAAACCCTACTATACCATCACTCAAGCCCTGCGACAAGAAATGAACATTGGAAACATTCATTGTCTGTTAGATTATATCTCATGAACAAAGAGGTTTTTGAGAGGCGACTATAGTGATTATGAAGAAAGTGATGAGACGATGTCGAGGAGGGTGATTCAAAGTTCAAGAGTTACATTCTAATACAATAATATACAAAATGGAGATGATTACTACAATATGCAAACCTGAAAAGAGAATGTGTATTGTATGCTTCTGCTCTCAACCAAACTATCACACAGCCAGATAAGAAAAACTCATGTTTCTTACCTTCTGGGAAAGATAAAAGCAAGAACCTTCATCTTCAAATACCTACTTAAAATTTTAATAATTCATTCCTCCACTTTCTGAATATGCAGAAAAGATCAAACTATTTTCATCATCATATTGCCTGCTGCTGCTTCTAAGAAAATCTGTACAAATTACAGAAAATGTTCATCCCTAGATAAAGATATCCACTGAATAAAAATCTGCAAGAATTATGAGTTGAGTTCCATCAAACCAAAACCAGCCTTTGTAAAACTAGATTATATCCCGTATATATATCCACCACCGGCAAAGTAAGTTAGTTCCCCCGCTCACTTCCACCACCAAAACTGCCGGAACAAATATATTTTCCTCATTCGGGCATTGTACGCCATGAATGCTCTGGCCTTGATTGGGTCAGCATTTAAGTACTCAAATGCATACATTTGCTTCGCCTCTTCCAACCCATCAATTTCCATTACAGCCTGTAGAAGTCCTTGGGAATCTATTGTGTTCTTACTTTGTTCTAGTGCATCAGCCAAGTGTCGGATGCTTGATGCCACAGCTAACATTGCATCCTGAAGAGCCTCCGAGCCCCGAGCCCGCTTCGGAAGTTGTCTCAGAGGAGGGATAAAAGGGATGTCTTGACTTTCAGCCGGCATCTGGGCATACTCAGGCTGCCGGCTAGATGACTCTGTCTCAGTTCCATCTGTGTCGCTCAGTTCTTCTGAACTTGGTGAAAGGAATGATGCAGAATCATCTTCGTAATTCTTTATTTCCGTTTGTCGGCTTCCATTCGTGTTCCCTGTCATCCTAGCCCATCGACTAGGGGCTTGATAAATTCCACAAACAATTTTCAATTCATCATACATCTCAATTTGCTTCCCTCGGAATCCCCTTGCATCAGGATGTGCCTATTTGATTGATGCATTTGATGATCACAATCACCATTATGTAAATAAGGTTAGAAAAGAAACAAAGAAGACACAAAGAAAACAGATTAAAAGAAAAAAAATTTACTTACAGCAATGTATCTCTTCCATAAATCATCATTGTCACACTCAATCATCTTTGCTTGCGGATTCCAGGTGAACCCATCTTGGTTCATCATATCCCTCATTATCTTGTACCTCTTCTTGATTGTCTTGAGACGGTTGACAACTTTCTGGTTATTTAAAGACAAATTGAAACGAGAGTTCACAGCTACACAAGCAGCTGTATATGCATTTTCATTAAAGCACTTGTCAATTTTGTTCCCATTTCTAGCCTGGATAGCAAGGGCTTCAATTAGACACTTGTCCATTGCAACAGACCACACAACGTTCTTCCCTTTATGCTTCATCTCCCTTCTTTGACCTTGCATATCATTGTTGTCCAATCCTATAATTCATTGAAACCATAAAATATTATCTGACACAATAAATTTTTTATTTTTATTTTTAAAATGAATATACACACACACACACACACATAATTCTAAGAAGACAGTGCAGCAAAGTGACATCATCCTAGTAACAGCAGTAACATATGCAATGTATTATCAGGCATAAAAGAACATTTATCTGCAAGAAACAAAGGAATGCAGTAACTAAGTACCACCATGGTATTACATACAAGCCCTTATGATTTGTCATGTGGCCATCTCATGTCACGTCTCTTAACATATCGCGAACGATCTAAGGAGAGAAAGGAATAACCTTAATCAACAACACAAACTTTATAAACAAATAATAATACCGAGTGTTGTATACTAGCCAATGTTGTCTCATTTGTAACAAGTGCACATGGGATAGACAATTTGCCTGGTGCTGGTCCTGCCAGTGCAGGGTACAGTAACTAAACTTCAACATTAATATGCATGAAATGGCAGTGCAGCCCTGGGTTATACTCGCTCCTCACAGTTGATCGGCCTAAAACTTTTACCACTGCACCAAGCAATGGCCCTAACAAGTGCAGCGATGCAAAACAGAAAACTTAAAAATATAAAGGCATTAAAGAAAGAAAGAAAGAAAGGACAAACAAAAAGGAATTGATCTCCTAGAGTTTCAAAATCTTTATCTTCCAAACATTGGAAGCACTTGCACATCCATCCAGTAACTAAGAATGCTCAGTCTACTAAACAAACATTTTCATTTATTGCATTCTACTTCATAGATGACGAGTTTTCAGTTTGAATTACTGGACCAAATATCCATTGCACACCTCAAAATCATACAAACTCTTAATTTCACTATAATCATATAGAATTACAACTTACTGACATTAAGTATCTACCAAGTAGGTTCAGGATGCTTCCAGAAGCAATCCCCATTACAAATCAGGAAATGCACAAAAAAATACCAACTCCCAAATAATGGGGCAATAGTACATAAAAGTGTAGTCAACTGTTAATCTGCCTGTAATGTGTGGTAACTGCAGCCTGACAGTGGCTTTATAATGTAAATGTGTCTTCTAGTGTATCTGGATAAGTTACATTCCCTTACACTCATGTTATTGAATGTAGAAATTGCTGCTTCACTTCATACACCACCATTTATAAGCAAGCTTAGTAAGCCTTGCATGGACATGCAGCCATCAACCTGACTCGAACCAATTTTGTGCAAAAATGATTACCATTATTTTTGGAGCTAAAAAAGCCTTTGGCATTTGCAAAATCAAGACCTTGAAAAATTACATCATATCAAAAAGAATTCGGTCAAAATGAACAAACGAGCTTGAAGTTATGGTTGTTTGAAGTTTAAACACCACAATTACTAAATTTCTTTATAACCACTAATTACCACCACAAAAATTTCCAAAAGACAAATTTCTCTATTGAAACTAATAATATATTTTTATTTTTAATTTTTGCAAATTTCTCCATTGATAAGATGCAAGCTAGACTTTGAAGCAAAAACTCCAAGATTTCATAAAAGGGGAAAATCAACATGGCAAATGAACAGGAAGCTCCTAAGAACCCCAACTAGAAAATGGGAGCTTTTAAGAACTTCTCTATTCATGCTCTGATCTCAACATGTTGGGCTGAGAAAGTGTCCAATTTCCAACATCGCTTTGGAAGAGCCATGAGTGAAGGTGAAAAAGCAAGCTAATTTAATCAGTTTCAGCCCCAGAACGCACTCCCTCTCGATCCTGGGATGGCTTTAGCCGCCCTTATTATTTATACCATTACTTTGGAAGGAAACCCATCAACCCTGCCTCTTTATTCATGATCTTGGGAGAACAAATTCACCAAAACCTCAGCAGTTAGCTACTAGGTCTTCCATCAGCACATGCAGACCAGGGAGGAGCTCTCCCAATGCAAGGCCAATATCAACACATGCAGACTAGGTCTTCCATCAACACAGCAAACTTTCTTCTTTTTCTTCTTTCTTAAACAACCGCTTATGGTGTTTGCAACGTCCAGACCTCGATAAATTACGTGATCAAAAAGAATATTCGTCCAAAACAGACAAATGAGCAAAGAATCATAGCTATTTGAAATTTGAATAAAGAAAATTCACTACCACCACAACCATAACCAAACACCACCAGCGTGGCTGCCACCTATGAAGAATGAGTACTTCTAGAAGGGAGTTGTATCCAAAACATACTCGTATTGGATATCAATACTCATCAGATTCACATCTGATATTTTGTAAACATATTAAATACTTGAAATTAATTTTCTTCAATTTTGAAAGTATTGGATGTTTTTCAATTACTCTGTTATGAAATTTGAGATCGGAAGAATTCTTGCATAGCATTAGAGTATGTATGATTGCTAGGATAAATACAAGAATAGTTTTTTAATACTTTGCTTACTTCTTAGAGAAGAAGAAAATAGTGAGATTTAATACCCTACTTTCTAAGAATTTTCTGAATTGAAGTATATCCTTAATGTGTCCCATATCCATACAAGAATAAAAATGATATATACAATAGTTTTTTAGAACCAAAAAAAAATTTACTAAAAAATTGGATTAAAACAATTAAGCAAGTAAATTTGAAGACAACACATTTGCCTATAATGTGAAAGGGTAAAGTACCAGGGTAATATAAACAATTCTGATTTGATATTGAAATGAAATTTTTATAGGACCTACCAAAAAGAATAAAGTAGTTGTTACAGGCTCTTAAACTAATACTTAACTTCTAAAAAATGATTCCTCACCATTCTTTGACCTTATATATATTAATTAGAATACTAAAAGTCAATAAAATATATAGTTTTACGAACGTATCCTATATATACCCATATTCTATTTTTTTAGGTTTTTTCATATCACTATATCTGTAGACTGTATCGTATTGTATCTATATTTGTGCTTCATAGGCCACTACCACCAAAAATTGAGAATTTTTCAATTTCCACTCCCAACAAAAACTGATAGTTTTTCAAAATTCAAAATTCAAAATTTTCAATTATGCAATGTAACATCAATTGTGTCGTTTTCACTATACAATAGGGAAATCATCTCAAGAAATTATACTTAATTTGTGGCCCTCATATCCCAAACATATTGGCCTCATTTGGGAAGTTGGCTATTTTAGTTTTTGGCTATTTTAGTAGGGTAAAATTTTTGTGTTTGAAACTCCGACGGGTTGTTAACAACTCCGCCGGTCCCAAGCCCGGGTTAAGGAAGAGGGTTGTGTGTTAGGTAGCCGACAACCAACATGTAAAAAAGCCGCTCGGAAGGATAGTGGACGTCGTAGGACAGGATGATGGGACCTAAAAGGGGATAAATTAGAAATATTTAATAATAGAATAGATAAGGAAGGTACTTGAGACTCGGACGATGATGCTAACACTATGTGGAACTCGATGGCCCATTGTATGAAGAAAATCTCAAGGGAAGTGTTTGGAGAGTCGAAAGGAACGGGACCCAGCTCTAGGGAAACTTGGTGGTGGAAGGAAGAGGTTCAAGCGGTAGTTAAGGCAAAAAAAGAATGCTTTAAAAAGTGGCAAAAGGATGGAACTGAGGAAAACCTTAAGAGCTATAGATTGGCTAATAAGAAGGTCAAGAAAATAGTGAGAGAGGCTAAGTTGAAAGCTTATGATGATCTATACACTAGACTAGATAATAAGGAGGGAGATAAGAGGGTATACAAACTTGCTAATAACATACGGGAGAGGAAAACAAGAGATTTTAATCAAGTTAAGTGCATCAAGAGTGAGGATTCTAAGGTATTGGTGAGGGATGAAGAGATTAAGGAAAGATGGAAGAACTATTTTGAAAAACTATTAAATGAGGAACATGGAGGTACGGCAATAAGGGAATAAATAGCCAGTAATACAATAAACTAAGACTATAGATTCTATCACAGGATTAGGAACTTTGAAGTCGAGATTGCACTTAAGAAGATAAAATCAAATAAGGCTTTAGGACCAGATGATATCCCTATTGAAACTTGAAAGTGTTTGGGTAAAAAGGGGGTTGCTTGGTTGATTAGGTTGTTTAGCAAAATTTTGTTGACTAGGAACATGCCAGATGAGTGGAGAAAGAGTATTTTAGTGCCAATATATAAGAATAAAGGAGATGTCCAAAAATGCAATAACTATAGAGGAATCAAGCTAATGTGTCATATAATGAAAGTGTGGGAGAGGGTAATAGAATGCCGATTGCGAGATATAACAGAGGTGTCAGAGAATCAATTTGGGTTTATGCCTGGCAGGTCAACAATGGAAGTGATCTATCTTTCGAGGAGAGTAATAGAAAAGTACAGAGAAAAGAAAAGAGACATTCATATGGTATTTATCGACCTTGAGAAAGCATATGATAGAGTGCCCCGAGATATAATATGGTGGGTGTTAGTGAAGAAAAGAGTGACAAAAGATTACATTGATATGATTAGGGACATGTATGAAGGGGTGGTGACCACTATTAGATCGCCTGCTAGAGACAAATGAATTTCCTATCACTGTAGCGTTATACCAAGGATCTATCTTAAGTTCTTATCTTTTTGCTTTAGTTATGGATAAGTTGACGAGAAACATCTAGGATGACGTGCCATGGTGTATGCTTTTTGCAGATGATATAGTGCTAGTAGATGAGACTGGAGAAGGAGTTAATACAAAGTTGGAGATTTGGAGAAAAACTCTTAAATCTAAAAGATTCCAGATAAGCAGAACTAAGACAGAGTACATGGAGTGTAAATTTAGTAACAGTAACAATGATAGCAGAGGAGAAGTGAAGATTGAGAACCAAGAACTGCCTAAGGGTGAACATTTTCGTTATTTAGGGTCGATTATCACAACAATGGGGGAGATTAATGCGGATGTGGCCCCATAGGATTAAAGCGAGATGGTGTAAGTGGAGAAGTGCGTCTGGGGTAATGTGCGATAAACGAATATCCACTAGACTTAAAGATAAGTTCTATAGAACGGCTATTAGACCAGCGATGTTGTATGGGATTGAGTGTTGGGCAACCAAGAAACAGCATGTAGATAAGATGAGTGTGGCAGAGATGAAATGCTAAGGTGGATGTATGATAAGACTAGACAAGACAAGACAAGACAAGACAAAATTAGGAATGAATGTATTCAGGAATGGGTAGGAGTAGCACCGATAGAAGATAAGTTGAAAGAGAATCGATTGAGATGGTTTGGTCATATTCAACGGAGATCAACAGAGACAGTAGTGAAGAGATGCGATGTTGTAACGGTAGATGGAAGTGTTAGGGGGCGGGGTAGGCCTAGATTAACATTGGTTAGCATTGTAAATAGAGATATGGATCTACTTAATTTGACTAACGAAATGGCCTTTGATAGAGCCGCGTGGAGAAGAAGGATTCATGTAGCCAACCCCATTTGATGGGATTTAAGGCTTGGCTTGGCTTGGTTTGGTTTGGTTAAATTTGTGTGTTTGGAAAGATGGTTGGATTTTTTTATAATTGGATGTGATGTTTGTGAGAGAAAAAGAAAAATGATTATGGATTTGATGTGATATTTTATCTTATTGGCTAAATTAGCCTATTTTGTCTTTTTGTGAATTTTAGCCAAAAAAAAATAAAGCCAAAAACCCACTTGCCAAACATGGCCATTATTTCGAGGGACATTACACGTTAAAAAACTTAAGAACGTATTGCATGTCGCACAAGGGTTACATGAGGGGCCTCACACTAATTCATGCTTTTTAATATATGAGTATTACTATAAAGACAATCTTATAGAGTACGAATACTTTTTTTTTATTTTGATCAGCCAAAAAAGAGTATTAATACTATACATAATATAACACATCAAGGTGAAATTGTGTAAGACAATAATATAAGAGAGTAGCAGTATTATACACAATATAACAAGCTAAATGACTTCAGAGATAGTAATTGTTATCTTCATTATATAATTCTTACTATAAAAAAATTAGAATTCCATTTACATTATACCCATAAATATGTATAAGAACTAAGATTTTATATATATCCTTGCCACGTCTATGTCCTATGTGTTAGAATTTTCCATGTCAATTTGTCTGTGTCATGTTGTATTTGTATACCACGTCCATGTATTAGCTATTTAGGTGCATAAAAACACATCTTTAGCAAGCATCAATGCAGCTTGCTCAAGTGCTCAACAAATATATACTAGTTATAAACAACTTAAACACCAAACTACAACCATGGTTGTTAAAATCGTACAAGTAGCGATTCGATTCGTACGATTCGATACAAGTTTCATGCTACATGATACGAATCGCACATTTGTATCGGAAATTCCTTTGAATCGCAAGATTCAATGTATCGCACGGAATTGTGCGTATCGCATGATTTAGATGAATCTAGCAATTCCAATTTTTTTTTTTTTAATGATAAAAAGCATCATTTTTCTGTTTTTTTTTTTCTCCTCTTTTTCGGTCAATTTCCTACAAGGGTTTTCTTCAGATCAAACCCACAATTCAAACTAGCCTCAGAACAGACCAAATCAAAGAAGAAGAACCTCCGATCGTAGAGATGTAGAAGACGAGAGAACAAATCAACATACCTGTAACCTATTCTTCACTGATTTCACCATCTAGTTCCATCAGGTCTGCATCTTGCCTTCACTCTTCTCTTTTCTTTATATCTCCTTCTCCCTCTTTTTATTTATTTATTTATTATGATTGATAATTTCTTCAATTTTTTATTTTTTATTTTTTATTTTTTATTTTTTGACAAACAAGCACAGCATGTATCTAGTAAAAGAAAGAGAATATGTGAACTTGTGTCTATCTGTGACTCTTCGTTTTTTTAGCTCTTGCTTTGGTTGCTGTTGAAAATAAATGTGCTTGGACCAATACCATAAAGTTGTGCATAGATAAATACATCAACCAGTTATATTATACCTTTAGTTTAAAGGCTTTATTTTTGGGCAACACACTATTGGTTAATAGTAGTGCAACCCTGCCAGCATTTGCTCATTAATTAATTTGGAAACTAATAATTACTTATTAAAAATTATAAATTAGATTAATATGTAAATTATTTGTTTAATAAAAACTTCATTACATGTAAATATATATAAATTTTAAATATATTTAATAAAAAAGTGAATCTTACGATTCATGATTCAAAATTTTAACAAAACGATTCACGGTTCTTTTCGCAATTCGACAACCATGACTATAACCATAGTACATGAACAGTAAAAAAGAAAACATTCAACTGATCATACACAAAGCTTCCAATTTATGGCATTTCCTCAATTGTGGTTTCCAAATAAACCTACAAACCTCTTAACTAGAAAAGACACCTTGTAGCATATGGTTCGAAATTGAAATAAGAAATGTGGCAAGCATTGATCAAATTTCAGATAGTGAATCAATGGAAGAAAGGGAACAACAAATTGGGAGCTAGCAATGCAATACCAGCTATAATAATTGAATGTAATAAACCTTGCAAATTCAATGTAAAGAAGGAAGATGGTAGGAAATGATCAATGAAGAGAAGGAAGGTTGTCCAATTCCTTGTTGAAGAATAGTTAGAACCCAGGACAGCAACATGAAACAACCCAAAATGATATTTGAGGTAGGCTCCATATCAGTAATAATAACTCATACATACCACTTGACATCAAATGCTTCAACACCAATAATCAAGGGAAATTTAGACAAAAACAATAGAATTAGACAAGAAAATGAGGTAATAAGCACAGACACATGACACAACACGGACAAACTGACATGAAAATTTTTTCAAATGTAGGACACGACAAGTGCGCGACACAGGTCAAATATGTAGTTTTATATATTTATTATATAGCATATATAAGGATAAGCAATTGTAAATATATGTCATATATAACCATACCAAACTAAGCCTTGTGTCCCAATCAAATGAGCTTTGCTACATGAATCCTTTCTCGCCATTTAAATCTATCAAGGACTATGTGTTCAATTAAATTAAATAAATTCATATCTTTTTCACTACAGCATCCCATATCAACTTAGGTCTTCCCCTCCCCGTAGCATCTCCATTAGATTATTTTTTTCAAACTTGTAATGTCTTTAATATATATATATATATATATAAGCGATAGATACGTGTAAGTGTGTCCGAGTTTGCAAAATTTTACAAAATAGGACATGTTTGGACATGTCTCCAATAAGTGTTGGAAAGTGTCCGACAAATGTAAATTCGTGTCGATCCGACACGACATGCCACACCACTTCACCTTCTTAAAAATATCCGGGTTTCTTAGAAAAAAAATAATGCATGTTGAAACAATAAAAAAACCAATAAGAGAGATTAAATATAAAACAACTCTTAAGGTTAACACAGCTACATATGAAATAAAACAACTAAAAGACAAACATGTAATCTCCTCTCTGTATGACTAAAACCAAATGAATGAAATATTTCACACTAGACTTTGGTACCACATTCTAACTGCATTACAACATCATAGAACTAAAGCAATACTTCAAATACAATTTGCATCAGCTTATGTCATTTTCTCTGTATTGCAATTTGATATAACTAGCTGATTCCCTCACTTGTCCCTTGTTTGTGCTTTTATTTTATTTATTTTTTTCCCGCTTGCCAACAATCCTTGTTTAATATGATCATCTCTTTAACATGCTGAAAGATTGAGAACCCCAATCCATGTGACTTAATATTTTTAATATTTTCAAGGAAAATTTGAGAAATTCAAAAGCATAATAAAAACTTCAAATCAGCAAAAGGAATAAAAATGTTACATACATGGGTATAATTGGCTGAAATCTAAATTCATGAATGGGTTTTCTAACAAACCTGCTCATGCACAGTATATCAAAATGCAATGCAATGCAATTGCATCTTTTATAATTTCTTGAAAAACAAAAGTTAATTAACCCAAAAATAAAGAAATATATTAGAACTCCCACAAAAATTTTAAATCTAAGTCTTAATCTTATTAATTATAGCATAACAAGGAGAAGATCTACATAAACCATCAATAATTTATTTGAAATCAAAATGAGAAATTTTTACCACACAATTAAAAATCCAACGCGTGGGAATGCGTAATGAAGGAGAGAGGAGGTTTCACCAAAAAGTTTCATACAAACACCTACAAGCTAGAACTTTATGGGAATTAATGAATCACAAGCAAGAAAGCCTGCTTAGAGCCCTTCAAAGGCTTAGAGCATGAGAGGAGAGAAAAAAAATAAAATCTCAACCAAACCTAATCCTACTGCATGGCACTTATATTAGTACTAATGCAAGTAGCCTAGACCAACAAACTTCCCCCTGAACATCTGAGATTGATAATTCTAGGGGATATGCACAACCCAAAAGCTTTATAATAACACTGAACCTTCAAAGGCAACATAAATGGTTTCCTAAAACTTGCTGGGTAACTAGCCCATTGAATGACACATGACCTCATGATTTATAAATATCAAGACGAACAATAATGCAAATGGCAAGAAAAAGAGAAAGCCAAGAGATTCCAAGTAAAAAGTAAAAATAAAAATAAAAATAAACAAAAGAAAAAGTGGAAAACTAATCAAGTTAAATTTGCTAAATGATCATCGACTTCATGATTAAAATTTCTATTACACGAAAATAGTTTCTTTCTGAAACTGTCTCCTTAGATATGTCCATGGATCCTATAATGAAAAGGTTTTCATCCCAAACAATTTCAGTATTCAAAAGATATGGAAATAAAAAATAATCATTGAGCCCAAGTCCTTACATCCACTACAAACCCCAGGTTTCTGAGCTTCCTACACCTTTATTTATTACATCACAAACACATTTATAATTATTTATTAATCAAGATAGTAAAAAAAAAAATATCTTCCACATTATACATATTCGAAAAAAAATATGCACAACCTTCATGTCGGCACCGACTTAAAAATGTCCATGTTTCTGAATTTATCAATTACACATGTACTTAAAATGGAACAAAACCAGTGGAACAGTAAAATTTTTGTCACAATACAGAGTTTGCAGTTCCATTGGAACTATAAATTTATTCAATTAATATATTCGCAGCGCGTGATACTCCTTGTCATTTTTCAATAATAAGGAAATTTATGCTACAGTTTAGCAAATAAGAGAATAAAAAAAAAAATTTTAAAAAAAACAGATACACGCACACCAAATTTAACAGTCCATTTTGTGATGAATGTATGATCACCATGATTCAGAACATAGTAAACTAAAATGAAAAACACTCAAAACTTGTCAAATTATATAGAGACAACACAAAGCAAGTCGGAGACATGGTAATCCAATTTTGCAATTGGAAGCTACGACCCAACAATTATTAAACAATTAACACATCGCCAACAATTTGAGTATGCGTTGAGTGTGTGTGAGAGAGAGAAAGTGTGTTATGAACAAAATGTGAGAGAGAGAGAGAGAGAGAGAGGTGATACCAGTCGGAAATGAGAGAGGAGAGTCGGATCTCTCGCATGGTGGAGTTCTCTTGCGGGTTACCAGAGTTCTGGACCGCATGTTGCCGCCGGTTCGCTAAATCTCAGCAGCAACGACGAGCAGAGGAGCAAGCACCGCGACCATAACACTTCATTTCCTTCAGTGGTTAGGGTTTTCTCGAGAAAATTCCGCACTTTCTCGAAACCCAAACGCGTGTAAAAAATGACTGCACTGGAGTAGTGTATTTTCCAATTTAAATAGTATTTCAGGGTTCCTGTGCATCACGATATGCACTATTTTCCAATTTACACTGATCCAGTAATTTTTATGGAAAATAACAAATAGGGAGAATTACATTACAGTGAAATAGAAGTTATTATTATTATTATTATTATTTTTAAAGCAAATATAGAGGGTTGTAAGTGATACCTTCACTTGCACCTTGTGGGATGTCCCGGGGTAGCCAAGTACGCTTGACAATTCGGACTCTCGATTTTAATGTGGTCTCACGAGTGTAATATAAAACATAAATGAGAGTTCAGATTTGGCAAATCTATAAAAAGTTTACTAATTGCAAGATTTGCCAAAAATAAACTGTATTACCACATTTCAAAGTTGCCATCTAATCTTTTGAAAAATTAAGAAAAACATGACTCATGCCAAAGACCACTGGTCGTCATAACCAAAGATACATTGGTTTGAAACCTTGGGTATGAAAGGAGAAGGTCGTTAATTGAGCACCCCTGCTCACTTGATCACAGAATCGACCTCTACTAAACCATAATATGAGTTTTATGGATAATATATGTTCATATTCTAATTATTATTAATGCTATGTGGGACAAGCAAGTATAAACTATGTCATTCATTTGGGGATGCTTTGATCTCATGCATTTTGAAGGGGGTTTTGGAACATGTACTACTCAAGGGAAATTGATTTCATATGCATAAAGAATCAATACCATTCCAATCTAAGCGACACAATCTTCATTCACTAGCAATTATAGAGATAGATCAATTAAGTAAATAGTCACATGGTAATATGTTAGACATAATAAGAAAATAATGCATATGCGAGATGCTAAAGTTATAAATGTTCACCTAGTATTTAGTTGCATCCAGCAAAAGGATGAAAAAAAATGTTAGCAAAATATACATGATCCTTTATGCAAAATACTAATGTAATACATAAACAAAAATACTATTGAGGACATGTGAATCATCTCAAAGTATGAGGTAACACACAAAATTACATAGGAAATGATAAGCCTACAAATGCAAATGAGTCGAATCTGAATGCATGAAATATGAATGCAAGGCATAGATATGATGAAAAAGAAAATGTGATGTTATCAACAATAGGGAAAGTATGGAAATAAAAGGGATAGAAAGAAATGGTGATTAGAAGACATACATAACAAATGGATAGAAAGAAATGGAGGTTAGAAGTTATTACAACAAGCCTTTACAATGAAAGGAATAAAAAGACGTGGGGTTGAAAATTATTACAATAATGAAATGAATAGAAAGAAGTGGGGTTGGAAGTTATTACAACAATGAATTGATTCAACCAAATAAAAGCTGAATCTAACAAATCATGAGAGAATATAAAGAAAAGATGTAACAGGAGCTGTGAGTGCCCAAAAGACCATCCGTAGAAAATTGTCCTGTTTTGCTTGATTTTGCTTGGAAAAGTCATATGGCCAAACAAATAAATGGTCTAACCGAATGAAAGACTGCTGGTTGTACCCTCTATTTGGTCGGCCAGACAAAAGATCTGGAAAATCTTGTTTTTGTGCAGTAGAGCCAAAATAGAGAAAACAAAACATTTCCAAATGATGCTCATTCCTTCTACTCCTCATCATGGGAATGATCAAGGAAGACGTAAATAGGCTTCATCCATCATACCATAACAAAAGATGCTATAAGATATGTACAAAAACTATTAAATGAACAAAAACTAATATGTTCATGAATTGAAACTACAAAGAAAGACAAGCCCAAAGAAATAGATGGAAACTTGCATTCATCTCTTTGTGGACAAGAGTAAATTAATATACAAATTCATACTATTAATTGAAGAGATTAGATTGCCACCACTTCTAAGGGAGAAGCTTACATAAGGGATTATACATCAAGAATAATTGGAAACTCATCCTCTTACTCATGGAATATGGATTCAACATCCATTTCCATACTCATAGCTGATTGAAAAGAGAGTTTTCCAACACTTTTGATAAAAAGAAGAAGAAGAAGAAGAACACCTAGACTTCAAAGAAAACAAAGGGAAAGAAAAAAATAGCAAAGGATCACCCAAGGGGTTCCATGAAACAACCACAAATACCCATTAGGCTTGAGTATGGGTTGAATCACATGAAGCAAAACACTTGGATGATGAAAAAGAGTTAAGAAAAACACATGAAAGTAAAGAGAGGTTACACTACCATTCTATGTGTGAGTGGCAAAGCCCTCCACATCCCAAAGCTAAAGGAATTACATGAACATAAAAAGAAATTACATTACCATTCTATGGATGGGTGGCAAAGCCCTCCACATCCCAAAGCTAAGAGAATTACATGAAGAAAAGAAGAAAAGAAAAAAAGAAAGAAAGAGAGTTACATGAAAGTAAAAAGAGATTACACTACAATTATATGGGTGGGTGGTTGTCACGACCCAAATCTGCCCCTTTAGGTTTAGCATCGTAACCAGCTAGTAATCCTGAGATTACTGAAGGCCTCTGACCGGATTAGCAAAATTAAGCAGCTTGCAGAAGCAGATATTATAATGTAATTTCCATAGAGCCGTGCAGACGTATATGGGACAAAAAAATTAAAACTTTTAATACATATACGCGACGTCATATTCACATTGGTCTTACATTACCACATCCCACATAGAATGTACAAAACTTATCCAAACAAATACAAAAGTAATACAAAAGTCATAAACTTGGTTCACAAATTCGACACTTGAAACGTTCCAGGAACCTCCTCGGGAGGCGCACAGGTTGGCCAACACAAACAGACCTCCAGGTAATCATCTCTAAGCCTAGTCACGTGCTTGATTACCTACATACATAATAATACAATGAGCTAGAGCCCAGTGAATAATAACAAAGTAAAGATTTTAATGAATGATGTCCATGGCAAATTCAGAAGTCAGAAATAGATTTTTATACATATTCAGATTCAGAATTCACAGATAATCATACGTGATACATCCATTAGCGCTAACAGACAGATGACTCATGATTACATGAGACGGTCATAAAGACCCATATGCAAGTAGATATAGACAAATAATGGTAATGCTTAACTAGTTCCATGATGGAACCTTTGGTACCAGGTAACAGACATATATTATATGATGCTAAGGATGCCACGATACATTTCAGAAAACTGGACAATCATTCATCTATACAGAAAGTAACATTTCAGAAAACTGATCATACCATTTCAGTTAGAAAACACTTATAATTAAATATAGATTTACAGAGTTATTACTCATAGATAGCTCCAGTAACAAAATAATTAGAACAGACGGATCAAATAGCCTATGGCGTATGATCTACACAAACACACAGTGGGTACACATTGAAATAAACTCTTGGAAAACACTTAACTTATTCATTTTCTATCTTGGTGTGTTTCTAATCCATATCCTCCTCATTATGTCTTAATTAAGGCTTAGGAATGCCTAAGATACAATGAGGATGTCAAAATGCACTTCGAAACACTTAGCCAAAATTCTGAAAACAGGGTCTTCGCTCGAGCGCAACTTTGGTCGCTCGGTCTACAAAGCTCTGCAAAACTTCTGGAAGCCCTTATTTTACACTCGAGTGCAACTTCCTACACTCGAGCGGAGGATCAAAAATAAGGGTGGTCGCTCGAGCGCAGGTTCTGCCGCTCGAGCCAACCCCTAAACTCTACAAAAGTACTAGGAGCTCACATTCTTTGCTCGAGCGCAGATTCCATCATTTGAGCAAAGAGTGTGAATTCTAGAATTTCCAGATTGCTCTCTAAGCTCTAAACTTCAATTCCAAAGCTTCAAAACACATTCTTTTGGGGTAAAACTTGAGAAAACATTTGTAAACTTGTAAAACATTGTGAATTAAAAGTCATTTTGCAAAATCAAGGCCCAAAAGCAAATAAATTGTTCCAAACCAAACTTGAATTTCCAAATACTTTACATGCATGAAATGGATTGAATTCAAAGCTTCCAAAACATGATCAATTTGAAGAGAATGGTACAGCATGTAATGAATTCTTAAAACCAAGCTAGATTTACCACATGCAAGAGGGAATTCTTTTGAAAACAACTTCAACTCCTCATGGAATGCACATGCATGCATCAATGTTCTTCCTTCCCACCTCCTTAAGCTTAATTCACGCATTATTTTGCTTAATCCACTAGAATACAATTATTGGTTAACTCAATTGCAAATTAGAGAAGTGAATTCCTACCTTAAACCTTGAATTCACAAGTGTAAAAGCTTAATCCTTCCAAGGTTGAGAAATTCTTGATTTTCCCTCTAAATTTCCTTCAATCTCTCTAAATTGTTGAAGTTCCTCTTCCAACTCTCACACTTCCTCCTCTCTCTCACATTTTTGCTACTCAAGGACAATAAAGAAGTGCAAAAGTAGTGTCTAGAGTCACTTGTGCATTATATAGGCTTGGATTAAAGTAAATTAATTAATTCTTGCTTAGACTAATTAACTTTGATTAGTTTATTCTAATTATTCAATTTTGAATCAAATTTCAATCAAACCTACCATAAAATACCAAAAATTATAAATAACAAATAAACTTAGTCAATTTCGCGATCTGATGCCAATAAGGCTTTCAATTCGCACACCGAAACAGAAATACACGAACAAATATTCCTACGTCAGACATATATAAGCACAAATAACACAATACATATGCAATTAATTTAGAGTTTCCTCTTAATTACTTATTAGGCATTCTCAATCATGGTTTAGTGACTAATCACAGTTTGGGGTTGTTATAGTGGCCAAGCCCTCCACATGTAACACTTTGTACTTCTTGGACTAGTGGGTTTGCTCTTGACATCTCATTATTGTACTTGGAGCCTCTTTGGTTCATTTTGGAATATTGATTGAGGTGGTATCATAATGTTAAAGATTGAACCCAAAATATTGATTCAGATAATTATTCCCCGAGTAGTCTTCACTCTTTTGCCCTTTTCTCTTTCCAAACTTTGAATCTGGATGTGAGGCTAGATATTGGAAAGCTGGTTTCTAGGACTTTGATTTGGACACAAGAACAACCTAAAACAGAATCCGGACGAGGGAGTTATGTCTATTTAAAATTCGAGTACTCGTGCTGGAAACAAGTCTGCTCAAGTGAACTTTTGACCACTCAAGTGGTCTATGCGAATTTTAGAGATTCTTGGAGCTTTTTTTCACTACTCGAGCCAAGCTTTGATTGCTCAAGCGGTCTGTTCGATATCAGGCACTTTAAAGTGAGTTTTTGGCCCAAAATCTTTATTCCTTCTTCCTCTCTTCTCTCCCTCTCCGTCATACCCGAAACCTTAGACCTCAAAACCTTGATTTCATCCATTTTTCACCATCAATCCACCATGGATCTTGCATCAAAGATGAAGAACAAGTTAAGGTCAACATTTTTAACCGATTAGATTTTGGATTTTTGAAAGAATTCTCTTGATCTAGCATCTCTACTCTCATTTTAGAGGTAGGATTACTTTTAACTTTGTATCTTTTTACTTTGAGGATAGTTATTTGGTATTATTATGACATTGGTCTTATGATTGATGTTTGAGTTTACAAAAATTGGGTTTTGATTTCAAAATGGAATTTCTCCTATATTTTCGCAAAATTTATATTAATGTTTGTGGATTATGAAAACCTTAGTTGAAAAATAGCATTATACATTATGGAGGGGCAAAAGCCCCAAATTTAATAAAAATCATAATTCTTGAAATTGAACAATGATATGCTCAAATGGAATTAACTTTCAATTCTTTAAATTTATGATTGAATTATGAGATTGAGATGTATTTTGATTTGAGACTCATGAAACTAAAAGCTTTTGAGATTTTCTTTTGAAACATGAAGATTGTGTCTCCATAATAGCTCAATTATTTGAATGGTGATGTTTACCTTTGTTCTCATGGATGTATAAATTCTTGGAATTTGTGAAAATCTTGGAGAGGTTGATTAAGGGTGTGGTAAATAGCATAGGAGTCCTGGTAGTGAGTCGGGTTTGGTTTGAGTTGTGTTGTATGTAGTACCGGGCGGGGAGTCAATGTGCCCAATTTCATTGTCTGCACATATCACCAGATGAATGTGGGAAAATGTTTTTGGGTGTCCACTAGTCCTGCGATATTATAGTCAGTACAAGTGGAAAAACGGGTGATTTTGGCTGTCCACTACTTGTCGTATTAATAACCGACAAATGTGGGGATACTTTAGATATAAACCTATGTATATGTGTATATTTGGACTCACTTTAGAGACTTCATGGTGTATTTACCCCCCGGTGTTGAAATGCAATTTTCATGGAAATTTTAATATCTAAGTTTTGTCTCTTAAAGCCCTAACATGAATTTAATAAGAAAATGTTTTGGTTGTGATAATGACATATGAATTTTCAAATAATTAGATACTTTGTTAAAAGTATTTCTATTGGGCATCTAACTCATTCCTATCTAAAAATTTCAGGAATTGATGTTGTGCAATCACCCCTATGAGAAAGAGGTGGACTTCTTTATTTTGTTGGGGCACAGAGGCTTATGGATGTATTATGTGGAAGCTTTGAGCGTATGTGTTTAGGACCGCATGTCCATTTTGTTGTAACAAGGCCTTGCCTTGATGTTTGTACGCCATTAAGGCATTATTATTTTTATTCTCTAGTTTCTTGAACTATGTAAATGTTATTATTACTAAGATAAGAATATAAAAAATTGTAATATTTGATATGTAGTTCAATGGAAAAGAGGACTTTTGAGATTAATGTTATTGTTTGGCTCAGAAAGATTTCGGATTAATCAGGATATGAGAAATGTTTTAATTTAATTAATTTGGGGTCGTCACAGTACAAAAGCTATAAAAAAGAAGAGAAAGAAGAGAGAAAGAGATGAGAATAACTTCAAAGTTTACCTTTCAAGGAAATGAAGAGCTTTTAGTTATCAAACCTCCTTCTTAACACCCTCAAAGCTTTTGGGGATGGCTTGAATACTCAGCAAGTAGTTCCAAGATCAAACTTTAATGGTGTTTGGGTTGTGTATGAATCAAGAGAGAGGTGGAAGAGGTGGAAGGCTTTGAGTTGAGGTAGTGTGTTGGCCAAGACAAGTGGAATTAAGCTCTAACTTTTTCAAAACAAATCTCCTCCCTATCTTTTTTTGAAGCTAAGAGGTGGAGAGGTGTATTTATAGACTTTTGAAGCAAAATATCAGAGATATTTGTATGAAACTTGTGTAGGAAGCCAATTTTTTCGAAATTATTTTGTTTTCCATTTGGTCAGATAAAAATCATACGGCTAGCAAATTATTCATTTGGCCAACACTTTTTTGCACGACCAAATGGAAATTTGTAAGGCCATATCATTTTTTTGTACAACTAGATTAGTTTTTTGAAGGGAAAAACATGATTTTTTTTTTCCCCAGAGAATTCTCTAATTTGTTCTTACTCAATTTACTAAAAAAGTATAACACTTGAAATTTGAAATGCGAGTCTCAAAACTTTGTAGAAATGTTTGGATCCACTCGACAAAAAATATTTTGAAAAAGGGTTTTAAGAGGGTCTAAAATAACTTGGTCAAAACGGGTGTAAGCTTAAAACTGGCTTTCTTGCTGAGGAATTTGTAAGATAGCACATTCCAACTTTCATCATCGGGTGTTCGGAAGAAAGCGCCTAAATCTTAAGTCCGGTCAAAATGGGACATCTACACACCCCACCATAGAATAACTTACACCTCACATGTTTTTGTAATTTTTTTTTTTTTGTCCCATTATGCTGTAATTTTCCCTAACAAATAAGTGGAATTAGAGGGGTTGTTTTGGAAAATTATCAACACACACACACACACACACACACACAAAATTGTACCCATATAATAAAGTAAATTCTGAATTGGACAAAAAAAAAGTTTTAGTTTATAATTAATCATGGTTATGTTCTAATTAATCAAGGTTTAACTTAATCTTACTTAACTTAATTAATCTCGATTAAGGTTCACTAATCATACTTAATTAATACTAATCCCGATTAGTAAAATGACATATAATATTGACATGACGAATACATTTGTATAAGATCTTTAAGCTCCTCAATTAGTGCATAGGTTTGACAACCAAACCCAATCATGCATTATATATATTTAATTGTTCATGCATTCATGCTATATATTATGTACTTGTGTGACTTAGTATTAGAATGAGGAAAGAAGTGCGAAAGGTTATGTTAGAAATTTGTTTTGTTATGTGTTTTGAGTTGGGAGGAAAGTTTAGAGCTTGATTTGAAAACCATAGGGTATGCCTAAACCTTAAGTGAGGAGTGTGAGAACTCTATAAATAAATAAATAATAAAAATAATAATAATTTTATAATCCTCAAACATTTTTGTGGTAAATATCAAAGTGAAAATTAAATATTATTAGAGAATATTTTAATTAATTTTAAACACACAATATTAAACGTTAATAATAATAATAATTAAGTTGGACTGTTTGTTATATATATTAGGGAAGGTAAACCCTAGAGATTTTGTGTTTATAATTTTAATAAACCCTTGCTCTCCTAACAACAACTACCGTGAGAGTAAGATAGAGAGAGAGAAGCAGATAAAGGGAGGAGAAGAATCATTGTTGAAAAATCAAAGGAGGGGAAGGAACTCTCATAAATAGGTAAATATTTTATGTATTAATTTATGTGTGTTGGTGTGTTTCAGCCGTAGGTTGACTTTGGGAGATGTAGATGGTCCCAAAGATAGGAGCATATTGATCTTTTATTTAATATATATTCGTTATTGTTGTTGTTTGTTACAAACTGCAACCATGAATAGAGGTGTAGGAAATATATCAACTGAATAAATTTTAAGCTAAATTTTTTTACAATAACATTATTAAATATTGAACCCCATATCAGAATTTTCTCATAATTTTGGGAGTCAAAATCTATATAAACTGGCGCGTTCAAATCTATCCAGAAAACTAGTGTAAAATAGTAACTTCGGAATTATCAAATTAGCGCCATTAGAACCGATTACGAGTCTAGTTTCTTACATTCTTGGCCTTGCATTGATTGATAGTATATGTTAAGAGAACCATCAATTTCTTTAAAGTGTTACAGAAAGCGACCTATTTGGACATAATTAATTGTAAATGATTGTTTTGATAAGCAAATCGAGTAAAACCAATTGGGTTTGAAACTTAGGATATATTAGTTGATATCTGGAGGGTTTTGGAATTTATCGAATGGTGTAGATTGGTTTTTAATTTTCAAAGTTAGCAAATTGATTGGGAAAACCAGTTCAAAATTCTATTTTATCTCAAAGTCACATTTAATTAAATTTCGATCTGAACCCATGCCTTTGGTAATTTGAGATCTTGAAGAACATCAAATTAGGTATTATTTAAGAGTAATGGTGAGTTGGGTTGAGCCGTGTTAGTGTCTTTAGTTTGGGGTTACTTCGTTTATAATTCCTTTTTGTATTTTTGAATTAGTAGTGACGTATAGTTTTTATGCTTTGTTCAAGGCACTAGTTGGAATTTCATACTCTATTCGAGGATTATATTATTCCGTTTTTAGGTGACTAGTTGCATGCTACATATTTTTATAAATGTTCCCCTATCCTGAATTGTTGGAAAATTAAATTTTTGTTTCAGGACTAAACTATTTTGATAAAATTATTATATTATCAATGGAATTAAATTATTTCTGAAACATATGTAAACTTGGCATATTGTAAACTATTTGCTATGGTCTCATGTTTATAATGGTGAACTACCATGCTTTGCGAAATTGAATTGTATTGATTATTGGGACCATCTATATATAAGAATCCAGGGAATTTATTCCACTGTGTGTAGTGACTCTAGCCACTAGGGAACAAATCCGGGTTGGGTTGAGATGACTCTAATGCTCAACGATTTTAAGGAAAAGACCTAGGTTGTGCTAGGCTAGGTGACCTTCAATCAGATCGTCTTAGAGAAAAGGCCTGGGTTGCCATCTCAAGGATGACTCTTGGTTCGATATTGGATCCAACAGGCTTATTGCCATGAGAACTTTGTGGCACTTTACTTATTATTCTTGGTACCCAAATTATTGATGATCATGTTGCAATTTGTTTTAAATGAAGAATGCCATTTGTTATGTTCTTGAGAGACATGAGTATTTTTAATTATTAAACTGTGGAACCTTATTTTTGAAACATATTATCTTTATCAAAACTGTATGCCAATCTAGATTCTGAGATATATATCTTATTTTGGAATTGAACCCTATTTTCAAAACTATATTTATTAGTCATGCTTCTACTCACTGAGCTATTAGCTGACTTAGTTGTTTATCATTTCTAGGTGATAGAAGGACTTAGAGTGGACTCATGGCATGACGGGGACTTAATTGCATGAATCTCTAGGACATTCATTTGTTATTTTTTTTGGTTGTTAAGTCAATTTTGTGCATATTTTTTGGTTGAGATTCGTTTATGATTATTTTGTTATGTGGGTTGTTTGTGTCCTATTGGTTTTGTCACGCCCTCAAAATTAAACCCATTAAATATAAAACAAGGCATGCATTATTAAAAGAAAAACATTATATTATTTAAATCATCAGAGTATTGTGAAATAAAACATCAAAATAAATGCCCTACGGGCTTACATCTTGCCAAGCCAACACTTGGACACAATTTCATGAGTTCTAACTCAAAACAAATAAAGCCCTGGGCTTGAATGTTTACATAATTCAAATAAAACAACTAAAACAAATAGAACAAGTCTTCAAGTCCAAATCCTCACAAGCTAAGTCCTTGGAGGTAGTGAACCACCTGAACCTGAAAATAAAGTTCCCATATAGGGTGAGCCACAGCCCAGTAGAGAAATACTAAACCAAGCATAAGAATTAATTAAAGCATTAGCATTCGATACATGGTTAACACAAGATAATCAATTTCCAATTTCATGACACGAATGTCTACATTGTCTATGACATATTGTCTATGACACCTTTCACTTTCCAATATTTATTCAACTTTCCAATTATATCATTATGGCTCAGAACCTGGCCAACTATAATAGTGATCCAGATGTCACAAAAATAAATGAGACTAAAGCTCAAACCACAACACTTCCATACTTCCAACTGATACACATTATAAGGATGTATCATATCAACAACAAATAGCAACAAGCACACATATGAGTGATGCTACTGGAGTCCATCCCCTATCTCCTCCCAATAAATCCGGTTTAGAGGTACATCCCCTATCTTCCCCTAAACCGTGGAGTTCATCCCCTATCTTCTCCAAACAACATGCATATGCAATGAAACACACAATTGCCATATACAACACATAATCAATACAAGTAATGTTCTGTATTAATTCAACAATCAACATAAGTGACTTAATTCCAGTTATACCTAAGCCACATGCAAGGTCTACAACAATTACGACTATCCTCCACCGATAGCCCAAAACAGTTATTTCTAAACAAGAAATAAATACAACAATGAATGTAAAAGTATTTAAACTACCCAACTATATCATTAATCCCATAATTTCCCCAACTTCATGAATTAAACCCAATTCCACATTTTCCCCTTAAATTAATTATACAATTTAATCTAAGCCAAAACCCTAAGGTTTCTCCCAAAATTACTAAACTACCCCCACATATCAAAATACCAACACTTAAGATTAAAGCGTATAAATGGAGTAGGAAATCCCTACCTCGAAGCAAGAACCCAAAAAAAAGAAGACGGAGATGATAGCCCAAACTCCAAAGTGCTCCAAATCAACAACCGTTCAGATTAAATGGAAGCCCTCACTCTCCTCTATCTTATTTGTAAAGCAACTAGGGTAAAAACACACCCTAACTAGATCAAACCTAGGAGAGAAGGTGAGTTGGGAGAGAGAAAACTCGTAACTAGGGTTTCTGGATCAAAAAGTTGTAAAAAAAATGATTTAAAACTGTTTCTGCGTATTTAAACTGGACAGGCTCGCTCGAGCGAAGACATGGTCGCTCGAGCGACCAGACACAAAAATCCACGCTCGAGCGAAGAAAAGCTCGCTCGAGCCAAAAACTCGATGCTTCAGGTCTGCAACCCAGAAGCTCGCTCGAGCGACGAAATGCTCGCTCAAGCGAAGAACTCGAAAACATACACCTCGCTCGCTCGAGCGAAGAAATGCTCGCTCGAGCCAAGAAACACATCTCTCAGGTCTAAGTACTAGACGCAATCGCTCGCTCGAGCCAAGGAAAGCTAGCTCGAGCGAAGAACCAAAAACGAAGACCTCGCTCGAGCGAAGATAAGCTCGCTCGAGCGACCAAGCCAAAAACTGAACATGCAGACTTGGTTTCTAAACCCAACCAATCTGCAACCAACCTGCTAAACACCTCCTCTAACCCAAGAATAAGGAATTAAAGGACAATAACAACAAATATAACAGCGGAATCCACGGAACGTAAGTCCGAATACAATAATCAAATGGGAAAAAGACCGGGGTCGCTATAGGTTTGGATGGTAATGATTAGGGTTGGTTTTCCTCGTTTATACTTTTGACATATCACTAGATTGAGTTTTAATTTATTTATTTCTAGATTATTGTTACATTTATTCTATGTGATTATGGATTTGTGTTTAGACTTACATGTATCTTGGGCTAAGGCCCTATATGTGATGACCGGTTTCCTATATGTCACTTCACTTATTGTCCTCTTTGGGTTTGTTGTGTTCGAAAGCTTTTTCCCAACTTTTGATCCTTGTTTATTCTGTGTTTGAGTGTCACTCATTTCGGAGGGTGCTCGGTCGAGTCCGAAGTGTCTAGAATTGACCAGGGCCGCACGTGCGGGGGATGAGGCCACATGTGCGGGGAAGTGTGGGCTTTTGAAGATTGCACACTGCATTATATGCAGGTGTAGAAGGAGAGTGCGGGAAGGTGCCGCACGTGCAGGGATCAGAGCCACATGTGCGGGAGACACGATTCACACGTGCGAGGGCAAGTGCCGCACATGTGGACGGGCCTGAGTCTGTAAAGCTTTGTTTTTCTTCTCTTTTTGGGTTGTGTGTGTCACTTTTCTTATATCACTCTCTCGCTAAAAACACACTACTCTCCCTTCTCTCTACATTTCATACCCCAAAACTCTTCAAACTCTTGTTTCCCTTGGATCCATTGCATCTTCAACCTAAGTTCCTTCATTAAAGTTGAAGAACTCCTCAAGAGCTACATTGTGTACGATGGAGATTGGGTTTTGGCACCATTGATTTCTAGGGTTTCATCTCCTTTTCTTCTTCAAAACTTGAGGAAGGGACTTCTTTGAGTTATATATGCATGTTTATGCAAGGTTATATGATTTTGGAGATTTCTTAAAGACATTATGAAAGGTTTTGGTTTTAGCTCAAGAAATTAGTGGTTTTGCAAAAGAAATCCATCTTTTGTTCCTTTGAAACATTTTCTTGAATAATTGAAGCACATTGTTATAAAAATGAAGTTTTTGGTGAGATTTTACCAAGAAGTAAAGAAATGCATTGTTTGGGTGAAAAACCTAGAAATTTGGGGGTTTTGTTGGATGTTGAGAAATTATTATTCTACTTGTGTTAAATGAATGTTCAAATGGAGATTTCATGACGTTAGATGTAAAGTGTCAAATTTCTTAGTATAAACGAAATTAGTAAATTTCCTCAGAATCTATTGTTTATGTAAATATGTATATAAATCTTGATATGACAAAATGTCGAGACCATATGAGATGTGGGAATGTTGCAACACTTGGATATATGTTAAAGTTCATGAATTATACATGTTAAATTTATTGGGGGAAAGAAGTGGAAATTGTAAATCGCAAATGGAACAATTGTGGGGAAATTATGTAAATGGTTGGATGATACATCGCATGGGTAATCACTACATGGCATGGAATATTGTTGCATTGCATGGATAACTGTGGCATTGACATTTCATTATATCGCTTGTTATAAACATTGAATTGGGATTTGAAACTTGCATTGAGAAAGAATTATTGAGAAATATGAACTATTGAAATGATTTGGGGTAAATACGTTGGTAAGTTCGGATAGGAAGTGTAGATGAAATTGTTTAAGTTGGCCTGAGTGTTTGGGGTGAAAGAACGAAAACGCGCACGAAGGAGGTACCACTTCTCTTCTGGTTAGCAATCGGTAAAGTGGGGTTTTTGGTAAAGCTAGCTATGCCTACTTGCAGACACTAACCTAAGGATTACCTGAGTCGTATTTACCGCCCCAATGAATTAAACTGTAAATTTCTGAATTGTAGAGAATTTCAAGTTATCATTGTGCATGGTGGCTTTTCAAAGAGATGTAAGCGAATTTTTTTTTAGCATAGCATGGCATGTGCATTTCATATTGGGAATTCTTGCATAAACGTGTATACTTTGTTAAGATTTCTCTACTAGACTTTATGCTCACCCCTATGGGACTTTGGTGCAAGAAAAGATGTGGTGAACCTGCCAAACTAGGGCGCGGAAGTATGCTTTGAGAGTATAAGGCTCTTTTGTTGTGATTGAAATTTTTTGTAAGCCAAGGGCTATTCATGTATGGGTCTGAGAGACCATTTTTGTGTAACCGGGCTTAAGCCTTGGAATATGTAAGCCCTTAAGGGCATTTTATTTATTTTTGGGATTTAATGTTCTACATGCTATAGATTCATGTATTTTTATATCATTGAATGTATAATTCGCATGTGGGACTGTTGCACAAACCTTATTGATTAATGATGTAAAGGTTGGAGAATTGCTATTATTCTTTAATGGATGTTGGTTGATGTACCTAATTTGTGTTGGGTTATTTTGGGGTATGACAAGGAGTTTAAAGACCTTAGTCTAATAAACTTGACCATTTCATGCTATTTGCTAATTAGCTTATTAGGATTAGTGTTAATTAACCATGACTAATGAACCTTAAGTAAGGTTAGGTATAAGCTTGATTAATTAGTTTTAACCAAAATTAGTTAATTAATGAAGTTGCACCCAACCACGCTAGATAAAAGCTTATGTCTCCTAATTCAAACAAAAGGAAGAAGAAGTTGGAGTGAAAAAGAACAATTGAGAGAAGAGAAAGAGAGGAAGAAAAAAGAGGAAAAATGAAGGAAAATTCAAAAGAGCTAAGAATTCAAGCTTAGAAATCCTAAGGAAATCACTACAAGGTAAGAAACTTGATCTTTTTCCATAATTTCATATCAAAATCTAGCTAGAAATTGATTAGGAGTAAGTTTTGGAAGATTGAAATAAAAAGAAAATAGGTAAGTTTAGAAACTAGAAAGGAGCTTGAAGAATTCATAGAAAAACTATGTCTTGAATTAGTTTTATGCAACAATTAGGCAAAAGGATGGTTATGCTATAAACTTACACCACTTATTTGTAGCTAGGAAGCTTTAGAACTTGATTTTGAAGGATTGGAAGTGATAGAACAAAGAAAAATGTGAAAAGATTTGAAACTTAGAATCAATCTAACTTTTACTTGTTTAATCTTCAAATCAATGCATATTCATGAGTTTTTATTAGTTTTCCATCATATATATGTATATTAGGATGTTATAGAACAAGATTTGAGCTTTGAAAGCATAAAAATTGAGTTTCGCAGTTGTAATACCGCCCGGGGAGTGCCCGCGCAGGTTAATAGTTTGGACCCTAGGTATCTTTGATCTAGTCTCACGAATGCAATGTGAAACATAAATGAGAGTCCACATGTGGCAACTTTTAGAGAATCGATTTTATTGCAAAAACATCTTCCATAAATGGACTGCGTCATCAGATCTCAGAGTCGCTACCTAATATTTATTTTGGAAGAATTAGGAAACCGTTGACTTGTGCCAAGGCCACTATTCGTCGTAACCAAGGATACTTGGCTCGGAACCTTAGGTATGAAAGGGAAAGGTCATTAATTGAGCCAAGTTCCGAGCCAAGTTCCCCGCTCACCTGATCGAAAGATTGACCTTTACTAATCCATGATATGAATTTTATTAGCTTTATATGTTCATATTCCAATTATAATAAATCCTAAAATTTACTATGTGAAGCAAACAAATATAGACTGTGTAGTTCGTTTTGGAACAATTTGATTTCATTATGGCCCCGTTTGGCAGAGCTATGGGAAAGTGATTATAAATTATAGTTTAACAGATTACAGCTGTGAGCATAAGCTGGTAACCTGTTTGGTGTAGTTGTGGGATTATAGATTTAAGTTGTAGAATAGTGTTTGGTAAATAAGCTGTAAAATAGCTTTTTCTGTATAATTGACTTTTTTGCCCTTATATGATATAAAAATGATAATTTTGTCATTTTTTTTCAATTTTAATTTTAAAAAATTATTTCATTAATAAAAGTTAATATAATTAGTATTAATTAGTATCAACTAATATAAAAAAATTGATACACTTGATAAAAATGTAATAGTAATATTATTGTAATAATTTTTTTCCATTATAAATTAATTAGTATCAATTAATTGCTTAATCAGTATCAATTAATACTAAAATTATTAATTAGTATCAATTAATGGCTTAATTAGTCTGAATTAATACTAAAATTATTAATTAGTATCAATTAATATTAATAATTAATTTTTATTAGTATCAAATAATATTAATAATCAACAATTGTTATCAATTAGTATCAATTAATAATTAATTCATTACAAAAATATACAATATTAAATTTTTTTGACATTTTTTATTCTGTTTTTATTAAATTTTTTTATTACAGTTAATAATATAACAATTGTTATTTCTTTAATTTATTATTCTTTTTCATTACAATTAAATTGTGTAATTTATTTAATGGATATAAATTGCACAATTTATTTCAATATATTTTGTTTAATTTATTTTGTTCACTATTATTTTTATTAGTTTGTTTTTAATTATTATTTTTGTTTAATTTATTTAATTTTTTTCCCTTCTCTTCCTTCCTGAGCCGCCGGTGGTCTTCTACAACCCTAGCCGAGATCGACCCAGTCGCTGTGGTCTGCAACAGAGAAAGAGAGAGACGAGATCGAGAGCAGATCGCACGAGAGAGAGATAGAGAGAGAGCTTCTAGGGTTTCCTCTGGTTTCGAGAGCTTCTAGAGCTTCGAGAGCAGATCACGACGGGGAAGATCGAGATGATGACGGCGCTAGGGTTTCCACTCGATCGCGAGAAAGAGATAGAAGAGAGGTCGCGACGATGGATGTTGTGTTGTGTTGAGGGAGAAAATGAGTGTCGGATGCCTTGAGATTGCAATGACAGAGATTACCTCGACACGCCGGAAATCGCCTCCACACAGCCAGAAATCGCCTTAATTGAGAGAGAGAGAGAGTGAACAGTGTTTTCAGATGGGTATATATAATGGCATTTTCGTAAATAATGGAGATTAGGAGGGGCATTTAAGTCATTTTGCCCCTCCCAAAACAGCTTCCCGCATAAGCTATAAAATTAAGCACCTGGGGAGCAACTTCAACTTTTAAGCCGAATTTGGCTTAAATTAAGCCATAATCTATGCTATAAGTTGTACCAAACACACCAATATAGCTTAATTTAAGCCAAAAGCTGATTTAAGTTAAAAAAAAGTTCTACCAAACACCCACTATGTTAAAGATGTTTTGAATAGTGCAATCATGAAAATCAATTTTATTTCAAATTAAATAACACAACCTTCACCGACTAGCATGTATAGAGTTATATCAAATAAGCACATAGACACATGGTGGGATGCTAAACATAGTAAAAAAATCACACACATGCGGGATGCTAAAACACAAACACTTACATATTTACTGGCGACCCGCAAATAGGCAAAAAAGCAAAATTAGTAAACATGCATGATCATATATACAAGATCCTAATGTGATTCACTCATGAAATACAACTACGGATCCGACACCTAGTATATGACATGTGAATCATCTCAAAATATGAGGTAGCACAAAATCACATAAGAATCAATTAAACCCACAAATGAAAATTTAGTCGGATCTTGAGGCATAAGACATGGATAAAAGGCATGGATATGATGATGACAATTAAAACATATTGCATATGTATAGATAAGGAAAGCAATTGAAAGTACGGGATAAAAAGAAGCGGGGATGAGGAATTATTACATCACTTTGAAATATTACAAATTCGAATAGGGGGGAGAGGAAAAATATTACAACAAAAATAAAACCTCAGATATACTTTCTAATTAAACTAAAAATAACAAATTTGCATGAAACATGATTTTTTGACAGAATTCTCGTCCTTTCCTCCTATTTCCACATTGTTCTTTGCTCAATTTCTTGAGAAAATGTTTCATTTTGAAGTTTACAAGCAAGCCTTGGAACACTACGAAAATACTCGGAACAAAGCGCGAAAGAAAGTTCTGGAAGAGAGTTTTGAACGAGATTTGAACACTTGGCCAAAATAGGCTTAGGTTTGGAAATGAAGCACAAATTTCATCTTTCTTATTGAGAATTTTGTGAGAAACACAATCTTGTTTTCATTATTAGGTATTCAAAAGAAAGCGCCCAAGTCTTAGGGCCAATCAAAATGAGGTGTTTACAATTGCCTCTCTTTGACAGAACTTGAAGTCATTTTCTTGACGTAAGTGAATGTCAAAGGCCGAAGACGACCCTTTTGATAAGGCCGTAAGACTTGGGCAAACAAACAAGATGCAAATGCAGGTGGTTGAACCCAAGGGTTGCCTATGCATCCCTTTGCAAGAAATCAACTAGCATAGTTCAGGAGTGAATGCAAGTGATATGCAATTGAAATACAATTTGAAAGCTGGACTTACATGCCTCACGAGGCTAGATGTTTTTGAACTATAATGCAATGCAACTGGTAATACATGGTGAGGCACGCCTCGTGCAAATGATATGAAGCATAACAAGGGATACAATCCAAACACACTCACACGGGAGGTAAGAAGAGGGTTTTAATCAAACAGTGAGACCTAGACTGTACCTTAATACGAAATAGGAGATTGATTTCAACCGGGTAAAAGGGAAATGAAATGGGCCTTAACTAACAAGTGAGACATAGACCATACTGCAATACGAAAAAGGAGATGATTTTAACCGGGTAAAGGAGAAAGGGGTCTTAACCAACAAGTGAGACCTAGACTGTACCACAATACAAAATAGGGGATGGTTTTCAACCAGGTAAAGAAGAAAGACCAACAAGCAAGACCTAAACCATACTGCAATACGAAATAGGGGATAGTTTTCAACTAGGTAAAAGAGAAATGGATCTTAACCAACAAGCGTGACCTAGACCGTACCATAATACAAAATAGGAGATGGTTTTCAACTAGGTAAAAGATAAATGGGTCTTAACCAACAAGCGAGACCTAGACCATACCGCAATACGAAATAAGGGATGGTTTTCAACCGGGTAAAGGATAAAGGTTGTCATGCCACAAATTTTATTACCCGGAAACATTACCAAAACCTTTAATTTAAGTCCCTTTTTACTCAATACATTTATATATATATACAAGTGACCATTACACTTGAGTAGAAGAAAGATGTTCTCTCTTGAATGAGTACAATAATAATACATGCCAAGATTTTTACATTGAAACACTCTAAATAATTAATTACATATGAAGACACTCAACAACCACAAGTCATAATATACATTTCATTTACACACTGATTAACAAATACACATAAAAGAAAATAAACTTCTTGAAATCTTCAACTGGTGTTACTGAATCTCTCTCCCTAAAAATGGTAAAAATATGTGGGATGAACAAATATGTCCAGTAGGAATTTTCAAAGATTCTCAACAATAAGATCTCTAGATACATGAGATCATGAATGCTAAAGAATGATACATATATAATTAATGTGCTCTTTTCATACTCAAAATACAATACATATAGGTAATACCTTTCTCATAAAGAAATCCATGAAAACTTTTCAAAGAAAACCCTTTCTTTTGTTTCTATATCATTCTAGTATAGTTTTCAAAAGTTCTTTCTAAAAACCCATTGTTAACATTACCTAGAGGTCAAGAATATAGAAACCAATCATTCTACCATAATTCACACCAAGCCATCACCCCATCACAACCCACATAAAATGAATTAACTCAATTTCATCTGTTCAACTTTACACAATTAAATTATTCATTTCTCCTTATCACAATCGCACATATAGATCTCATTATAATTATTTCACATAAATCCAAATAGAAACCGGCTCCATTACCAAGTCACATCATCACACCACACGCTTTTCCTGGCGCTACTCTGGAAGGAATTCGTAACCTTTGTTAAGGGCCACGCTTTACCGATCATGAGCCAGAAGGAATGTGGAACCTCATGCTTATCGGTCACAACCTGGAAGGAAATTGAAACCTCGACATATTTCAATAGACCACACGCTTTACCAGGCGCTACTTCGAAAGGAAGGTGATACCTCTATTAAGTACCATGTTTTACTGGTCACAAGTCGGAAGGAAACTGACCCTCATTCCAATATCATCATCCATCATTTCATCACATTATTTATTATTACAATTTCAACAAGGCCAACAACACCATTCATTATTTTCCATCACACAATAATCTAACAACACATCCTCCATAAGCATAAAGGCTACCTATAGAAACAATCACAATTCTTATGTTCCATTTCTCTCATTACTTCTCCACATTTACATCAATTTATTTTTATTTTTATTTATTTTTTTTATTTTTATAATACAACACAATTATTTTCATACACTTCTCAAATTTTAGTAATTAAATTTCCAGATTTTAATTTTACAAGCACAACCTTCGTATCCTATTACTATTCAACTCATTACAAGCACTAATTTATTCCAATCATACTCTCAATTTCATGAAATTAAAGTTAATTAAGGAAATTTCTCATATTTAAAGTAAATCCATAACTAGGGTTAAACCAAAATTTAGGGTTTTTAATCTTAAAACATAATTTCATATTTTAACTACTCAACACTTTCATCATCCTTCTCAATTTCACATTTAATCTCCATAAATTGAAAACCCTAGCTTCGTTTATATGTTTTTAGAAAAATCTCCTCAAAATGAGGTTTTTATGTAATAGAAATTTACCACTCATCTATCTATGAGAGTATATTAATGAGAAACAAAGAAAATCCCTACCTTAAGCAAGAAGAGGAAGAACCCAAAATTTCCACGTCAACAAAAATGTGATCCACTTGGATGGATAGAAAGCCCTTAGCGTGCTCTTTGTTTTTATATAAGGAACATAGGGTGGAAAATGAAAGAAAAGAGCTGAAACCCAAGCTTGAAAGCTTGAAACCCACAACAATGGTGGAAAAGAAGAAGAAAAGAGAGGAGTAAGAGAGAATAAAGAAAAAGTGGACCAAAAGTGACTTTTAAATGTGCTGTATTCGGACACTTTGCTCAAGCGATAAATCATTCGCTTGAGCGAGCAATACGAACTCCCAGAAGTTCAGACCAGATAAGGCAGACCGCTCGAGCGACCAATCTTGCGCTCGAGTGAACATCAACAACTCTCAAAATCTTAGACCTACAAAAGTACTGGGAGCTTCGCGAGACCGCTTGAGCGACCAATCCATCGCTCTAGCGATGAAACAAATTCTGGAGTGCTACAATCTCCCCACGTTAAGAAATTTCATCCCCGAAATTAGGAAATAATTGAAACGAAAGGCAAACCAATTTAGACGGAAACACAACCTTGAATTGAACACCCTTGGAATATATTCTCGGAATAAAGTAAGAGTCGAAACAAAAGCTACTCAATTCTAGGGGTAAGACACCACCACCAACCAAAAGCTAGACTCATACTCAAGATAAGTTCTCGAATTCTGGTTCGATACCTCAGTGCCCCAAAGACACCCAAACAAGAAGAATCACAAGGAAGAGATCACAATTACTTTTTCGATTAGCACACTCATCTGAGTCCAAGAGACAAGGGGCAACACCAACCATTGTACTCCCAAGGACAACAACTCCTTAACCGACAACAGCACACACAACGACCACCGAATAACCAAAACCCAATTTTGAAAGAAAAGGAAACCACCATGAAACCAAAAACCCGGTTGACATTGGCAAAAACAAATGATACATTACAATGCACGGCCCAATATAACCATCCCAGATAGTATCACACTTAGCAATATTACCAATTCTTTATACAAACCGGCATTTAAAGGTAAAAAAGTGAAAATCGTTCATGTGTATAGGTAGTTTTCTTTCTCAAAAAGGTATTCCAACTTATACTGTTTACCATCAAAACTCATCGCAATCCACAATTTTCGTAAACATTTTTCCAAAATAGCAAGTGTGATTTAGAATATTAGACCAATTACATCCTCATGACTCGTCCATATTTAGTTTCCATTCAATCAACAAACTATTCATTAACATAACTTAGATTAAATCTTTAGCATTTAGTTCAACCGTGCTATTTCAGGCCACAATACAAGGAAAAGAAATTTTCATTTTCTGAATTATTCTCAACATTTACCCAGTGAATTCCAACCATTACCTAATAACATCCGTCACCCATCCGGTGACATCACAACACATTTACCATACATACTTGTAATAACAACGAATAGAAATGATCACGGTGCATCCGAGGAGTAATACAACACATACAACTTCCCAAAGTTGGAAATTCCTAACCATTACAAACATCAACACGGATAATCAATAATACACATTGGCACAAGTGTGTTTGTAACAATCTAGATTCTAACACGTTATCCCAACTCGAGGAATTCCACAAATTCACACCAATAACATACATACACAAGCAAAGCTCAACGTCCTCAAGTACCACCTAAAGTACCACTCGACTGCACCACTATTTATTCAAACCAAAGCAATTCCCAAGCGAACTAAGTGTCAATTATCTTCAAATGGCACTCATTGAAACCACCAGTTTCAAGCCAAACCAAACAGACCTAACTAAACCAAACCAATCCTTAAGTCTCGTCAAAAAGAGTGACCGCAAGGATCAATCTTCTCTATGAGACTTAGACCCACTTACCAATTTGCCACTTTTGTAGTTCAAACATCAACATGCTAACCAATTCCAATTGCCCCTATTTGGGGTTTAGCACACACCAACATCACATCTGAGTCTAAGCTAAATTTTCTAAAGCCAAATCTTGTAACTCATAATTACCATCGTCACTTATCATTTACACAAGGCACAAAGCACATACAAGGCTAAGAAGGTTATAATGTTTCCACCCCCAACCCAAGGAGTTTCCATCAACTCGAGATGAGTTTCACCTGAGCCTTACCACTATATATAGGAGACTTAACACTCACAAAACCCTTTCAAGACATTTCTCAAACTTGTCACCTTATTCATATCCAACCATTCTAAAGTGACTATTTGTCACCCAAACCCTAACATCAACCAGTCGGTTAACTACTCAATAAAACTTTAATTTCGACACTCAAATATCCACAGGTTGCCTTGAACCCTTTACTCCAAGATGGAGCTCCACACACCATTTCCCATACTTTAGAATCTCACTGGATTCCTCAAATATATATATATATATCGCACTAGCACTGTTTCCAATAATCCCATCACTCTTATGTCCCTTTTACATGAAATAAGACCTATAGGGTCAATGGCACTCCGCCTATTTCGAACCACACAAACAATCGTGGTCCACACTATACCCCGTTACTCGAATACACAACCCGTACTTCCTCTAAGAACCAATTCTAGCATCTAGCTATTAAGTTCCCTTCATACTCACGAACCTTGAACATGCCTTAACCATGTCACTCAATACTTGAATACCACAACCTCCTCTTTACCCACACACAACATCTAGCTTATAACAACATTACACCAATACTACTCTCATTAAGGTGAAACACAATTCTCACACCCCTTCCAAGTCATCCCAACCATACCCCTTTTAAATCATACCACTCCCACTTTTCACAAATGCTTTAATTCAATGTAAGGCTTATAAGTCAATATATGCTTCATTCAGGGAATAGAAACAGTTACACAACAAAATGTTAAGATTACAAATTCTTATAGCACTTCCCAACAGAAACAAGTTGTGATACCTAGGTTTTTCGGATCGCTCGAGCGTCACTTTTAGATCTTTAGCTCCCAGTAGTTTGTCAGTTTACATGCAGGACCGCTCGAGTGGTGGAGTTGTCCCTCGAGCATAGAAGTCATGCTCCAATTAATTTCACTGTAGCTCTGCAAAACTTCTGCGACCCCTCATTTTTCACTCGAGCGGAGGAAGTGTCGCTCGAGCGATCCTTTCGAATTTGTGCTGTTAGCTCGAGTGAAGGAAGTTGTGCTTGAGCTGTCAGTCAGGACAACTGATTTTTAAAAGTCGATCCTTACTCATTTTCATCCCACTTTTCTTACTCTCTCTCTCTCTAACCTTACTTTCTAAAAACCCTAGCCTATCCACTCTAGATTTCTCTAATTTCATCCTAATATCCACCCAAAATCTTTCAAGAAAATTTGAAAGGAGGCTTAGATCAACATTTTTATTGATTGTTTTGCGAGCTCATCAACATTTCAAGTGTGATTCTCAAGCCTAGCTTCCTATTTCGAGGTAGGGGTGTCTTTAACTCGATATATTTTCAATTTGAATGACTTATGTGGTAATTTCATAGTTATTCAAGTGGTGTGTATATATGTATCTATATGTATGTATTTGTGTATAGATTGTGTTGTTAGTAAATGACTTGGAAATAAGGGGATAGTACTTTATGATTGTGGTGATTTATGATGATTATTGTAGTTGATGGTGTAAGCTAACCTTAAATTTTTGTAAAAGAGAGAAAACCCCAAATTTTCCATAAACCCTAGTTTTGAGATTTGTTCAATAAAGAGGGGCCTTGCTCAGTTGGCTTTAAAAACATGAAATTGAATTATTTACTTAAATTTAAGGTGGAAATGTAAGTTTTGAAACTTTTCTCTTTATACACCTTGAATTGGTGAAGGTTGTTAATGAGGTATCCTCCATTATTGATGTGTAAAGTAGTGAATTCTTATGAATTGAAATTATTGTAGGGAAAATTGAAGATTTATAAATTCATGCATCATATGCATTCCAAATTCCTCTTCGGACACTACGATGAAGTGATTGTTGAAAAGCGGAAAGGGGATAAATAGTCTATGAGTCTGGGTAGTTAGTTGGGTTGGTTTTTGAGTTGTGTAATATAATTGGTACCTGCACGGGGAGTCAAGGTGCCCAATTGCCCTGTCTATACATATCGCAGAACAAATATGGGAAAATGTTTTTGGGTGTCCACGAGCCCGCCATTTCTGGAGTCTACAAATGTGGAAAAACACGGTTTTGGGTGTCCACGTCTCCTCCATTTATGGAGTCGGCAAATATGGAAGGGAAAATGTTTTTGGGTGCCTATCGCCCCCGCCGTTTCTGGAGCCAACAAATGTGTGACTATTTTCTGTATGCAAATCTATATCTATGTATGAAAGTTTTGAATATCAGTTCTCACTTGGGACGTCATAGTATGTTTACCACCCAAGGATTTTGTGAAGTGATGGAACCATTTCATGCATTGCATTTTTTTTACCTTACATACATATACGCTTGTATACTACTTCATTTATATATTTTCAAATGTGCATTGCATGATCATGGGGTATTCAAGTGGCTATATAACTTGTTAAATTCATCACCTACTGAGCTTATGCTCACCCCAAACCTAGCAATTTCAGGAAATGAAGATGATGTGATGTACCCACTAAATGATGGCATTCATAAGAAAGGACTCTTTTGGAGCTTGATGGCATATCTATTGAAGTTTTGTTGGGTTTGGCTATGATGATTGTAATTGAATGTTGATTTTGTGTGTTAATGTAGTAAAAGGCTTATTTTGGAGGTGTAGCTTGCTTTCGTGCTCCTCGAAGGGGTTTAGTCTCCTCGGATACGATAGCCCTACAATTCGGACTCTTGTGGTTCTGAATCTGGTTTCAGAAGTGCAATGTGGAATAGATTAAACAAATGAGAGTCCAAATCCGGCAAATCTAAGAAAATCCATTTATCACTAGAGATGCCAAAAATGGACTGTATTGCCAGATTATAGAGTCGCCACCTAAATATTTTTAGAAAATTTAGGAAACCCATGACTTGTGCCAAAGGCCACTTGTCCATTATAACTAAAGTGTCTCGGCTCGAGAACTTAGGTATGAGAGGAGAAGGTCATGATTTGAGCACCCCACTCACCCGATCAAAGATTGGCCTCTACTAATCATGATGGATTTTTATGTACAGTATATGCTCTTATTCTGATTATTAATACGCTAACATTACTATGGGAGGCACACAAGTATAGACTATTTCACCCACTCTGGAATGCTTTGATTTTATGTTAGTTTGAAAAGAGTTTTGACCATGTGCTACTTGAAAAGCAAGCTCATATGTACATTAATCAAAATCATGCCAATTTAAGCGAAATAGCCTTCACCCACAGGCATTCAAAGAGGTATATCAAATAAGAACTTAGCCTCATGGGAACATGCTTGATATGGCAACACGAACACACATGCAATATGCTAAAGCAAAAATGCTCACCTTGTACTCAACCGAGGCAAGCCAAAGAGAAAAAAATAATTAGAAAAATGCATGCTCTAATATGCAAGTGACTAATGCAGCACATACAAAATGCAACTACTAGGTTCAATTTAGTTTAACATGTCATATGGATCCACTCAAAGCATGCGGTGACGCACGTATTCAAGTAAGTAGGAAATGACAACAATGTTAGAATGATGAACTGAACCCAATGCATGCAAAAAAATGGATATTAAGCATGGCAATGATATGAAACGAAAAATATGATACTACCATGGTAAGCATATAAATAAAAGGGAAAAAGAAACGAGGGTTGGAAGACATACAAAATTTACAAGCGTTACAAATTTACTCTCGCACAGAGGGTCCGAATGAATGCTCTAATTAAACTAATTATTAAAACATAATTGAATAAGCTAAATCAAATAATTATTACAAGTTTGAATGAAACCAACTAATTAATTACAACATACTAATATTAAAGCACTAATTTAACTGAACGGGAGGTGAGGAGCCACATGTACACAACCGAGAACATCCTCCGGGAAACCTCTCTATTTTGCTGCCATAATCTATTCTATTTGCAGTCAGAAAATAATTCTATTTTTGCCTCAGCTTCTGCTCTGTTTTGCCACAAAAAAATACCACTGCCTGTACAAAATGGTCGTTAGTCGGCCTTGGAAAGTGGTCGACCGTACGGACTGGTGGCTTGCCGGTCACTGCTTTTGGGAACTGCCCTGCTGCTACAAAATCAAAACAGAGAAAAAACAGAGTGTTTCTAGGAGATGTTTATCCTCTCTACCCTTCCTATCATGAAGAGATCAATGGAGGAGTAGAATCTGTTCACAAATCATCAATTGTCACAAATTTGTTGCGTGATGATCTATGAATTGAAGGATAAAAGCTCAATAAAATGAAATGAAAGACCAACAATACCTCCTCCCTATCATGGAGTTACCTCAAGAGAAGGGGTAGACATCGCTTCTTGAATCATTGAACATCACTAAAGAGCATATAACGAGTCAAGACTGAATAGGTTCAATATAACGTTCGATTGAACCCGACTCAATTTTATTACCTTTTTTTTACCTCTTTTACTCCAATTTTATTAGCCTTTTTTACATTACCTTTCCATTCCTTATCTTTTCTTCATTTTTGTCCAAATGTGATAATTACATCCACTAAGTCCAAAAAGTGATAAAGAGTATCAAGCATTGACTTAACCAATGAGATTTTCAAGCCCTTTTCTACGGGGAAAATTACAAAGGAAGAATCAAACTCATTTACAAACGATAATGAATTCTAAGTCAAACCCAAACTGAGCGATAATGATTAGTCAAACTCAAAGAGAGCGATAATGACTAACCAAACCCATAATGAGCGATAATGACTCTAAATCCAAACTTGATAACAAGCTATAATACACTTTCCTTGGTGATTTTCAAGGGTCTAACTAGAAAGTTAGTCTCTTAGAAGTAAATGCACCGGCGATAAAGAGAAGTGTCAAACAAGAGATTGTGTTTAGCATGAGACAGATGTAATGTTTTGGTAATGAACCTTCGAAGAGATTAAACCATTAAGCATTAAAGGTCTCTTTCTTATGCTTGAACAACAATATTTTGTTAAATACAACTCTTTAATCAAAATGAACAAAGAATGGAGGGAGGTTGCAGAGATGATTATGCAAAGGTGATTACAATAGTATGAACATATATGAAAGCTATAAAAAGGTGCAAAAAAAGACTATCAACTAAAATGGATTGAAGGCTATATCTGTGAGGACTTACAACAATACATCTATAGTATTTAAAGCATACTTAAACACACAAAAAACACTGAAACAGCACAAAAACAGTGTTGAAAATTGAGTTTTTGAGGTGAAAAAAGTGAGGAAAAAAAGGCTAAAGCTAAGAGGTTTCAAAGCATCAGCAAGTCTAAGGGTGGCTAACCCCTCCTATTTTTTTGTGACTTAAAACCACATTTCTAAGCTTAAATAAACTCTGAAAAATAGTGAGAAAAAGCGAAGAAAATAGATAGAAAACATGGTATAAAAGCTCAAAGTATACCTCTTTCAAAGAGAGGATGCTCTTTAGTTCACAAACCACAAGTCAAACACTCTTAAGAACTAAAATTTATGTTCAAGAATCTCAGCAAAAGCCTCAAGTTTTGGCTTAAAAAGTGTATGGATAGTGTATGTGTATTGCAAGAGAGAGAGAGATAGTGTGTTGAGCAAGCTTTAGGCACTTGGCAATTTTTTCTAACCTAAGACCATGAGAGGTGGTCAAGTATTTATAGAAAAATAGGTTCCCCTGTCGGAAATATCTGTATTGAGCCAGCTGGTGCAAGGCATGTACATGGGGGACAGCTTGCAGCAAAATATCTGCTGGTTGCTAGACATGGTTGGTCGCCCGTGAAAGTGGACGGCCGACCAATCAAACATGGACGACATGAATAAGTTGAAAATGGTTAGGGCCACGAGTCTTAAGTGACTTATAGAGGCTTGATTAAGTTGGCCTAATTAAGCTTGGTTAAACTTATTTAATTCTAATCCATTTGTTCTAATTATTTGATTCTAAATCGAATTCCAATTAAACTTCCCATAAAATTTTAAAAATCCCAAATAACACATTGGCTTAGTCAATTTCATATTCGGATGCTGATAAGGCCTTCAATTTCCACATCGAAACAAAATTTCAAACAAATATTCCTACAACAGACAAATAAAGACACAAATAGCATGCAAAACACACAATTAACACATAATTTCACTTAATCACTTAATTAATATTCTTAATTACGGATTAACGACTAATTTTTAGAACGAGGTTGTCACAATATACACAGTTTGCCAGTCAATTTGATCTTTCCAAAATGATTCCCATTCCACCATATTGGTCTCAGAATGATACCTTTAAAGGCCAATTTGTTTAGAGCACAACAGACATCAAGGCAGTCAGCTCTGTATTCCCTACTTTGAAGCGAAACTTTCAACTCAAGGCCTTCGACGAAGTTCCTGACACTACTATTGAGTTTGACGTCTGGTGGGGCATGCATATCGTGAACAAAACCTACATTGACCTGAAGGCTTTCTTGGTTCGTGTCCCCAAACAGGATTGCCACAATTGAAGAAACAAAAAATCGATTCCCCAAAGCCCTGCCCCTCTTGGAGAACAGGAAGAAGGTATCCTTTCCTTCTCTGAACGTTTCAATTCAATCCTTCGCTTTGAGAAATTTTTCAAGTGTAAATGGAATCCTTTGAAACTTGAAAGGGAAGGAAAAAAAAAAAAAAAATCTAGGAAGAAAAACTAACTGAAATTGCCAAAAGGCAGCAAGATAAGGTAAATTTAGCTTTCCTTAGAGCTTATCAAACCCTAGGTTCCAAAACTCCCGCTTTAGAAACTTTCCTGAAACCCTGTGGCAAAAACATTCCTTTATTTCCTAATACATCCTTTGTCTTTGCTGACACTCTTCATAAGGAAGGGATGGATGCCTTCCTCCCTGAAACGGAAAAGGTTACCATTGCAAAGACTAGAGTTCCTCCTTAGGAAATTGAGGATGCTATTAGACAGGGAATAATCAAAACAATCCTTATCCCCAGTTTAGATCTGTTTCTGTTTTTTTTTTTGCCCATTCTGTGTTATGCTTGCTACTGACACTCCGTTTCTAAACTTGCGGTTATTTTACCTACCCCCTCAGATGCTCCAGCAAAAAATCGGCAAGAAAAGCCCTCCAAGCAGAAAAGAAAGTTGTCTTTCCCATATCTGAACAGGTAGGTCTAGAATTTACCATTCATTTCTTGAATATGACAATCCCAATTTTCTCATTAACTAAACTTGTGTCTTCCCGGAAGGTGCTACCCCACTTGCCAAGAGAACCAGATCCACCTACAAAGCGAATGTCACGACCTGCTCCCTGTACCCAAGGGTTAGGCATCGTGATGGCCAGTAACTGAAGTTACCTACGGCCAATTCATAAACAAATTAAGAAACGCAAGCGGAAGTAATATTTAAATGAGGGTACCGAAATAATCATCGGAGCTTCTATTTTTATTACAAAATTTATTGACAAAAAAGGCGATATTTACATATAAAAATAATATCATAAAAGTGCTGTATGTGTCTATTCCGCAGCCCGACTTCCCAAAAGCTATTTCTGAATTGCATGATTTCCTGAAAATTGGTAAACAACTATAAGCACATGGCAGAGTGAGAAATATTATACCAAGAGTTTAAGGGACACGAAATAACCATGGATAGTTAGTTAGGCTAAAACATTTAAGATAACTTAGTCAGAACAAATAATCCTTTAAGTAGCAAAACTGAGATTATGTAAATAAATAAACATAACCACGGTACAGAACAGAACAGAGCAGAAGTCACAGGAGTGACAGTCAAAACAGATGTACGGATTCAAGAGATGGCTCGTACGGACTATAAAGGTGGCTCCCACAATAGTGTAGCACTTATCTCCACACAGCACTTTGCTCCGCACAGAACAGAGGTACGGATTCAAGAGGTGGCTCGTACAGACTATAGAGGTGGCTTCCACAATAGTGTAGCACTTATCTCCGCACAGCACTTTGCTCCGCACAGAACAGAGGTCAATGGATCCATGACAAACAGAGGGCCACAAAGTGGTCAAACAGAAGCCAATGGTTATTTAAGTCCCCTAAGGCGTGGGACTCCCGTGGTGGTACTTACAAAACATAATTGTATATAAAGTCATAGCCAAATATTCTTTAAAATATAAACAAACATATCCATGGGTTTCTTTTAAGCAAATAGGGTTCAGAAATAAAACCACGTAACTGAAATGTTTATATAATTTATAATAGTTTATAAAACATAACTTGTATAAAATAAATATGGTAAGTCAAAACATACATAAAATACATTATGGTAACTCAAGGTATAACATAACTCACCTTAACTTTAATACCTCACTATTTCTTTCCACTATCAAAGACCCTCTTTACTTCTATTATTTTTTTTCTTCATTTCTTTTCTTTCTTTCTCTCTTCCTTTCTTTCTTCTTTCTCTTTCTTTTTCCTTTCCTTTCTTTCCTTCACAAGTTGATCAACTCTCCCTATAAATAGGGAGGAAAATCAATATCTGGCCAACACGTGGCCAGCCGAATCTCCCGCGGATTTGCTTCTTAATTCACCTGATTTCCTTATTATGAACCTAGATTTATATTTATCTTATATTTAAAATAATTATATTTTGACCCAATTTTTTAATATAACTATATAAATAATTTAATTCCTAATTAAATTACACTTTATCGTATATTAACAGTAAATTAATTATTTATTTTATTATCACATCCATTATTATTATTATTATCAATATTATTATATTTTGACCCCTAAACTTTTAATAATTATATTATTTTACAAAATTACACATAATAATATATAATAAATCATATATTTTTTCAACTGTGATTAAATAATATTAGTATAAATTCTACAGAATAATTAAAAATCTAGGTTATTACAGCGAACATTGCAACTAGTCCCTCCAGTTCTTCCTCTCCAAAGGTAGATATTTTCTATTATTCTTGATTTCATTTTCTTTGACCTTCTACTGAGCCTTCCTTTTATTTGAGAAATCCCCTGAAGTTGTTATAACTAAGGCAACCAAAGCTCCCTCCAAAACCATTCCAACTCCATCAAAGCCAAAGCAATTCAAAATGGTCGCTTGCAAAGGCAACACTCCACTGGTAGATTCTTCCAACTTTGCTTCTACCCCTCAGGTGGAGGATAGTCCTCCTGAGATCATATCTCCTCATTCTGTCAACAAAGTAAAACTTTATCTCCAACACTAAGCTTCTTTTCTTGAGTTCCTTAGGCCTCTTTTTTTACTTGTAACTTCCTTTGTTTTAGGAAAAAACCCAAGAGACTGGTGTAGCTCAGGATGAACTTACCCCAGCGTTCAAGGCTTCAGAGCCTGCTTCCTCTATTTCAAAACCAACCAACATTTTAGATGCCAATTTCGAGGCTTTATCTCAAAAAACTACCCCCACTGTTTCTGGGGCATCTGGTAGTGGAGCTGTTACTTCCAGCTAATTCAATGACGTTGAGAGAGCCAAAAATGATTTAATGTCTTTCCAAGACGTTCTGCATCTAGGACGATTTCTAATCTAGACTTTTGCCTCAAAAGTTTTAGCCACTGCTGCTCCTTTCGACTCTGTTATTCAACCAGCCCTCCAAGAATTTCATCAGCAGATTCCAAAGCTGAGCCAATCACGCCTTGCTCTTGTTGATAAACAAAAAGAAATCAACCCAAAGTTTCAGCGATCAACCCATCTGCAATATCTCATAAACGAACACATGGAATCCTACAAAAAGTTGAAGGAAGCTACTGATGCCAAGGCACAACAAATCATCCATTTGAAAGATTAGATTGCCATCCTCCACGCTCAACTAAAAGATGCAGAGAAGGAAGCTGCAATCCTGGCCACCCAAAAGTAGGAACTTTACACCATTTCTTTGCCAGTGAGTGTAACATGCCCGGGGGGTACCCCGTGCTCGTTAAACAGTTCAGACCTCGATTTCTTTGATCTAGTCTCACGAGTGCAATGTGAAACATATATGAGAGTCTAGATTTGGCAACTTTATAGAAAATCCATTTTATTACAAAATTATGGCCACAAATGGACTGCGTCATCAGTTCTCAGAGTCGCCACCTAATATTTTGGAAATTAGGAAACCCATGACTCGTGCCAAGGCCACTGTTTGTCATAACTAAAGTTGTCTCGATTCGGAACCTTAGGTATGAGAGGGGAAGGTCATTAATTAAGCACCCCCGCTTACCCGATCAAAAGATTGGCCTTTACTAACCATGATATGAATTTTATTTTCTTTTTATGTTCATGTTTTGATTATTTAATAAATCCTAAAATTTGCTATGTGAAGCATACAAGTATAGACTATTTCACCCACTTTGGAACAACTTAATTTCATGTAGTTTTGAAAGAGTTTTGAAGATATACAACCCAAATAAATGAGTTTACAAACATGAAAATCAACATCATTACAAATTAAGCGACATAGCCTCCATCCACTGGCATTCATACAATTATATCACATAAGCAAATAGCCACATGGTAAGATGCCAAACATAATAAAAAAAATTATGTACAAGCGGGATGTTAAAGCATAACAACTTACATATTTACCAACGTCCCGCGAATAGCTACAAAACAAAGTTAGTAAAATATGCATGATCCTATATACAAAATCCTAATGCAATACGTACATAAGAATGCTTCTAAAGATCCGGCTTCTAAAACATGACATTTGAAACATTGCAAAACATGCGATAGCGCACAAAATCATATAACAATCAATTAAAGCACAAAGATGCAAATTTGGCCAGATCCAGGCATGGATTATGTATATAAAAGCATGGACGACATGTAAGATATATACATATGCACAGTTATGGAAAGAGATTAAAGAATGGGATAGATAAGAACTGGGGATGAGGAATGATTACAACATTTTAAATATTACAAATCCAAGGGAGATGAATAAATATTACAACATAGTATAAAAATCCTTACAAACACTAAAAAAAAAAATAAACATAAGAAAACAACAGCTTCAAAGACCATCGGAGGTTGATCTTCTCAATGTTGGAAGGCTGTTCAATTTTGCCTAGAGGTCGCAGGCATGGTCATAAAGGTCGTGGGCGCAATGGTGTACTTTTAGGTGGCTACTTGACCAACTAACGGGCTGGGTAGCCTGGTAGGCTCGGCCAAACTCTGTTTTCTTAGATTTTCATAACAAAAATAGAACTAAAAACAATATATATGGGAGTCTTAACTCACCACTTTCAATTAGATTACAAAAATATATAATATAACAAGAAATCAAAGCAAAAGAGCAAAATAAGTAAGAAATGCAAGAAAATGAAAAGTTTTTTAAATTCACCTTCCAAGAAAAGGATGAACTCCTTAGTTCGCAAACTCGCTCTTGATCACCCTCAAGTGTAGGAAGTGTGTTCTCAAATCCTCAATTCAAAATTATGGAGTTTATGGTATGGAAAGTGGTTAACTCTCTAGTTTTTCTCACTTTCAATCACTAAACACTCTTCCTTATGATCAAGGCAATTGATCTTTGGCTATATTAGAATTTTTGGAGTGATTTTGGTGTATGAAAATGAGGAATTTCAGTAGCTATGGAAGCTTGGAAGTGTTTTGGCTCAAGGTTGCAATGTAGACAATTTTTCCTCTTTTGCTCTCTTTTCTCCGTGACTCTCTCGAATGATTTTTCTTCTCCCATTCATTCCTTCCCCCTCCTCTTCAATATATGATCTAAATGTATAAGCCATGTAGGAATAAACAAGTGAAGGAATGGGGGACAAGGTGGAAGACAAAGGTGATGGGCATGACAAGGATGACAATGATGATCAAGACTTTGTTGCTTTTGATTTATCCTTTATGACAAGGCCAAAACCTCTTTTCATAATGGAAGGTGAGTAGAGATAATGGAGGATGAGTGGGTGCACTTGAATGGATCAGAAAATGGCTCAATGGGGTGTCCCAACCGAACCAAAACCAAGAAAAATGGGGCTGCTGCTGTTTTAGGCCGAGTCAACAAAATTTGCTTTTAAGCCCAACTTCAAATGGGCATATCTCCCTCATTCGAACTTGGGTTTAGGTGGTTCTTGGGTCTAAATTGAAGCCCCAGAAGTCGAATTTCCAATGGTGCTGGCCTCATATTTAAATTCCAAGTGTACAAAGAGATATGCCTAATTTAGTGAAGGCTGTTCATTTCCCTCGGCCAGGTCAACAAAATCTGCTCTTAAGCCCAACTTCAAACGGGCATATCTCCCTTATCCGAACTTGGTTTTAGGTGCTTCTTGTATCTAAATTGAAGTCCCAAAAGTCTACATTCCAATGGTGGTAGCCTCACATTTAATTTCCAAGTTTACAAAGAGATATGCAAAATTTAGTGAAGGCTATTCATTTCCCTCGGGCCAGGTCAACAAAATGTGCTCTTAAGCCCAACTTCAAATGGCCATATCTCCCTTATCTGGACTTGGTTTTAGGTGGTTCTTGGGTCTAAATTGAAGCCCCAGAAGTCTAATTTCCAATGGTGATGGCCTTATATCTAAATTCCAACTACACAAGGAGATATGCCTAATTTATTAAAGGCTATTCATTTCTTTCTTAATGATTTGATGCTCATTCTTTTCCTAAACTAGTTTTCTTCCATCCCCTCCTATTTCCTTCAACTCGAAACCTATAAATAAGATGTTTTTAAATATTTATTAAAGAGTTCACCTCTCTTCCATTTATTCCCAATTTGTCCTTACTCAGTTTACTGAAAAGTGTAATATTTTAATTGAAATGGGAGCCTTGAAACATCGTAGAAACATTTTGAAAAGAGAGTTTTAAGGTCTAAATTAGTTTGGCCAAAAATGTGTGAAGGTTGGGATTAAAGCTCAAATTCCATTTTTCTTGTTGAGGACTACTGGGGAACACATTCTGATTGTCATCATCGGGTAATCAACAGAAAGTGCCCAAGTCTTAGGGTCGGTCAAAATGGGGTGTCCACAGTTGTCCTTCTTTGACAGAGCTCGAAGTCATTTCAGACGACCCTTTTGACGAGGCCGTAAGACTTGGGAAACAAACAAGATGCAATGCATGTGGTTGAACCTGAAGGTTGCCTACGTATCCCATTGCAAGGAATCAAACCAGCGTAGTTCAGGGGCAAGATGCAAAATGATATGCACAAAAATATTGGACTTACACCCTCGCGAAGCCATTTTTTTTTTGAAAAACTTATGATCTTGCAACGAGCAATTTGATAACATGAATGAAAAGCTTAAATCAAAACAAAAACAAGTCATGTCTCACACGAAAAGAAGTAAGCGAATAAAGAGACGGTGTAACCATTCAGAAACATCTACTCGCATTGTATACGAAAAGAGAGGGAAGACCTTAACCAAGAGAAACCAACAACCTAACGTGCCTCACGCGAAAGGATGAAAGGTGGTGTGAAAAAAGGTGCACCTGATGTTTTTAACCGAGTGCAACAACAACCTGACGCATCTCACGCAAAGGAGGAAAGATGGTGAACAAATCCAAACGGGTCTCATGAGAGAGGAGAAATAGTGAACAAATCCCAACGCGTCTCACGAGAGAGGAGAAATACTGAACTTAAGATCCAAACGCGTCTCACGTGAGAGGAGAAATAGTGAATTTGAGATCCAAACGCGTCTCACGCGAGAGGAGGAAAGTGAACTTGAGATCCAAATGCGTCTCATGCGAGAGGAGGAAAGTGAACTTGAGATCCAAACGCATCTCACCTGAGAGGAGGAATAGAGAACTTGAGATCCAAATGCGTCTCACGCGAGAGGAGAAATAGTGAACATGAGATCCAAACGCGTCTCACGCGAGAGGAGGAAAGTAAACTTGAGATCCAAACGCGTCTCATGCGAGAGGAGAAAAGTGAACTAGAGATCCAAAAGCATCTCACGTGAGAGAAGGAATAGTGAACTTGAGATCCAAACACGTCTCACGCGAGAGGAGGAATAGTGAACTTGAGATTCAAATCCGTCTCGCGCGATAGGAGGAACAGTAAACTTGAGATCCAAATGCGTCTCACACACGAGGAGGAAAGTGAACTTGAGATCCAAACGCGTCTCATGCAAGAGAAGGAAAGTGAACTTGAGAACCAAACGCATCTCACGCGAGAGGATGAATAATGAACTTGAGATCCAAATGCGTCTCACACGATAGGAGGAATAGTGAACTTGAGATCCAAACGCGTCCCACGCGAGAGGAGGAAAGTGAACTTGAAATCCAAACGCATCTCACGGGAGAGGAGGAATAATGAACTTAAGATCCAAACGCGTCTCACGCGAGTGGTGGAATAGCGAACTTGAGATCCAAACGCATCTCACGCAAGAGGAGGAAAGTGAGCTTGAGATCCAAAAGCGTCTCACGCGAGAGGAGGAAAGTGAACTTGAGATCCAAACGCGTCTCACGCAAGAGGAGAAAATTGAACTTGAGATCCAAACGTGTCTCACGCTAGAGGAGGAATAGTGAACTTGAGATCCAAACGCGTATCACGCGAGAGGAGGAAAGCGAACTTGAGATCCAAACGCATCTCATGCGATAGGAAGAATAGTGAACTTGAGATCCAAATGCGTCTCACGGGAGAGGAGGAAAGTGAATCAGAGATCCAAACGCGTCTCATGTGAGAGGAGAAATAGTGAACTTGAGATCCAAACGCGTTTCACGTAAGAGGAAGAATAGTGAACTTGAGATCCAAACGCGCCTCACGCGAGCGGAGGAATAGTGAACTTCAGATCCAAACGTGTCTCACGCGAGAGGAGGAAAAGTGAACTTGAGATCCAAACACGTCTCATACGAGAGGAGGAATAGTGAACTTGAGATCCAAATGCGTTTCATGCGAGAGGAGGAAAGTGAACTTGAAAACCAAATGCGTCTCACGCGAGAGGAGGAATAGTAAACTTGAGATCCAAATGCGTCTCACGCGATAGAAGGAATAGTGAACTTGAGATCCAAACGCGTCTTACGCGAGAGGAGGAAAGTGAACCTGAGATCCAAACACATCTCACGCGAGAGGAGGAAAGTGAACTTGAGATCCAAACGCGTCTCACGCGAGAGGAGAAAAGTGAACTTGACATCGAAACGCGACTTGTGCAAGAGAAGGAAAGTGAACTTGAGAACCAAACGCGTCTCACGCGAGAGGAGGAATAGTGAACTTGAGATCCAAACGCATCTCACACGATAGGAGGAATAGTGAACTTGAGATCCAAACGCGTCCCACGTGAGAGGAGGAAAGTGAACTTGAGATCCAAACACATCTCACGCGAGAGGAGGAATATTGAACTTGAGATCTAAACGCGTCTTACGCGAGAGGTGGAATAGTGAACTTGAGATCCAAACGTGTCTCATGCAAGAGGATGAAAGTGAACTTGAGATCCAAATGCGCCTCACGCGAGAGGAGGAATGTGAACTTGAGATCCAAACACGTCTCACGCTAGTGGAGGAATAGTGAACTTGAGATCCAAACGCGTGTCACGCGAGAGGAGGAAAGTGAACTTGAGATCCAAACACGTCTCACGGGAGAGGAGGAAAGTGAACTTGAGATCCAAACGCGTCTCACGTGAGAGGAGGAATAGTGAACTTGAGATCCAAATGCGTCTCACGCGAGAGGAGGAAAGTGAACTTGAGATCCAAACGCGTCTCACGCGAGAGAAGGAAAGTGAACTTGAGATCCAAATGCATCTTAGGTAAGAGGAGAAATAGTGAACAATTCCAAACGTATCTCACGCGAGATGATAAATAGTGAACAAATCCAAACGCATCTCACGCAAAAGGTGAAATGGTGGTTTAACCAACAGACGTTCCTAACCGTATCTCATACGAAAGAGGGGAAGATTTTAACCGGGTAAACATCTAATCCTAACACGTTTCATGTGAAAGGAGCAAAGATGGATTCGAAGTCCAAACGCGTCTCACACGAGTGGAAGAAGGTATAATAGAATGATTTCTTTTTCTTTTTTCTTTTTTTTTTTTTTATGAGAAGAGGTCCTGTGATAACCGCTCAGGGTTGCATTCCACGCGTCATGAGAAAAATTCCAAACACGCTGAAATCGTGTGAGAAAGGGAGCACTCAAACCACGCATGAAATTTTGACAAAAGGTCCTAAGAAAAGCCCCGGGGGACAACGATCCTAAACGCTGCTCAGCGTGAAAGGATAAATGATACAAGATAACACAAGATGCAAATAAATGCAATAAGTGCGATGATATGATACATGTTACAAGCAATGTAGTGCATGATGTTTAGGGAATGCAATAAACAAGTAGAGCAGCGCTTTAGAAAGCACCTCATGGAGTGAGTGGCGATGAACCACTCTACTCTAACAGGGATCTCCCTCTTGTGTTCTTCGAACTCGTACCTTTAACTCACAGTTCAAAGGCTCTTAAATGCTGACAAGGGGTAACCTCTACATGTAGAGGCCACAGATGCCGCTTTTCTTCCTGATCATATTCACAACTTTCCCTATTCTCCAACAGGGTGACAGATTAGGTTGGTTCAGTATCCAGAATTAATGTGCATACACGCTACCTAAACCTATGGGGTTGCCATACAGATTTCAAGCTTGGGATACACCCCTGGGTATTTAAACTAGACTTTAGTCTTGGAAATTCCAAAGCTTTGCGTTCTAGGCATCGCCATTCGAACTCTAATTTCCACCATCGCAGTTGGTCTCTTAGGAACTCATTGCAAACACGGCCAAGATGCAGCCACACACATGCAAGCTAAACCATAGACGGAGACACACACACACACACACACACACACAAACACACATATATATAATACACACATATATTTACATATGGTATACACATATTCATATACAGACAATACAGATATGTACATACGGTATACATATATACATATACAGACAAAATACACATAGATATGTACATACAATATACATATATTCATATACAGACAAAATACACATAGATATGTACATACGGTATTCATATACAGATTCGAGAAATATTTCGTTTGCGGCTGCCAGCGGGAAGATGGCGTTACTGAGAAGGCATATTTTGTTTGCTGACGTCAGCGCGCGTACGCAAAACACGCAAAAAGAAAGGTAAAACACAAAATGCATGGATACAAGGGTTTGACCCTCTGATCTCAAGCTTAGTCTCCCAGTCCTCAACTGCTGAGCCGAACCACCAAACCAAGCCACTCTTGTGACAAAATATTCAAACAAATATATATATATATATATATATATATATAATACATAGGTATACGAGACATATATACATAAAACAAAAAAAAAAAAAAAAAAGAAACAATCGTTGCTATGGGGGCTCGAACCTCTGACCTCAAGCTCAGCCTTTTAATCCTTAACCGCCAAATCAGACCATTTAACCAAGTCACTCTTGTGACAAAATAATTCTAATAAATATATATAATACATAGATATACAATACATATACACATATGCATACAACTCTCCCGCTTCTCTCTTTTCCTTCAAAAACTGCGTCTAACATGTGGCCTTGCCTTTTGCATCAGTTGGCCGACAAAAGCTAGACCTTCCTAGATTTGTAACGATTGCCTCGACTCTCTCTCCCTCTTTGTCTTCATCTCTTCTGTCTTCTTCTTAATCACTCTCTTCTGTCTTCTTCTTCATCACTCTTTTCTATCTCCTTCTTCTACTCCCCTTCCATCTTCTTCTTCATCACTCTCTTCTATCTCTTTCTTCTTCTCCTCTTCCGTCTCCTTCTTCTCTTCTGTCTTCTTTTTCATTGAGAGACAAAACAGAGAGACTGAGTAGAAGAGAAAGGCTGCCAAAACTCAGTCCACTCTCTGCTATTACTCTGTAACCCCTTTTTTTTACACCTCTCACTTCTAACACATGGCCTCGTCCCGTCCCCTCACCCTCTTTCCGAACCTTAATGATCCCATAAGCTCTCCTGGACCGAGTGCCCCTGCTCCTACTCTTCCTAACCTTCCTATGATGTCGGTTGAGCAAATAATGGTAGCTCAATCAGACATTGAAGCCAACCACTTCACGCTGAAGTCCTGTATGGAAACGGTGACTGCAGTTTCCAAATTGGCTTACCGACTACACACTAGGACAAGTGAGGTACACCAGGTCAATGCCCAACTCTCTTTACTCCAGCGCATGTACAAGGACGCGCGGGCAGAGATTTGCGCACTGAAGGCGGAGAATAAAGAGCTGAAATGGCAGGCCACCTCCATGGCCCGATTTGGAGCGCCTTCGTATTTTGCCTTTGATGGTCGACGGCGAGTTGACTCTCTCGGCGGAAGCACTGGGGTAGGGCCTTCAAGGGTCTCCCAAGATGAAAAAAAGAGGAAGAGATCGACGGGAGAGTCGAGTAAGTGAGGTCGGTGTGTGGCCGTCATTGGAAAAAAAGATCCCTCTCTTCTTTTTTTTTTTTTTTTTGGGAAGTATAGCTTCAACTCTTTTTTTTTTGTCTCTGTAATCAAGGATGTTATCCCCTGACTTTAATAAAATAAGTTTCATGTTTGCACATCAATGGCGTGACTGGCATATCACTTTGAGGTTGAAAATAATTTGTTTGATTGAATTTGAGAATGATTGAATTTTGAACTCTGAATTGGACATTGATTCTATACTGACCTAAATCAAAGAATGACTTAACGAAAGAAAAACGAAACAAAACGATCCAAACACACTTATATACACTGACTGGTATGAAAGGAACTTAAAGAAAAACGTGACTCTAAAACACAACCATTCAGCCTAAGCGATTCTACAGTTTGACATGATGGGTTGAAATTCAAACTAGTGGGCCAACCAAAAAGTTGAAATCGAACCCCGCTGGATGAATAGCAACTTTCGGCGATGAATAGTTGACTCGAGCGGTGGAGAAGGCAGAATCTCTGACTCGACTATGCCCCTAATTCATTGCCCTTTTTTTTTTCTCTTGATTTTTTTTGTAAAAATGTTTTGATCAACATAAGAGTTAGATTAGCATACTTATTCCATTTTTCTGTTTTGAAATCATGTAAGTCAGGCTGTGAGCACTGAAATTTTCCCTTTTTTAAGTCCAAAGAATGGTCTAGTTTTGCAAAAATGGAACAATTTTCGAGACAAATTAGTCAGCGTCATTCAAAATAATCAAAACCCATTTTTGCAAATGGCCACTACCCAAACAACATGGAATCAACCATTGGGGTGCATAGCCCTAAGCCAGATAACCCCGAATTGGTTCTGTTGTAGCAATGGTGAAAATCAAACCAAGTCGATCCAAACCGAATGAAGCCAGGTCGAACCGAACCGAACCGAACCGAACCGAATGGAACGGAGCCAAATTATTAGGGCCGAACTTCGAGATGAAGCTACCTACATATCCTAAAGATAGGAATTAGGCCGTATGTAGTTCCGACTAAGGTTCACTCGAGTATTGACACTCTTTTTTTGTGCTCTCACTTTTGCCAAAGCCGCATTTTCGGGTTTTCAACCTTGCGAGCTTTTCATTTTTTTTTTACTTTCAATTTTTTTTTTGTTTTTCTGCTCTACCTTTTGCCTGGGTCACCCTTCCAGGTTTTCAGTCCAGCGAGCCTCTCAAGGATGGTACTTTCGTTTTAGCTTGTCCATGTTAATTGGTTGTGAAATCTCTAGGCCATCTAAATTACACTTGACCAGTAGATATGATGATGTAGGAACTAGGCTAATTGGGTTTGAATTTGTCCCTAGTGTAATGGATAGGAACTTGATTGTTCTTCTTCTCCCAAATTCTAGGTTTTGACTTTCTAGGCGGTCTTCATTGGGAAACGATCCAGTTTTAAATCTTTGATCACATCCAACCTTATTGCCCCTACTTCAAGGGTTGCTTCCAATCTACATCACATCCGACCTTATTGCCCCTAGTTCAAGGGCTACCTCCATTTCGACTATGCAAGCCTCACACTTTGGTTGATCATTGAATATTTTGAATCACGGTTTGAAAGATAAGCAGGTCAGATATCAAGTCAAGAGAGATTCTATGCTGTATAATCTTAAGATCAATTCCAGGCATGTCTTCATAGAACCACGCAAAAATATTTTTTTGAAATCTTTTCACAAAGTGACTAATCACTTGTACTCTTACGAAGACAATATAGAACCAATTTGGACCAAGCCAGGATCCTTCTCAGTACCCACATTAACATAAATGATTTTATTCATCAAGGGCTTAGCACACCTCTCTTCCTCTCAGTCGATCAAAATTTACAAATCTCGAGGAATTTCTTCCTCTTTGTTTTTATCAGAGTTTAAAAAAATGTTTTGTAATTTTTGGTCAATGCAATGAATTAAAGGCACAAAGAAATAGGCAGAATCTATGGCACTTCTATTGAAAAGAAACTACGACTTAGCGATGACAGCAGACTTAAAAGAAAATGACAAAGAAGACCTAGACAGGATAGAAATGTCTAGGTTAGCATTCCCGCAATCAACAGACTCTGACTCACTAGAATGACTCGAGCCTAATCCCAACTCTACAAACTTGGTGGAATCAAACTTAGACTCAATACTCAATTCAGAACTCAGAATAAAACCATTCTCAAATTGCTAGTCAAAGTGTGGGCCATCCACAAAATTCAAAATAAAGCCCGTGCAATCAACAGGTGGTCACTCCCCAATCACAGAAATGGTCGGATACCCCACAAGTTCTATTTATTTACACTGGTAGACTTTACAAGATATTGGACTTTTCTGAAGCAATGGTGCTACAACAACTTATCAAAAATAAAATGGAACTTCCAATCAGAACTATGGTGACACTTTGGCCCAATTCGCACAACTGATCGTTGTATGCCCACACTAGAAAAAAACTGAACCCCACAGACTAACATTCCTGAACCACTATTCAAAATTTGAGATTTCCTGTATAGATCCCATACGTTGCACAAAGTAAGAAAGAGAACAAACACCCCTATGGGGGGTAGGGTTACCTTGTCCTAGCTTGAAATGATCTAGGGTTTCACTATTCAGACAAGTGGTATCGTACATCCTAGAAATGGGAGAGCAACCTGCCCTACTTTTGGAAGGTACTAGAGCTCATTATATGTCTTAGCTCTACTCTAGGGGTTGAAGTCAAGGTGACGTTACAAAGAGTCCTTTAGGTCACAACCAATGAAGATCTTAGGAAATCAGAAGAGTCAGTATAGCCTCTCTTCAAAGTCTGAAAACCTTCAGATCTCAAAAGGTTATAACACAAGGCCTGCAAAGTAATGTAGAGATGGGTGTAGTGTCACAAAAAGTGTGCCTGTGCTCCCACCAGTATCTGGGCAACACAGGGACTTTAAGTACACCAATGCATGCTATACAATAAACATATAATTGAAAACAAAAGTCATATCATGGAGTTTGAGTCAAGGTTTCATAAAATTCCCAGCGAAGTCGCCAAAAACTGTAACATGCCTGGGGGGTACCCGTGCGCGTTAAATAGTTCGGACACTCGATTTCTTTGATTTAGTCTCACGAGTGCAATGTAAAACATATATGAGGGTCTAGATTTGGCAACTTTATAGAAAATCCATTTTATTACAAAATTATTGGCACAAATGGACTGCGTCATTAGATCTCAGAGTCACCACCTAATATTTTGGAAAATTAGGAAACCCATGACTCGTGCCAAGGCCACTGTTTGTCATAACCAAAGTTGTCTCAGTTCGGAATCTTAGGTATGAGAGGGGAAGGTCATTAATTGAGCACCCCCGCTCACCCGATCAAAAGATTGGCCTTTACTAACCGTGATATGCAATTTTATTTTCTTTATATGTTCATGTTCTGATTATTTAATAAATGCTAAAATTTACCATGTGAAGCATACAAGTATAGACTATGTCACCCACTTTGGAACAACTTGATTTCATGTAGTTTTGAAAGAGTTTTGAAGATGTACAACCCAAATAAATTGAGTTTACAAACATGAAAATCAATATCATTACAAATTAAGCGACACAACCTCCATCCACTGGCATTCATACAATTATATCACATAAGCAAATAGCCACATGGTAAGATGCTAAACATAATAAAAAAATTATGTACAAGCGGGATGTTAAAGCATAACAACTTACATATTTACCGATGTCAAGCGAACAGCTACAAAACAAAGTTACTAAAATATGCAAGATCCTATATACAAAATCCTAATGCAATACATAGACAAGAATGCTTCTAAAGATCTGGCTTCTAAAACATGACGTTTGAAACATTGCAAAACATGCGATAGCGCACAAAATCATGTAACGATCAATTAAAGCACAAAGATGCAAATTTAGCCAGATCTAGGCATGAATCATGTATATAAAAGCATGGATGGCATGTAAGATATCTACATATGCACAGTTATGGAAAGCGATTAAAGAATGGGATAGATAAGAAGTGGGGATGAGGAATGATTACAACACTTTAAATATTACAAATCCAAGGGAGATGAATAAATATTACAACACAGTATAAAAATCCTCACAAACACACAAAATAAAATAAACATAAGAAAACAACAGCTCCAAGCGCCTCAAAGACCATCGGACGTTGATCTTCTCAACGTCAAAAGGCTGCCCGGTTTTGCCTAGAGGTCGCAGGCACAATCATGAAGGTCGCGGGCGCGATGGTGTACTTTAGGTGGCTACCCGACCAACTAACGGGCCGGGTAGCCCGGTAGGCTTGGCCGAACTCTATTTTCTTAGATTTCCACAACAAAAACAGAACTAAAAATAATATATATGGGAGTCTCAACTCACCACTTTCAATTAGATTACAATAATATATAATAAAACAAGAAATCAAAGCAAAAGGGTAAAGAAATCAAAGCAAAAGAGCAAAATAAGTAAGAAATGCAAGAAAATGAAAAGTTTGTGAAATTCACCTTCCAAGAAAAGAGTGAACTCCTTGGTTCACAAACTCCCTCTTGATCACCCTCAAGTGTAGGAAGTGTGTTCTCAAGTCCTCAATTCGAAATTATAGAGTTTATGGTGTTTATCGTATGGAAAGTGGCTAATTCTCTAGTTTTTCTCACTTTCAATCACTAAACACTGTTCCTTATGATCAAGGCAATTGATCTTTGGCTATATCAGAATTTTTGGATTGATTTTGGTGTATGGAAATGAGGAATTTCAGTAGCTATGGAAGCTTGGAAGTGTTTTGGCTCAAGGTTGCAATGTAGACAATTTTTCCTTTTTTGCTCTCTAACTCTCTCGAATGATTTTTCTTCTCCTATTCATTTCATCCCCCTCCTCTTCAATATATGATCTAAATGTATGAGCCATGTAGGAATAAACAAGTGAAGGAATGGGGGACAAGGTGGAAGACAAAGATGATAGGCATGACAAGGATGACAATGATGATCAAGACTTTGTTGCTTTTGATTTATCTTTTATGACAAGGCCAAAACCTCTTTTCATAATGGAGGGTGAGTGGAGACAATGGAGGATGAGTGGGTGCACTTGAATGGATCATAAAATGGATTAATGGGGTGTCCCAACCGAACTAAAACCAAGAAAATTGGGGCTGTTGTTGTTTTGGGCCGAGACAACAAAATCTGCTTTTAAGCCCAACTTTAAATGGGCATATCTCCCTCATCCGGACTTGGGTCTAAATTGAAGTCTCAGAAGTCTACTTTCCAATGGTGGTGGCCTCACATTTAAATTCCAAGTTTACAAAGAGATATGCCTAATTTAGTGAAGGCTGTTCATTTCCCTCAAGCCAGGTCAACAAAATCTGCTTTTAAGCCCAACTTCAAATGGGCATACCTCCCTTATGAGGACTTGGTTTTAGGTGGTTCTTGGGTCTAAATTGAAGCCCCAAAAGTCTAATTTCCAATGGTGGTGACCTCACATTTAAATTCCAAGTGTACAAATAGCTATGTCTAATTTAGTGAAAGTGTTCATTTCCCTCGGGCCAGGTTAACAAAATCTGCTCTTAAGCCCAACTTCAAATGGGCATATCTTCATTATCTAGACTTGGTTTTAGGTGGTTCTTGGGTCTAAATTGAAGCCCCAGAAGTCTACTTTGCAATGGTGATGGACTCATATCTAAATTCCAAGTGTACAAAGATATATGCCTAATTTATTAAAGGCTGTTTATTTCCTTCTTAATGATTTGATGCTCATTCCTTTCCTAAACTAGTTTTCTTCCATCCCCTCCTATTTCTTTCAACTCCAAACCTATAAACAAGATTTTTTTAAATATTTCTCAAAGAGTTCACCTCTCTTCCATTTATTTCCACTTTACCCTTACTTAGTTTACTGAAAAGTGCAATATTTTAACTGAAATAGGCGCCTCGAAACATCATAGAAACATTTCGAAAAATATTTTGAAAAGAGGGTTTTAAGGTCTAAAATAGTTTGGCCAAAAATATGTGAAGGTTGGGATTAAAGCTCGAATTTCATTTTTCTTGTTGAGGACTGTTGGGAAACACATTCTGATTGTCATCATCAGGTAATCAACAGAAAGCGCCCAAGTCTTAGGGTCGGTCAAAATGGGGTCTACAGTGAGTGTTGAGTCTTCAAAACTGGATGCCCAACTTCCTGAGCTGTTGAAAACTCATGCTGCCAACCTACTCGAACTGCAAGTTGTGAATGCTCCCTGGAATGTACTTAAGGCCAAATTACACAGCCTTTTGTAATTCCTTTTCATTGCACTTTTGAACTTTTTTGCTTAATTTAGGAAACTTGTAGTTTATTCGGCTTGTTAAGATGTTTTTTGCTTAGTCAGTCCAGTTCTAGGCCAAGTCGTTTGGGAACATTCCTGCACATGTTTAACTTTTTCGGCCTATTCAAGCTATTTTTGATCTAATGAATTCATAGGATTTTGCTTTGTTGACTCCATCATTTCCCACATTGTTGAGTAAAATTTCTTTAAGTACTTTCCATTTATTGGATACTTGTGTAATTCCCCATCTAAGTCTTGTAATTAATAGGAACCTCCCTTGCAAATTATGAAAACTTGGAATGGGCCCTTCCAACATGGAGACCACTTCCCAAACTTAGGATATTTTGCACCAAATGGTTGAATTGCTTTCCAGACTAGGTCATTTTCTACAAAGCTCTTTTCTTTGACTCTTCGATCATAAGCTCTGGCCACTCTCTATTTCTGTACTAAAAGTTGATCTAGAGCTGCCAATCTTACTTCATCAAGATCTACAAGTTCATGAATATAGCCTAATTGTATTTTGCAGGAATTAAGCCATTCTAAAATGCAACCCTTAAGGATTTCACAATAACTTCAATAAGCAGGACTGCATCATGCCCATAAGTGAGCATAGATGACGTAATTCCTGTTGCTGTTCTCTTTGAAGTTCTATAGGCCCACAATACTTCTGACAAGACTTCATGCCAAATCTTGGGTTTGTCTTTAATCATTCTTTCAATGATGCCTTTCAAAACGTTGTTTGTTAATTCTGCCTGGCCATTGCCTTGAGCATAATATGGAGTAGAACGAGATAGTTATGTGCCATATTCTTTGGCAAAGGTCTGGACTTCCTCACCAAAAAAAATTGTTCCCCTATCGGCAACAATGTGCTGGGGTAGGCCGAATCTGTAAATACTGTTCTCTTTGATCATCTTAATGATATCACTTTAATTTACTAATTTCATAGGAATGGCTTTGGCCCACTTCGTAAAGTAATCTGTAGCCACAACTGAATGACCTTTAGAAGAATGAGGAAAAATCTTGCGAATCATATCAATGGACCAACCTCTAAATGACCATGGTTTAACTATGGAATGCATAGAAGTTGTTGGAGCATATTGAACACGACCATGGGCTTGACAAGGTAAACATCCTTGGGAAAATCTAATACAATCTGAAAGGATAGTAGGCTAATAGTATCCATACCTTCTAACTAGCCATCGCATCTTCCTTTCTGCCTGGTGAGCCCCACAAATTCCTTCATATGCTTCAACCATGACTTTGATTGCCTCTTCTTAGAAAGGCACTGTAGGAGTAGGTCATCTTTAGGACTTTTCCTATAGAGTTCTCCCTCAACCCAGACATAATGTGTTGCTTTCCTTCTAGTCTTTTTGTCTACAGGAAGTTGTGGATGTTTTAGAAATTGGGCTATAGGAAAGTGCCAATCTTCTTCAGAAATCTTTGTCATATTTACTTCCAGGATGGGTTGCTCTCTCCTCTTAATTGAAGGCATCAATCTTTTCTAGATGGTGATGGTTTTTTTATAGAAACCTTGAGGAATCTTCATTCCGGTTGCAACTTGAGCCATCTCGTTGGTTTCATAATTTAATCTTCTGGGAATGTGTTTGAGTGAAGCATCATCAAAGTCTTCAAGGAGTCGTTTAGCTTCCATAAAGCAAGGAGCCAAATCTTCACTATGGCATTTATAAATGTCCCCCAAGTCATTAATGACAAGTTATGAATCTCCAATCACTTCCACTGTTGAAGCTTCCATTTCCCTCAATATTTCCAGGCTGATTATCAAAACCTCATAGTTGGCCTGATTATTTGAGCATTCAAAGTCAAACTGAAAAGAGAAATGTGTTTTCAATCCTTTGGGAGAAATGAATATCATCCCACACCCATAAATTAAATTAGTTTTAGAAGCATCAAACAACAAAATCCAAGGTGTGAAACAAGTAAAACAGGAGACCAAGCTGAATCAAGATTCATCGCTGATTTCTAAACAAAGATGATCGGCAAGGAAATCTGCTAGGGTCTGGCCTTTCAAAGCCTTCTAAGGAATGTACTAAAATAAAAATTCTATTAGGGCTAAAGCCCATTTACTAATTTGGCCTCTCATTATGGGCCAAGAAAGTAAATACCTAATCAAATCAGTTTTTCACACTAAGTAAACCAAAACAGAAAGCATGTAGTGCCTCAGTTTTATTATAGAAAAATAAAATAGAAGACATAATTACTCCATAGGACTGCATTTACATTCAATAGGAGTCAAGAATCTGCTGAGATAATAAACTACTTGTTCCTTCCCACTCTCATTGTCTTGAGCTAGCAAACTCCCAATAGACTTCTCTGAAGCAGAAATGTACAACTTCAGAACTTTATTCTGGGTAGGAGAAGTTAAAACAGGAGGTTGTGCTAAGTACCTCTTGATAACTTCAAAAGCATGCTGGTGGTAGGGCTTCCATTTGAACTGTTCTTCATCTTTCAACTTTAGCAACTAAGAGAAAACTTAAACCTTTCCTGCCAGATTGGAAATGAAACGTCTAAGTAAGTTGAGTTGTCTCAAAAGTTTATGCAGTTCCTTTTTGCTGGTACGAGGCATGGCTTCTTGGATCGCCTTTGTCTTGTTCTTGTCCACCCCAATTCCTCCCTGATGAGCCAGAAATCCCAAGAAATTTCCTATTGTAACACCAAAAGCACACTCTAAAGGATTCATTTTCAAGTCGTATTCCTATAACATCGCCCGGGGGGTAACCGTGCGCGTTAAACTATTCGGACCCTTGATTTTTTCGATCTAGTCTTATGAGTGTAATGTGAAACATAGATACGAGTCCAGATTTGGAAACTTTTAAAGAAAATCCATTTTATTGCAAAACCATTGCCAGAAATGGACTAAATCACCAAATCTTAGAGTCGCCACCTAATATTTTAGAAAAATTAGGAAACCCATGACTCGTGCCAAGGCCACTGTTCGTTGTAACCAAAGATGCTTGGCTCGGAACCTTAGGTATGAGAGGGGAAGGTTATTAATTGAGCACCCCCGCTCACCCGATCAAATATTAGCTTCTACTACACCATGATATGACTGTTATTCAGTGTGTTTGGTTTGAGTTTTCTGGATTAAGTTTTTTGAAAACTAACTTTTTTGGTTTTCGTGTTTTTTTGTTTTTAGTAAATCTTTTTTAAATTTTAAACATTTTTTTTACTTTTTTAGATGCACCTTACTTAGATGTATCTAAAAAGTAAAAAATTTGTGAAAAAATATTTTTAAAAATTAATAAATACATAAAAATACAAAAAATGTATTAAATTCTTGTATTTTTTTTTTCTGTATTTTTGGTATTTAGTGAATTTTTAAAAGATTTTTTTTACATTTTTTTTTACTTTTTAGGTGTATTTATGTTAGGTGTGTCTAAAAAGTAAAAAAATTGCTTAAAATATTAAAAAAATTCAGTAAAAACAAAAAAACACGGAAAATAAGATAGCAAAATTTTCTAAAAAGTGTTTTTTGAAAAGTGAAAACAAGCAAGGTGATTAACTTTATATGTTCACATTCTGGTTATTAATAAATCCTAAAATTTACTATGTGAAGCATACAAGTGTAGACTATGTCATTCATTTTAGAATAATTTGATTTCATGTTTGAAAGAATTTTGAAGATATACAACCCAACGAAATTGAGTTTACAAACATGAAAAACCAACATCATTTCAAATTAAGCAACACAACCTCCGTCCACCAGCATTCATACAGTTATATCAAGTATGCAAATAGCCTCATGGTAGAATGCTAAACATAGTAAGAAAAACACACACAAGCGGGAAGCTAAAGCTTAAAAACTTACATATTTACTGACATCCCACAAACAGTTACAAAACAAAGTTAGCAAAATATGCATGATCATATATACAAAATCCTAATGCAATTCAATCATGAAATGCAACTAAAGATTCGGCTTCTAATATATGACATGTGAATCATCTCAAGAACATGAGGTAGCGCACATAATCACATAAGAATTTATTAAACCCACAAATGTAAACTTAGCCAAATCAAGATGCATGATACATGGATGCAAAGTATGGGTATGATTAAAAACAAAATATGATGCTTATGAGAAAATAAGGAAAGCAAGTAAAAGAATGGAATAAAAAGAAGTGGGGTGGGGAATTATTATAACACTTGAAAGAATAACTACAAACCAAATAAGAGAGGGAGAAGGAAAATAATACAAAAAAAAAAAAAAAAAAAAACAAAAAACAAAAAAACCTCACTAAACACTCAAATGAAAACAAAATAGAAGCTTCATGCGCCTTGAAGACGACCGGGAATTGGTATGCTCAACACCGGAAGGCTACTCCGTTTTGTCCAATAGAAGTTAACCGGCTTGTCTATTAGGCATAGCAAAACATGTCTTGTTGCAACATCGAAAAAAGAACAAATAAGGAATATGTAGGTGGCTCAACTAACCACTATTGGTTAGCGTACAACAAAACTAATATGAAATTAAAGCAAGAAAACAAATATAAGATAGAAAATACAAGAAAATGAATGAAATTGAAAATTCACCTTCCAAAGAAAGAATGAACTTATTGGTTTCCAAACTTCCTTGTAATCACCCTCAAAGGATGTGAATTATGTTCTCAATCCTTCATTCGAAAATTTAGAATTTTAGCTAGAATGACAATTTTGGGTTATTTAACAGTGTGTGTGGGGAAAGGCGGTGAATACCCAGATTTCACAATTCACTCTAGTTTTCTCACTTTTGACACAAACTAAACACTCTTTAATCAAAGCTACACAAGTCGACTATAAAGGAATTTTTTGGATCAAATAACAGTGTATAAGGATGATATAACAGTGTAATGAAATTCATAACTCAACTTCTTAACTTTGAGACCTTTCTTGATCAAAGCGTAGACTCTCCCTATCAATCTAGTCCTTCTTTTATCCAAAAAAATAAATAAAAAATTGTCCTCCATCAACATTTCAGACATCCTTATATAGGCACTGCAAGTGGATTATATCAGTGGAGGCAATCAAAGGTGGAAGAGAAAGTGGAGCATTAATGTCGTTAATGGATCAAGCACTCCCTTTGATTTAGCTCTATCTTTTTTGAGGGGTCAAGTTCTTTTGGCAATGGAGCCTGAGTGTGTATACATTTGGTACATGAATATATCAGAAAATAAGATAATGGAATGCCCACACGAACTGAACAAAAAAATCTGGACTGCACTATTTGGGTGCGGTAGACCGTCCGGTCGGTCGGCTAGAGAAGAAATTGGCTATCGTGCTTCGGTTCAGTCCAGCTTCGCTCCGATGCCCAATGGGTCTTAAACACTTGGCCAAAATAGGCTTAGGGTGGAGAGTAGAGCTTAAATTCCATCTTTCTTATTGAGGATTGTGCAAGAAACATATTCTAATTTTCATCATTGGATAATCAAAACAAAGCGTCCAAGTCTTAGGGCCGATCAAAATGGAGTGGAGTGAATGTCAAAGTCC